>VWPW01026700.1:0-411089 GCA_013389825.1 Crypturellus undulatus
CCTCAACCATTCTGGGGTTCTGTGATACTACAGTAAATACAAGTACAAACTAGTATTTTTACCCTTAAGAATCCAGTCCTGTTCGTTTTGCCATATTTTAGGTGTTCATTACAATGATTTTAGAGTTTTATCTGGTTCATGTTAAAATCATAATACTTTTGAAAAATGTATCATTGGTTATATTTAGTGAAAGATACATTTTTCTGGTGAAATATGTAACTTTGTGTCCTGGTGAACACCATGCATTTCTAAACAAATACAGTTTTAGTACTAGATTTCTCATTTACTAAAATGATAGGCTTTTAAAGTAGAATTATTTCATCTTCATCTTAATGGATCTCAATGTTTCATAAACATGTTTTACTTATTTTTATAGGCCCTAAATGCTAGGTAAGCAACAGGCATCTCTGACAATAGCATTTTCTCTCTACAGAAATGGTTGAAAGGGAAATGACTTGTTTATGTCACTAGATTAAGTTTCAACCTGCTACTGTTTTGTTGGAAATATTTGTGTTTGTTCAAAATATTTGTATTAGTTGAGAAATAATAATTAAAATGAGAACTGTCAGGTGTCCAGCGTAATTGTAATAATGACAATGAAACATATTGCAGCACGAAATTTAATAAATATATTAAAATAGATTGTCCTGCTAAAAAACATATGGATGATTTCTTCTAATTTATAACTTGCTTGAAGCAGCTGCCATTTTCCCAAGAACTGCTTAATCTAAGTCTGCTTTCTGCTCTGAGCTCTCTGTCCTGCCGTGGATGAGATGAGCCCAGGCTTTTGCAAATAGATTGAAAATGCCGCTCATGCATTTGATGTTAAAATTTGTTTCTCTCTTGCCTTTACATTGCCTTTACATTTTGTCACTTGCCTTTTGTAATGCAACTTTTTTTGAGAAAAGATAATGTTTTTCTGATTAAAACTTAATTTTTAACACATTCAGTTCATACTTATTTGCATTTATGGTATTTATGTACCATATGTGGGAGTATAAACATTTAGTTATCATTGACATTTACAATTGAAAGGTGTATTTAATCTTGTCCCTGCCAACATAAAGCAAAATTCTTTTTTTTTTTTTTTTCATTTGTTCCATACAACATTGACCATTCAGTCTGAATTGTGTAATTATTTTACTACGTACCTAATGTCTGAGTTGTCCCTTTTTTTTTTTGCCTTTGTTACAGAGGGAGTCTAAGACAGCTAGGTGACTTTTTGTGACGTCTTCCTTTTGTAGGGCTTTGGAAGTGTAATGATGAGCGCTTTTCTTCTGTTTCAGTCTTCTCTGTAATGTCTGTGTTTTTTTCGGTGGCTGCTTGCTTCTGGTTTTATCAGTGACATAATTAGTCACGTTTCATACATGAACTATTTCTTAAAACAGGCATTTCCATGGATGTGGTGACTGTTGTGTAATCACAGATTACATAGGCAATCTGTGCATCTTCTTTTCAGGAGAGAGGACACCTGGGGAGTATCTTTGAGCCAAAGATAATTTTATCTTAAGGAACACGTCTTCTGCATCAACTTGCAAAATATATGCTTTATGATGGTGCCTAATGTTAGCTAAAGCCATACAAGATTCTTACATACGACTTGAGTAAATTTTTAGATTTCTCTTTACAAGTCTTTTGCAGTTGTAAAATCTTATTTATTAAATTTCATGAGGGAGATTTATTTTTATGTAAAATGATATTTTAAAAGGAAATGTCATTTCCTTTTAGAGCTGCTGATTAATCTATTTCTGCTTGGAGAGGTAATAATTCATAACATAATCACACACTAATTATAAACCAACTAGACAGTTCTGGGGAGTCACAATCAAATGAGGCAGTCATAGGATGTAAAAAGCAAATCCTTCCACCCCCTCCGACAAAATGGTTGTCATTATTTAGGATGCTGAAATTAAAACAAGTGTTATGAAAAAGCATCATCTAAGGGCTCAGTAGCTATGAAAAAAAATCATTAGAAATCAACAAAATTCAAAAAAGTGAGATATTTCTTTGGAAAAGATGCCCTGGAATTTCGTGCCATAGTATGTGGATGCTGAAAGTCCCTATAGCTTGAGAGAAAAAGGTAGATTTATCGAAAAAGAGTCTGCTGAGCGTTACTAAATATGCACAAATTTGTCTGCCTCAGGCAATCTCAAAGCGGCAATTTCCTGGAGGTCAGGAGACTCTCCGGGAAAGAAGGATCCGTATGTGTTCGGTCTGGCATTAGCTCTTTCTTGCACATCTGCATATGGCAATTTTCAATTATAGGATACTGCCATATATGGACCTCCGTTTTTTTCCCAATAGAGCCCTTTTAATATCATTGCACTCAAGTTCTTGACACTATTCTTTCCCATGAGATTTCTCTCTCTCATTTTTCTAGTCAAAAATTCTTCTGGACCTAAAAATCGAAGCCCAATAGTTCTTTTCAATAGAAAATACCTTTGAAAAATGTTTGAAAAATCTTAATGGTTAGAGGTGAGAGAAATTAGACTTTTTTTTTTCTTTTTCTATTTTTACATCTTTGCAGTATTTCCCACCCCTTTAAACAGATTTGAAAGGCAACTTCGATTTGTCATTTTCAGTAAAGCTGTCTAATAAAGTTCCTTTGGTATTAAAAGCATTTTCTTGGCATTAACCAACATGTTATTTGGTCTTTGGAAGTTGGAATTTGCTCCTGGTCTTAAGCCAGAGGTTAAAAGCTAATTGTGTGGATGTATACATCTTCTGTTCGGAAAACCATAATTGCAGGGTAGCATTTTTATTGCAATATTTTTTTTTCCAAAAAATTGTTTAAAGGAGAGGGGAAAAAAAACGCATGTCATCTTATTGAAGTTTAAAGACTTCAGATAAGGCAAATACTGTAAGTAAGGCTGGGCTGCTTTGTTTTGAAATTTTCCTTTTGCAAGGAATATGATAGAGAAGACTTAGTTCTTACTCCTTAATAAATAAATTAAATTCCATTTTTTTCAAAGAACCACAGAATGGCTGAGGGTGGAAGGGACCTCTGGAGATCACCTAGTCCAACCCCCTGCTGCAGCAGGGACACCCAGAGCACGGAGCACAGGGTGGCATCCAGGCGGGTTAGGAAGATCTCGAGAGAAGGAGACTCCACAGCCTCTCTGGGCAGCCCGTGCCAGGGCTCTGTCACCCTCACAGGAAAGAAAATTTCCCATACATGGATCTTCTTGTGTTTCAGTTTGTGCCTGTTGCCTGTTTTCCTGATGCCTGCCACCACTGAAGCCCCTCCCTTAAGATGTTTGTACACTTATAAGATCCCCCCTCAATCTTCTCTAGGCTAAGCTGTCAGCCTTTCCTCATATGAGAAATGTGGAGCTTCTCCAGCCCTGTAATCATCTTTGTAGCCCTACGCTGGACTCTCTCCATGTCCTGCTTGTACTTGAGAGACCAGAGCAACAGTGCTCCAGGCATGGCCTCGCCAGGTCTAAGCCAAGGGGGAGGATCAACTCCCTCAACTTGCTGGCGACACTCTTCCTAACATGCTCCAGGAGCCCATTGGCTTTCTTGTCCGCAAGGGCAAATTGGTTAGCCTCTAACTGTACTGGTACAAGGGTTATTCCTCCCTCCCTAGGTGCAGGACCCTGCAGTTGCCTTCGTTGAACTTTGTGAGGTTCCCCTCCAGCCTATCCAGGTCCCTCTGACTGGCAGCACAGCTCTTTGGGGTACCAGCCACTCCTACCAGTTTGGTATCACCAGCCAGGTTGCTCTGCACCTTCATCCTGCTCACCCAGGACCCAGTACCGATCCCTGGGTGACACCAGTAGTCACAGACCTCCAACTAGACTCCCTGCGATTTCACAGTTCAAGACATCCTGATTTTATTTACTTATGGAGTACTGAGCTTGCCTGCCTTTTTGATTGAAAGCAAGAAAAACCTTATCTTGAAGTCCCCATGCATGTTTATTTCCTACAGCGTAATTTTGAGGCTAGTAACATAAATCCACTTCGGTTGTCTGATAGAAACAATGTGAGAATTTTTTTAAACCACTTTAATCAGTCCTCAGGCTTCCAATGAAGTCATAAACCTTGTATGTATGTTCCTTGTTGCATATTATATAAATATTACTTAAGCTCTTTTTTTTTGGCTTATACAGAGCCTATATCAGCAGTAGAAATCCAGGCCAGTTCCCATGGCAACACGGAGGCACTGGGAGAAGGGCTCATCCTTTGCTGCCATTGCGGGGTTTATGCGAGGGAAGAGATTCAGGCCTACATTTTAAAACAGGAAATGTATCTCACAAAAGCATTTAACCATATTTCTAGATCTATTGAAAAAGTACGTCTGGATAACAATAGAAACTGAAACATCTTGTTCATTGTCTCCAATAGAAAATTAATTCTCATTACATATCTCTAACATTACAGAACAATGTGGTTAAGTATATACACAAATATTACTGTTGTATTTGCAGGGAAATCTGTCCTGAAGCAAGGGAAGTTTTGTGCCAGGAAAAAGATGGGCAAATTAGACTGATTTTTGGCTAAATCTTATTTCTTTTTCAATCTAGTTTTCACTTCTCAAAAATTCTTTTTCTTCATTTTTATGGCAATGGCTATCCTGTTTTTCCCCAGATTTTCAAAAGATAATGTTGACTTAGTTTTTGTTTCAACTCTGATCTTTCAGCGGGTCCTGCCTTCCCTTGTTCTAGTGTTTACGTGATCATAACGATGGGGAGAGTTCTTATCCTGACTGACTCCTGTAGGCTACCTCCACCCCAGCACTGCGAGAGGTGAGGAAGCCAGGCTCCCCAGGCCCCTTTTCTCCCCCTTGGGCATTTTTGTTTCCTGTTTCTGTGTTAGCTGTTGTTATTCCCTCAAGAACTGATTGTAGCTGGCACACATACCTGTGGGGAAGTCAGCTAAAATTAGATGAAATAGGGACATCTATTTTACAAACTATCTTCTGTGTACTGTGGAGATTGCTCGTAGGGCTGTCACTCAGGGGTGAAGAAGGTGATGTTTGTATGTAAGCTGTTAGCGCAACTGCATTTCTTACTTTCCTAAAAGGAAGAAAAGACTTTTTTTCCTAAAAGCTGCATTTCCAGAGAATTGAATCCATATTGATGATTTCAGGTAGTTATTTTCCTTTGGTATTAAATAAAATGTTAGGAGTGAGGAACACATGATTCAGACATATCAAGAAGCTTTCTAGAAACCAGTTTGTATTTGGGTATCAGGAGTTGTTGAGGGAAGGGATTTCTAAAGCCTTCAGTGTGTCTTTTATCTTGGAGAGCCTCGGGTGAAGCTCTGAAAATCGCTGCGTTTCTCCTCACAGTCTATGCTATAAGGTGCTTACACGCAAAGTGGAACCTTTGGAGAAGCTGGATCCTCCTGAGCAGGAGAATCTGGCCAGAGGCAGCATTCTTCATAAATGTAAAAGGCTTCATTTATGTCACTGAATCGTCTGATCTTCCTTTCCCTACCTTAGTACTATGCAGGTAATTCATATCTGGTGTCACCTATCAGGAATTCATCAAATATCTAAAGGAAACTGATTTACCCTAACTGCGACTCTTGTAGCAATCCATGTAGGTAAAATGTTCAGAAGAGGATTAGCCTCTTCCCTATCAACCCAGGCCTCTTGCTGTCAATCAGGATTAACTTCCAAGGCATTTTACAGTTGTCCAAGGCTTGACTGCCTTGCCATGCTAATGATTTTAAGACATCTTGCTTTATATATTGGAATATCTCCATCTCATCCTGCAATCAGCTTGTGTTTCAGCTATCATCTTTTAAGAGGTTTAGCAATTTAAACTTCCGTTCTCAAGTGGTAGTCTGTGTGCACAGAAACAGCGACTGCGTATGAATGCAAGTGACTTCCAACAGGAATAGAGAAAAATCTTTCCTTCTTCAGTAATCATAGGTGGGATGAACCTAGTACATGTTCAATTCCTTTCACTCTCCTGTCTCAAAACACAGTGAGTTTCCCTCGGCTGTGTGACCGTGTTTTTTTCCTGTCTGTTAGTCCTGATATGACAAGCTGCAGAAGCTACGTGCACTGGCCAGCCAATGCTGGAGTAGACTTAGCTGGCTTTGGTACCAGCTCAGCTTACAGAAAGTCAATGCAATACATTGCAAGCTTACATAGTGTGCCTTAGCCTTAGCAGCAGTCAGCTCAGCAGCTATCAGCACCACAGCAGCAACCTTTCGCTTCCATTTTCGACAGTGGTAAACTTAAGAAATTCCTTGGATTTCACTTTCTGGAAGTGTGTCATGGGTTCGAAGTCATGTTGTCACCATCTCTTACTGTCCTTGGGACTCAGCACCAAAGTGTTGTACTTTGTGTTGCACATCCGCCTTGTACTGTGCCAAACCAATGATTCTGGACATTTGACTTTCGGAGTGGGGAATGTGAAAGTTCTTCCATGTCTCAGATGCTCCTGTGCGGTTCAAGTGCAGACACTGTTGTCATTAGTTGGGAAACCATAAGATGAGATTAATCATGTAGGAAAGGTAGGCAATAGCCACACACAGTAGTAGTAGTTGTTGTCCAGCTCCTGTTACAAACTAGGTTCTGGATTCGCCTTTGAAAGATGAGCTTTTGCTACAACTGCAAATGTCCATCCAAACCACCACAACTGGGATTCCCTTAATCCTTAATTAGCATCTCACATATTGTTAGAACTAGGAATATTCCCATAAATGAGTCACTCGGCATCCATGCTGTGAGGTAGAGTGTGTTCAGATGACTCAAATGGTTTGATAACCTTTATTCTCAGATCTGCTGACACAGAGGAGATTCCCAAAACATCATCAAGCATTGTGGGAGTTTTGCTAACCAGAACTGCCTCATCCAAACCACCTGAACTACCTGAACAGGGCTCTGGAGTATAAAGGTGGCTTTCTGGATCCTCCTGAGACTAACTGCTGTTAGTGAAGATCCAGCCAAATGAAAGGACCTTAAAGCCCTGAGCAGAATAGACAGCTCCAAAATGAACCCACAGGCAAATGGTGGATGGGAATAAGGAGCTGAGATACATTTCCCTGGGAGCACTGAAGAGGTGACACACCAAAGTGAGAAGTCCTGCAGACTGAGTAACAATGATAGGATGTGTTGCAGGAGAGAAACTGACTGCAGCTGCTTTGAGAAACACAGGAGGTAAAATTCACCCTAAGTAGAAAATGCCGTGTGCTGTAAGAGAGGCAGATGGTAGTTGGGCAAGAGATCAGTTTGTGCATTAAAGAAATGGAGGCATTCCAGGGAATTCTGGCTTTTAACTGGTGTGAAAGCAAGCTGAAAAAATATTCTGAGATCTAGCCACCTAAAGAGATCCCTTTTTGTCAGAAATCAAAGGTGATGTTTTCTTCTGGATAACCTTATCAAACAATTGTCTAGATAAAGAGTGTTTCTGTATGTCTGAACAATAATTATTACCACCTTGATGAAGATAAAAAGATAGAAAGATGGAGTAAACGGACCTTAAATTGCATGTTATATTACTTGAGAAGAAAATGACAAAGGTGTTGTTGAGTCAGTATTATGTGAAGATATGCACACTGGAGATGAAGAGCTATAACCTAGTCTTTACTGAACTGCCATGATCATGTTGGCCGGTGTCACCAATCTGAACTGTGATTCAGAGCTGAACAGTTGCTATGTTCCCATATGCAGAGGAGGTTGCCAGCTGCTTTCATTTCACTACTATGGAATAGCTGCCCTACAAACTCCTGTCCCTCACAGGCAGAGAAAGTGCAGCAAGGACAGAATGCAAATCTGTGCAGACTCGCAAGATACACCATGTTTGTGTGTACTGGCAATTTATTTCTAGGTCCTGCTTTATCCACAATCAGTATCCAGCTTTCAGAATTACTCTCCTGACTGTAGTATTAGCTACAGAAGAATTGGCTGTTAAAATCTTGTTTACCTCCAAATGTAGGTGGCAGTCCTATGGGCCTCTGGTTTTTGAGGCCGTGTTTAAAGCCAGCTGCTCACTAGGGATATCTATCTCTTATACAGCTGGAAATGGGTTTTCTTGAAATACATATATGATAGTAATTTTACAATTTTCCCTCTTTAGCCTCCCCTTTGGAGTCATGTTGAACTTTAAAATCTTTTTGCTGCTTTTATACATTTCTGTTATGCAAGTGGGCACTTAAAATAACATTAAAAACAATACAGAGGGAGAAACTCTTAGTAGCTCTTGGATCACTGTCCCATACAAAATGTTTTACTGCCCTGTAGAATTACATTCCCGACCATCTAGGGATTCTAGGGGATGATATTTCTTCCAAACATTAGTTCATCATGTAGAGAAAAGCTGCTTTTTTGCACGGAGATGATCACCTGAAGTCAGGGTTACATCCTACTGGGGTGTCTTACTGGACAGAAAAGCCAAAAGTTCTGTGCTGCTGGCTGGCTTTGATGCTAGGTGTGGGATTGCAGTCTCACTGTTCTGACTAAATCTTTTCTAGTGGGTTGCACAGGTCAAAAAGGAGTCCTAAGTGCTGTATTTATTCATTAAGTTCCTGCTCACTTCCCTTAAGATTATGGCAGTTGTTGTCACATGCTTTATAGCATAATGTAACAAATATATGCTTACTTGTAGTTTATGTATGTTTATGTAACTCCAGGGAAGTTGTTGACATGTAGTGATGAGCTAGGACTAAATCCCATGTTTCATAATTTAGTTACTGAATTTCCACTCCAGCTTTGAGTTCAAAGGCTTACAGACTTAAGAGTTTTGATGCCAGGTTAAATGTAATCTAATAACTAAGTAGTCCTTTTGGAGAGAAGGTGCTTCTACCCACCTGCCCCGTCCTAGTGGCTGAAAATTGATATTGATATTGAAATATTATTGAAATAATAAGTATTATGTTTTCTGATTATATCTTATTAAAAAGTCACAGATACTTCCATTTAAACACATAGGTCTTTATGTTAAAAGTAATTTATCACAGAAGTTAACCATGGTAGTAGGAAAAAAAATCCAAACCAAGTAGTGGTTACTTCCTTTACTGAATACTAATGTTTCCCTAAGGTCTTACTCCTCCTGGTTGGAAGTAGAAGCACATACATAGGGAGGTGGTGGAAGGAACTGTGCAGTATCAGAACAGAATTTTGAGAAATTAAAGCTATGTATGCAGGCTGTGAGAATAGTTTGTTTTTTACCTAGATTTTTATCATTGTATTGGAGGAATATTCCTTATCTAACTTAATTCAGATGAAGGTTTCTTTTCAGCCATCTGCTAGGATGCATATAAAGGAAACTCTGCATTCTCCATTCTGTAGGATGTATTCTGTGGGTTATGACAGCTGCGTTGCTCCTCTTTGGCTTTTAGCAATTTGGGTCAAATTTGATTTATGACTTTCTCAGCCTTTACAACATTTTACTAGTGACTAGAAATATGGGTGAACTGAAAGCCCCTGAGCTTTCAGTTATGTCTACATCTATGTATCTATGTATCTATGTCTTTTCTTTTTGTGTCACCAGGTGCTTCTGTTTTTTTTCCATTTAGTTGTTGACTTTTCTCCTTCTGTGTGAGTCTGTAATGGAGAATTGATCTGGGAAGTAGAACTGCATAAATCCAGTATTTGAAATGAAAAAGTGATACCTTGGCCAGCTCAAGATTGTGGCTTCCTGGATAGATTTGGCTTATGACTTGCTCTCTTACAAATTTTTTAGTAGATTTGCAGCAGTTTGAGTACAAAAATGAGGTTGGGACTGGTGTTTAGAACTTGAAAGCAATTGTTCTGGGTGCTTGGTGTAATTCAGGCCCAAGAAAGCCTGAAAGAGCAATCTCCTGTATTGAGCACCTACCTGGCAAACCTTATTGCTGTTACACATAATTTGATATAATAGTGGGCGGCTGTGGTTGCCATCAGTGCTGCTCTTGGTGACCTGCTCTTGCTGCTTGCCTTGCCCTTCACTCTGTGAATCACGTGGCTCCACTTCGGCTCAGGGATTAGTTTTCCAACATGGCCATATATATATATGGCCATATATATGGTGCTGGATATAGCACCAAGGCAGGGGAGAGGATCATGCACAAGAGTGGAAAGAGAGTACGATGTCCTTCTTTTTGTTTGTTTTTCCCTTCTGGATGTATGAGCTTTGACTTGTAAAACAGTAAGATGCCATTTGGTATAATGGCAAATAATTACAGTATTAAATCACAAATAGAAATAGCATTAAGTTGTTAAATTATGAATAATTATAATGATAATTTCAAGATCTTATACAAAATGCACAACATGCTCATTAAGCCAGAGTTTAATAGTTGTTCTGACCTCTCTTACGTTTTTGTTGCTTGGTATATGCATAAACTTATTTATGAAGTCTTCAATTAAGTGTGTCTTAAATTTAAAGAGCTAACAGTTAGATGGCACCTGTCTAATTAAACTAAAATGTCATTGGGAAAGGAGAACAGACAGTTCTCCTTCAGTGAGAGAAACTCAGTTCTCCTTCTCAGTTAAAGCAGACGCCATTTGGACATAAAAGAAAGAGATTCAAATAGCAGAATCCTTAAGCAATTAATAACAGCTGGAGGAAAATTGTGTTCAGAGATTACAGACTTGAGGTTCAATAACCCCTGAGTGCATTGCCCTGGGACATGAGAGGTTCTGCTGGCCGGAGCTGCAGGGAAGCGTCGCTGAAGCCCCTGCCAAGGAACTCGTGCCCGCTCGGAGGGGTCTCAGTGCACACACCCACGTGCCAGCCGGCCTGCAGCAAGTGTCTCCTGCAGCTGGCCCTCTCCCTGCCTCCTTCTGTCAATCTGAAACCCCTGAAAGAGCCTCCGTGCGTCCAGGAGATTTCTAACATCATTAGAATTTGGATGATTCCAAGTGTTGCTTTATTAAGTTAATAAAGGAATCCTTGAACTTCCTTTTAAATGCATTTGCTCTCTGCAAATGAACTTTTGTTGATATATACTGCTGAAAATCTCAGGGGATATTTCCCTCCCTAGATTAGGGTGATTCCTAGGCTAGCCCCATAGATAGGTGCTGCTCCCCAATATATATTTCCTTTGAATCAGTCTGGCTTTTTCTCAGGCAGTGCCCTTCTAAAAACCCACGGCAGGCGTTAACTATGTTCAAGATAAAATTCTGTTTACTTGAATGTAGTCTTTAAAGAAATATTAAAAAAAATGAATAAAGACTGGTATTTATATCTAGTATTATCAGATTAACAAATAAAATTGATTTTCTTAGGCCTGCAGTATTCATAGGAAAAGACCCATCCTGTACTATGCCTGCTGATAGTTTAAAAAAAAACGGTTTTGGTCTGACAAAAAAGGTTTTGTCTTGGTTTGAACAAAGTGATTTGGAGTCTGTTTTTTTTTTTTTTTCAGTCATGAAAAAGGAAGGGGTGTCTGAAGATGAAATGAGTTCCCTAGGTCAGACCTCAGGTCCATCTATGTTCTCCCTGGCCAAAAGCAGCCGCCTCAGGAAGATGCCAGGGTCGGATCCGTGTGTGCTGAATGCTCGCTCGATATCCAACAGCCTCTGGGTCAGGGGCTGCCCAAGTCAGAGGGTTTTTTCTATTAGCCATCAACAGATTTTTCTTCCATGACTTTTTCTGAACTCTGAACCTTTGGAAGTTTCTCTCACCCGTAGCAACTAGGGCAAAGAATGGCACTTGCTAACTTCATTTGGCATGAATAATTACTTCTCTTTTAGTCCTGAACTTGACTCAGTTTGTTTGGGAGAAGCAGTGAATGGTCATTTCCTATTTATGTTTTGTGCTTCTGAAGGTTTAATAGGTCTCTGCTTGTCTGCTTTCCTAGCCAAAGAGTCCTGGTGTAATTAGGTGCTTCCTAGATGGAAGGCATTCCATGTTTTTCATTGCCTTTGCTGTCCTTGTCCAACCTTTACCAGAACAGCTGAAAATATCTTATTTCTATATTTTAAAAAATGTATATTTCCAGTTTTATATTTTCCAGTCAAAATATATCCAGACTATATTAAAACCAAGCCAAAACAAACAGAATCCACAAAAAATCACCTCTCTTCAAAAGGACCCATCAACGTCTTTTCCCAGTTTTCTCTTCCTAGTGTTTCCACATTTTATGGATATTGCTTTTGCTGGACTGTTCCCCAGTGGGAACATGGAGTAACACACTGTGTAGAAAGAAAAGTAAAATCAACTCCTTTGTAGCTTTGCATTCCTGAAAGTGGGTAACTGATGACTGTATGACTGTATTCAACATTTCACTGTATTTTGCTTTACTTAGTCTTTATTTTGTGTTTTAAGAAGCTTTCCTACCAAGAGCAGGTTAAAAATAGGATTTGTTTGTTTTGATTGGACTCTGCTGTAAATGTATTTTTGTTTGTTTAAAAAGAGAGAATTAAAGGATGAAGTACCCTGCCTGGTGTTTGTTAGTTATTTGTAATGCTTATTTAGCAAGATGATAAAGTCATTGTAGCTTGGGGAGATGGTCACTTCTCTGCATACCTGTTGACTGGATATTGTGAATCTAGAAATAATGTGTTGTCATGTGCATTTAATTACATATTTATGCTTGGGTAGTGATAAATGGCCTAGTAGTGGTAGACCACGGCGTACTAAATGATTACATCAGAGAAAGTAAAATATATATGGTAGGTGGCTCTGCTTGTGTGCATTATCCTAGTGCACACTAATATACGTGATGTTTTACAAGTATAAAACTAACTTGAAATGTTCTGGTTCTTGAAGAGCTTATTATGTTATGATAGTTTATGATAACTACGTTGCTGAAGACGGAAATAGAATTTAGCACAGTTATTACAACTTTCTGTAATAACTGTGTGGACTTTTTAAAGAAAAAAAATGGACACTAAAGAAAAAAAATCATGTTTTGACAAACTCTACTGGAAAAATGAAATCTACACATAACTGAATAATACATATATTCATGTCATACCTTAGGAGGAACGATAACGTGCAAATATCCATAGCATTTTATATTTCTGATCCAGTAAAAGGGTTACCAAGCAGTAGCAAAACTGGAGTTCCTGTGAGCTGATGCCCCGACTGATGCTGTGAAACCGGGCAGTGGCGGAGGGTGCCCGTGAGGCGCCGGGCTGAGCTGGGGCGCGAGGAGGCAGAGCTCAAGCAAGTGCTGCCGACTCCATCTTTGCGTGTGCGCCAGAAACGTATCCGTGACAAAAACAGACAACACTGTCCCTTCCTGAGAATCCTAGGCGAAAACAAACAAGCAGCAAAGTAACAGTTGGATTGAGCTGTTGGGCGGGTGGAGCTGAGCAGCCTTTCTCCCCTTCGCCCTGCTTCACACTGTAACACTTAGTGCTTCCAAAGGTGCCGCCAAAGCTGAAAGGACAAACCCAAGATTCTTCTCAGCTTAAATCGGGGTTATTTGCAGATAAAATTGTAAACAACCCCTGAAGGAAATAAATAACATCCTTCCTTCCTCCTGATACGCACAAAGGAGAAGAGGAAGCATTCCTGAATTCCAACATACCAGCCACTGCAAGGCTGGGAGATGGAAGGAAAATAACCCTTTTCAAAACAAAATCAAATACAGTAGCTTGAGGAAGACCCAGATGAAGATGAATTTTGTTAATCCTTTTCAAATAATAAAAAAGAGGCCATTATTTGAGTCTAAATACTGAAGAGTGCTTCCTGCCATCTCTGAGGGAGACTCTTGATCCTCCCCCGTGCTTATTTCACATGGGTGGATCTCGGCTCCAACAATCTTTCCCCTTCTCTCCAAGGTATTATCAAGTGAAGAAATACAACAAATAGTTGTTTGCTTAAAAGACAAAGTCAAGCCCAACTTGAATGGATTTTTAAATTTCGACCTCTGCAACGCGTTGCCTTACCTGCCCTTTGGTTAGGGTTCGGCAATGTTTGTCCCATCTGACTGATGTGGCCAAAACACTGATATGGTCAAAACAAGCTAAAATGGCAGTACCATCCTGAAGAGCAATTCCACATTTCCACAAGTGTCGCCTGGTCACCTGTGTCCCGCGGGTGCCTTCTCTGAGGTGGAGTGATGAAGCGCAGGCTGTTCTGCTGTGCATTGCTGCTCATTGGAGTTCACCTTGAGCAGTGTGTAGGCCCTGCTGCGAGTATCCAGCCTGGCCTTGTGCCCGCAGGCTGTGGTTTCAACCCTTGTGATGTGGAGTGTTGTGCTGTGTGTATGTGTGTGCGTGCGTGCATTTAAGTGGATTAAAACTCTCCTCTAGGTGTGTGGGCCATCAGTGCTGACACAGTAAAGCCAGGCTTTGGGAGGGCCATTAATCCAACAAGTAGTTAGTCCAAGAGAAGCACAACTGGGCAGGGGCACACTGTGCCTTCCATTGGCTAAATCAGTTTATTTTTCCTCACAGTGTATCATACAGAGACATCTGTTGGGCACAAAAGAGGAATGATTAAGACCAAAAAAATCATAAGTTATGAAAGCAGAAGTGCTTTTATTGTGTGTCCTATGAATGGATCCCTTCTCTCACTTCTCTTCTGTTCTAAGCTTTATGCAGTTAAAAATAAATTGATTTACTTAGGTCGATTCCTCTTTATAACTTAAACTGTTCTATTTCATTACTGTATTAACTGCAACTCTTCCTCTTGGAATCAGACTGAGCTGAAATAAAGCAGAATTAGGTTTTTCTGCAGGAGTTACCGGGCAGACAGACATGGTCGGCACCTTCCGACTGTCCTGTCCGCAAGTGCCTAAAGCAGCTGTTGGGGAGCTCATTCCTGGCCCCCCGCACAGCCACCACCCCAGTGGCTCTGCCCACCTCCAGCAACCGCTGTGTGCAAAAGCAGGGAGTTATGGAAAGAAGGAACCTGGGCGTGGGATAAATACAAATACAGCTTTTGCTCATGATCCGGGCAGCGTTTGTGTCCGGATTTTAGGAACTGAGATGTTAACCAGCTACTGAAAGATTTGTTTCAACTCTGATTATTATTTGAAAGATAAAATATGAATGGGGTTTTTCAAACAACTTGGATTTGAAATGGATAGAGAAGCAAACTTATAGTAACTTTTAGTGGCCTTTATAGCAGCTTTTTAATGATCTTATAGCAGCTTTTAATTGCAAGTACATTTCTTTCTTTGCATAAAGTACAAATACACAAAATAAGTAGCATCGACTTGCTTGGAGAAAACTTTATTATTTAACAAGCACTGTGCTTCAGTCCTATGATTCTTTTTTTTACATATCTGTTGAAGATACTCAGAATGTCAAAATGTGAGTAGTCTGTAGATGTTCAAAAACACCAAGTACAGTTTCTCTCAGATTAAGATATAAGTAGCAATGTGCATTATATTTCTGTTACTTGTTTCTTTTCCCTAAACTCTAGAAACAAAACAGTTAGAGAAGCTTCTCTTGGTTGCTCCCTTTTCCCAAAAATTGCATAGCTCCAGCACTTCGTGCGCTCATTGGGAGCTCAGGAGGCCCTGGTCGTGCCCGGTGATGCTGCTGCAGCTTCACACCACGAGCTGCCCTCGCGTTTCCCCGCTGCTCCCACTGCCTTAACCGCGTTTTCTCCCCGCTCGCAGGCCTGAGCCGCAGCAGAAAGTTCCCTCCGCGCCGCCGCCACCACCGCCGCCACCGCCACCGCCGCTGCCCGAGCCCAGCCCCCCCGAGCCCGAGGAGGAGATTCTGGGCTCTGACGATGAGGAGCAAGAGGATCCCGCCGATTACTGCAAAGGTGCGTGCCCTGCCGCGCGCACACGGAGAACGACACCTGGCACGTCCTCACTGCTGTTTCGGGATCCTTTTTGAAACCTGGAGTTGATATGTGTGGCTGCCACATCCAAGCCTGAGTGCTGATCTGTCTCCAGCCTGCTTTTTACTCAGCCATAGCTAATTTATGCATTTTGTAATAAATAAATTACAAATCTTGCATGCCTGTTTTCTTCCTTCTGTCTGAGACACAAGAGCAGAGGGGGAACATCTCTTGATTGATGCTGGTTGTAAAAGGAACAGGAATACCTAAATTTAGCAAACGAGAAAACCCACTTGAAGGGTTGTTAAGTGCCCTGATACCTCTGACAGCATCTTCTGAATTTATATTAGGCTCTGATTCTTATTTTGCTCTCTTTCTCTTTCCCACACCAGCTTGAGATGCTTTTATTAAACATGCTGTTTTTCATAATGTTCAGTGTTTTTGGCTCCCTACATCTCTATTTTACTGTTTGGCCTGTCTCATTTTTGTGGTTTATGTTAGGTCAGATGGTTTTTGTTTATTAAGCTATACAGCATGTGACTGTAGTACAGCCATGTCAATATTTAAGTTTGTTTTAATGTTGCTCCTAAACCGCTTCCCCAGGGCAATGCACACCCTATACATACATGGAAAATCATAGATGACAGATCTGTTGACTTTGGCTTATCTCTCTCTTAATAGATTTCAGAGATATGAATATACAGCTCGACTATATCTGTTGTTCCATATCCCTCAAATCAAGAAATACTTGCTGTGTTAAACCTTATATGTGCCTGATGATGTGTTGTTTTAAGAATCTCTTCTCCCAGGCTGGAACAAATCTTTTTTTTTGTCTTTTCAGACTGATGATTGGAATATTATAGTATAAAAAAAAAATAATCTGCAGAATTTTGAGTGTTTAAATGACTTATGATGCCAACAGTGAAAACAAACTGGTCAGCTCAAGCTAAGTTTTGAACTATACTCAAGTGTACAGGTCCACATCAGAGAAAAGAATATATATAGCCAGAAATTGTTTGTATTTTAAAAAATTTATTTGTCTTACTATACATATGTTCCTTTTAGGTAACTTTTTTTTGTATCTGTAGCATCTTTCATCAGTAAGTAAGGATTTGTTGTTTGTACATCTGTTTGCTGTATTTCATTGAGATTAAGCATTCCCAGGCCTTCATTTAACTCTTCCCTGATATAAGGGCTGAGTTCAATTTCAAACAATCCATTGTCTGTGTCCCAGTATCTTTTGCAAAATGTCACCATCTGGACAAGTTAGATCACACACACATGCACGGACAACTAGCTTTAGAGTTTGTTTGTAGGTCACCTGTGAGAGTCTGCGGGGCTATCTGTAAGTTGGTCAGTAATAATACCTGAATGATTTTAAAATGGATTCCATATTGGGCTAAGAATCACAGAATCAGAGAATACTTGCAAGTTTTGTGAAAAATTAAAGGGAATTTCTGTACGCTTCCAGGGACAGATTTTAGCTATATTAATTTCTGGTTTTCTTTTGTTCGTTTTATTTATTTGTTTTGTTTTGAGACCTGCTTTATTAAGTTGAATATGTAATTTCCTATTTTTGGCAATTTTACCTGTGTTTAAGGAGTAGAAGATAATGTTTGGGAATTAACACATGCTAATGGAGTCACTCTTCCAATTTTTCCCCAGAATGGGCCTCTTCTAGGATATTTTCAATAGAGTCAGAGCATCCATTCTCAGGCCTGGTTTAAAATTTCATAGGAGGGCCTTTTTTGTTTCATTTTTTGTTTGAATTTAATGTTTTACCTATTCAGTATGCTTCACGTTGGCTCAGTATTTTTGTTACTGATTTTATTTTATCTTTATTTTTATGGATGTGTTAGTGTGAACTGGTCTCTCACATTCACCACATTATGTGTTAGTTAATAAATAGTTCCCAGTCATGAGAATATTTGTAATCACAGAATTGGATTAGTCTGAATTAGCACCTGAAGTGAGAGAGACATCTAACACCCCCTTGTGTAAGGTGAACAGACACTCCCTTGTTCCTCAGGGACTTTCTCACAACATCCATTTAAATCTGTGGAAGACTTCTACTGAAATCACTGAATTTAGATTAAATGCTTCTCAAATGTTTAAGAAATGGAAATATCAAAACATCAAACATCTGATCTTTAAAGGTGTTGTTTAGATAATTAAGATACTTTTTCTGCTTTCTGAAATGCCTTGAAACACTGGGAGATTTTTTTCAAGTGTGTGTCATGTCGTGGCTATAATTGGGATTCCTTGCTTCTCTGATCTTCTTTGCCCCGTGGAGATGTCGCCCATTCATCCAGTTCACAAAGGAAATAATTCCCTGTACAAACATAGAACTAGTCAGCTACAATTACCAATACATTGAGGAGACCTTCAGGAATAATGATCTCATTTTTCTGACCCTTTTTCTTCAGCGTATGTAGCTGTTTCATGAGAGACTTTTTTTTTATGTTTGCTGAACTGAATTGCACAACAGATTTTTGTTACATTATCAACAGTAACACTTATACATTGTATATTTTCAAATACTAATACTGGTTTTCTAAAGTACATCCTTTTGCTCAAACTTCTTTGTTTCATATAGATGCTTTCTTGTTGCTACAATTGGCAGATTAATTGGGCACCACTTCAAACCTGTTTTTCAAGGGATTGCAAAGCAACTGTAACAACTTACAGCAAGTCGTTAGGAATGGATAGTGAAAGTAATCAATAACTAATGATTTTACCTAAAGTACGGTTGGAGGTGGCATTAGGAAGCACCCAAAAGCACAGAAAAGATGATTCTTTGTCAACTGCTGTGCATGGGTGGTAGCTGCATAGAGCAGCTGTATTATTTATTGGTAATTTAGGCTAAATTGTGAATGTTATTATTAGTGGCTTAGGGCTCTGAATAATAAGTCTTGTCTGATTGCTGTCTTCCCTGTGTTTTCGAGTGGGAGGAACAGTGCCTCTTAAAATATGGAGGAAACAAAAAGCTTTGTGGATGAGCAATAAGCATCAGCACGGCTCCTCCCAGCCCCTTCGTGCTGCAGGGAAACCCGAGCTCTAGCCTGCTTGGGTGTCTTGGCCTTTCCTCTGACTTTTGAGATCCTGTGTCACGGCACTAGGTGTCAAGATAGGGAACGGAGGCTAGCTCCTAGGAGAGCATCAATAAATTCTGTATTGTTCTTAAAATTTTCTCAGGAAATGTTTTATTGCTGCCTCTATTAGTAGAAAATAAATGGGGTTAAAAGACTCTCTGTTCAGATTCTGCAATCATATAAATATACATTGACTAGAGAAGTTTCGGGTGCAATCATCAAAGAAATAATGCAGATGTTTCCTGTAGTCCCTGAAAAGTAGATGATAAGCCTGGGGAAATAAAGCACTGATGGTAATCCTGCTGCAAATAAAACCCTACAAGAGAGAGCAGCAGCTCTGCAATAGGTACAGGCCATGAACTTCTCCCTCCTGGCCAAGTAAAGCAAAATTCTTATCGTTAGAGTTTATAATTTCCTATTTTTAGTATAGGACAATTTGAGGATAAAAATCTATATTTAAACAATCATTTGGAAAGCTAGAAATCTTGCTTTTTACTGAATATTCTTTTTCTACCGGTGTTTTTTTCCTGAAAGGAGGCTATCATCCAGTGAAAATTGGCGATCTCTTCAATGGCCGATATCATGTTATTAGAAAATTAGGATGGGGACACTTCTCTACAGTCTGGCTATGCTGGGATATGCAGTAAGAAAATTATATTCCCTTTCTTTTTTTCCTGACATATATATAATTTTATTTTGTGTGCAGTAACTTCTGTTTTATATGCATGATAGTGATGTAAATCCTTGATGTTTATGTAGAAAGATGTCTACGGTATAATTTTGCTCTTGATTAAGAATGTATTTTATAAAAGCTATCAGAAATATGTGTAAGTCCACTTGCTTGGACAAATTGGTTTTGCTTCTTGAATTTGTGTTGTCTTGAAATTGTGAGAGGAAGATAATGTTTTTATTCCTCTCATTATCTTTAATAAAAAGAATATATATTAATTAAAGGTGAAAGTGTGTACCCAAGTTCTTCCTTTAAAGACATTGGCATTAGGCAAAGTACTTAATAAATCAAATTGTTAACAGTATATTATTAAAAAAAATGTTTTAAATGTAATTTTAGCGTATTCTGGTTTTCTATCAGAATACGTTAGATTGAAAAATGTGCTATTTAAAATTTACAGACCTTTAAAATATGTGATTTTTAGCTCAGAACATGTGATGAAAATGTTTTTGTTGTTTTCAAGGGGGAAAAGATTTGTTGCAATGAAAGTTGTAAAAAGCGCCCAGCACTATACAGAGACAGCCTTGGATGAAATCAAGTTGCTCAAATGTGTAAGTAGAAGCCTCTCAATACACTGCTGATACTGATATCAATTACAGTAATAATTTTTTTTTAATTTACATTTTTTTAAATGAAATGGAATAATGTTTTTAAGCTTTTTTTTCCTAAATGTGTGACTTGTTCTGTGTTACCTTGATTTTTGAAAACTATCCAAACTAACATTTATCTTTATAAATTAAGCTCAATAATTAGAAATTTTAAGGTGAGTTATTTCCTCAAACTTCCATTTTTACATTTTTGGTTTAGGTTCGTGAAAGCGACCCTAATGATCCCAACAAAGATATGGTTGTACAGCTGATCGATGACTTTAAAATTTCTGGAATGAATGGAATACGTATCCTTTGAAAAACACTGTACCTTCATTAAAAATGATCTACTGAGTAGATAAGTATTTAATTTTAGCTGGACATAGTTTAAAATTGTAATGCAGAAACACCAAAATACATGCAGATACAAAGATCAGTCCTGTGTGTTATGCATCCACCTGAATGAAAGAACCTTAGCTTTTCTAAACACAAAAATAATAAAATATATTAATCCTGTCTTAATCTATTAAAATTAGAGCAGGCAAGTTTATTTAGAAACAAAAGTTTTACTGAAAATATTTCTCGTATCTGAGGTTTACAGTAAATATGCCTTTCTCCAATCTAGTAAGGAAAAATAATGTGAGCTCACAAAGAAATTGGTTTCTGTTTTCTTTTGGAAAAGTTTAGGAGCCTGAAGATCCTGCTCTTGGTTATGTGAGTCTCTTTTGGCGAGACTTTAACCTCTCTCTGTTAGTGAAGCTTTTAAAAATTTAACTAACACCTCCCTAAAAAGACAAAAATAGACCCAAAGGAATATATGAATAAATACTGTTTCCAGGTAAAATTTTGGGCCTGAGTATATTTGATGTATGAGTTGAACTAAAATGAATCATCTTTGCTAATTGCATTAGATATTTGAGCAGCTTATGACATTACTGTCATTTTATTTATTGTTCTAATTAGTAATTTGTATGATTGCTCTGTCTTGGAGCCCTAATAACAGACCTCATTGCTGAAGATAAAGATGATTCCTCCTCTAGAGAGCTTAAGACTAAGTTGATTTTGATGACGCTCCTCCAGTCTTCAGCAGATGAGGTGCAGATGTTCTTCATCAGCTCCCTCTTCTCCTTTAGGTGAGGAATTAGGAGATGTGTGCAAGTAAGTCTCATCCTGCCCATCCATCTCTTGATATTGTCTGCGAAGCCTTTGAATGTTTAGTAAGAGAGAGGGAGAGTGTGGGGACAAGTATTCTGACTTGCAGAATGGGATATTAACTGCTTTTTCTTTGTCCCTCTTTGAGTTGTTTTGTTGTTTCTTCATCGGTCAGCTAGCATGATAGATGCTTAAATTTAGTTGAAAAAAGTATAATTTGGTTTTCTTTTCTAGGTTGCAACATCAAAATACAATGAATTAACCTAAACTATGCAGTGGCTAATAGTTACCCCCAAAAAACTATTTGTGATGAAGGAAACTGTTTAGCACAATGAGGCAAAGAACCCTGACTAGAACTTCTTGGTGCTACTGTGATAAGAAAAATAGGTTTTAGTCTGTGATGCTGAGATGCTTACTGAGAAGTATTATAAACATTTTGTGTAAAAATACTGAAAATAAATGAGATCAAAGTATTGAACATTTCAGATTTTGGCTTCTGTGTGCTATATGCAGTAGGCAAGAAGAGTACTCTGTTCAGTATGCAAGAAGAGTACTTTCTTCAGCTGACCACTGTACCACTGTACCACTGAAGAATAATTAAAATTTTTAGAAATCAGATTTGACATTCTTTTTTTCTTTGTAAAACTAGTTTGTTTTTATAACACTAAAATGAGATAGGGAATAAGGAAATAGTTTCATGCATATACACAGAAATGCTTCACTGTGTAACAGTATTTTTCCCAGTAACATTCTTACATTACTAATATTTCACATGTATTAAAGAAAAAAAGCCTTTCCTAAATGTGAAGAAGCTTTGTTAATGATAATATTTTGAAAAGTGTCCTTTTTTTTTTTTTGAAAAAATACAGCACTTTGGTTGACAAAGCGAGGAGAGACAGTTATTTACTCAAAAATAAGAGCTCAGATAGCTTTGTGTTAGTAGATGGAAACTGGACAACTGATATCGATCATTTTTATTTTTAAGTTTTACCTTTACATTGAAAACTCTGGCATCTGAAGAGTTGCTTTTATGTTCTTGAGAAAACTATTCCTGCCTTACTGGGGAGTAAATTATTCAGAAAGGTACAGTACACAGGATGAGCTGATCCTGGAGTAGAATCCTATTTAAATTGCAGCTGGAAGTCTGTCAAAATCCAAACCACCAGTGAAAATAGGCTAAAAGATATCTTGTGCTTTGGGTTTCCTTGAGTGAAAAAATTGCACATCCTGTGTTGACTGCACTGATTACTTGATCAGCTCCTCTCTATCTCCTTCTAAAAAAATCTTTAGAGCAAGTTCTTTTGAGAGGGAGGCAGATATTAGTGCTGTTTATGATGCTTTTATTGAGTTGAACATGTTGAGAGAAGTACAATAATTTAAGAGTTTTCCTGCTGTGTTGTTTCTGACTTGCTTTGAACAAGCCACTGAGTATCTGATCTTCATCTGTAAATTAAGACGACACATAGGTAAAGGATCAATTATTCATGAAATGCATTTAAAAGTTAAAGCAATACAGAAGAGAGGTGAGTGAATCTTTTAAATGGCCAACACCACAGAGTGCTATGGAGCTTCCAAACAGGGAAATCTGTCAGCCCAGGTAGCACAAGGCTGGGAATGTGCAGAGCTGTATATGTTTACATATAGGTGAATTTTAGCAATGTCTATTACACTATGCTAGACTGTTTTTTTTAACTACTTGTGTATTTTAAAGAGACTTCAATTGTGTCTTTTCAGGAAATAACAGAATTTATTATTTAACTGAGCAACTTTGGCTGCTCAGTAGTTTTGATAAAGGTATATTATTCTTTCTTTCAGTCTTAACTACAGAATAGGTAATGCAGATTTTAAAACTTCATTTAACTTTATGCACATTGGTAGGTTCTTGGGAAGAAGAATATAAATGGTAGATCCATGGACAAATCTCATTTTAACATGAGTTAAAGCAATGACTGTGAAATCCTTGTCAAGGCTCTAATTAATATAACTTGGTAAATCAAGTAAGATACTTCCCCTAATAGTGTGTTTTCCTGTCAGTAGTCCTGAAATACTAAGATTTAGGCTAATTTCCCTCTGTTGAGATTTTCCTGCAGCAGGTATATCATTTTGTATCCATTCAACAATTCATTTTCCTGTGTTGGTTTTGCATTAGTCTTTGCAAGCTTACCATATCCTGCAGCTGAGATTTTAATGTTCTCAGTTTGCCACTGCAAAATTATTCCCAGTTTATGTGTGAAGATTAATGCTATAGAGTGAAATTGTGTACTATCTTGTCAGGATGTTGTGGATGCTAAAATGCGCAGTTAAGTTGAATGTTTTCTTCATAGATTAATAATCTGCTGGTTCAAGTAACTTGTTGGGTTTGTTTTTGTATATTGCTTTTTCTGAGTTAAACATTTTTTTTTTATTTCTAATGTCTTGAATGATTGCTTTTTCTCTGTGTGGTTAAAACTTCTGCAGTAGTGGTAAGAGGTCCCCTCTTTTATTATTTTGGTCTCTGGTTGACAGATGATTCTCAATTGAGCCCAGTGATAAAGATGTTCAGTGTGTCACAACTTAAGTGCTGTTTTCGCTTTTAGACATAAGTAACAAGAATTGTATCATTAAAATGTTTTATTTGTTTGGATTTAGGTGCTGTTCTTGCACATGTTCTGCTTAGTTCAAGACAACCTGTTTTCTTCCAGGATGATGAGTATTTTAGCAGACGCTAAAAAAAAACATTTGTGGTTGATCTAATTAACAAGTTTCTTTGGATATTATCCTTAATTAAATCTCAGATGTCTGTATGGTCTTTGAGGTACTTGGGCATCACCTGTTAAAATGGATAATCAAGTCCAATTATCAAGGCCTTCCCATCCGTTGCGTAAAAAGTATAATTCGACAGGTAAGATTTGTTAATGTTCTAATTAGCTTCTCCCACAATTGTTAACAGTATGAAGGTTAAAATAAGGATATTTCAAATATCTTGCTAACAAATCTAGGATAAGTTAATTTTATAGGCAGCCAAGGGAGAGTTTACAAGACTACCTTCCTGGATGACCTGCATTTCTGCATATTGTGTTTTTATTATTAAAATACCCAACTGGTATGGGAGTTCCCTGTGCTGCTTTAGAAAACAAAAAGCTGAAATAATGAGTCATTATACATTTGTAGGAATATTCATACTTAATTGCATTTTTTTTAACAAAACCATCAGTATGTCATGCTTCTTATGAAGCTCTCCTGGAAGATGCAACATCAGAGCATTGGGAAATAATATACAATTATAAAATGGAACAAGAGTTGTACATCTGTCTGAAAAATACATCCTAAAGGAAACCCTTTCTTTTTTAAATTCTGTTTTCTTTCTAAATTTAAGCTGTTTTAGAGTGGAAGTCCCAGCATGATTAGCAATTCAGAAAACCCCATGGAAAGATTTTTTTTTCAAAATATATTGTCTTGCTATATGAAAGCCAAATTGCTGTGAGGTAATCTTAAGGAGAAATGGTATCCTGACAAGGAAGAATTATAGGTGATTTTGTATATGATTTTTCTGTATATGATTTTGTATATAGAATTAAACGATATGCCATTTATTTCTACAGATGGCCAAAGAAATATTTTCAGTTTGGCACTTAAATTCATATTACCTTTAATTGGCTTACATATATTAGTATTCTTAAATTGTCTATCATGCTAGGAATGTGTGTATTTATGTTATATGTACATATGTATAACCACTCTTTTCAGTGAATACTGTCTTTTTTTGTTTTTAATATTTTTGCTTTGTTGCATTGTTGTCCTGGAGTTTGGCTGCAAATTGGGAGTTTACAATGTAATTGTTGAAACCCCGGCTCTAGCAGCAGAGCTAACTTTAGGAGCTCCCTCAGGCACTTTCCTGTGACCTCAGTTACCCTGGCTGTAGAAACAGACTCTCTGTTCAGAGCACTGAACAGATCCAAGGGAAAAATCCCTGCTTTTTGGGTGGAAAGTGTGAACTACTGAGCCCAGCTCACAGTGACTTTGCCACCAGGCTCCTGTAGCCTAGGAGGGGAGGAGCGTGGTCCCATGAGAGGTGTGATCAGTGAGGAGCTGCCCTCCATGGCTGCCCTCCATGGCTGAGAGACTCCTCACTGAGACTCTCCATGTTTTCTCTACTAGTCAGCACTGAGGATCCCCCTCAAGTGCCCCATTAGGCAGGATAGCCAGGGAAGAAGGGTTGACTTCTACACAAAGGAGTAATTAAAGAGCTTGAATTGTGTAGAGTGGGTGACATGCAGGGTCAGATTCAGAGGGAAGACCAGCAAGGATAACATTATGGTAGGTACTGCTGTAGGCTACCATTTTCAGTAGACGAAGAACTATTTAGACAACTGGAATAAGCCTCTTGATCCTAGCCCTGGTTCTCATGAGAGGCTTTTAACCACCTTAGTATCTGCTGTGGTGGGGTGCAGTCAGGAGGTTTCTAGAGGATATCGACGACAGTTTCTTAGCATGGTGAGCCATTTGTTAGCGGTGAGCCAACTAAGGATGCACTTTGCTAAGGAGGGGATGGTGGCATACCAGATGAAGGCTGATGGCAACATCAGTGTGGGGATGTCTGAGCAGACAAGCTGAACAGGAATCAGTGGTGGGCCCCGCAGTGATACAGACTAACCACATAGTGGACCACACTGAAAAAAAGAGGAAGCAGGTGAAATTGATTATTATCCTTAGTTTCGGCACTTCTGAAATTGTATTTGGAATGCCAGGCGCCATGGTACCTTTGATTGACATTGATATGCTCAAGTGAGTCCAGTGGAGTACCACCAAGATGATGTATAAAGAGTTGGGAGAGCTATCTTTGTTCAGTCTTAGGAAGAGATTGGAGGCTAGATGCCTTTTCCAACTATGTAATGAGTGATTATAGAGAAGATGGAGTCAAACTGCTCTTGGAGATGCCCAGAGGTGGGACAAGAGGCAATTAATGCAAGTTTCAAAAAAAAAGGACATTCTCATTACATATAAGGAAGACTATTCTTTGCAGCAAGGGTAGTCAGACACAGGAACACGGTGCTGACAATATTATGCAATCTTCATCATTGGAGATGCTAAGAAGTGAATGGCAAAATGCTCTTGAGCAAGCTGACCTCATTTTGAGGTTAGATCCAACTTCAAAATTCTTTGACTTTGACTAAGGGGCAAAGGAGAGTTGAATCACATCATCTCCAGAGGTCCTTCCAACCTAGATTAATCTGTGATTTTAAGTGAAAACTGCAAGTAGTTCAGACAGTTCACAAGAGAAACTGCTTAGTCCTAGAAGAGGAAGATTTACATTTTGTGAGGTTGGAATGAACTGTATGACCAAATTTCCTTGGCACTATGAGTACTGGTAAGCCCTCCAGATTCTGCATGTCATTAAAAATGCACAAATCTGTGTCCTTTCAGGTTAAGACAAAAGACTCAGGCAAAACCCATACATAGATGCACTGGTGTTACTGTACAGCAAACACTATGCTGAAAGATCTCCCAGATGCTACAATTTGGAAAATATCTTTTTAGAAAGAAAAAAGAAATGGACTACATTTTTAGCACTGGGACCTTTTTTTAATGCAGCTGAGAGTTGAATTTCTTAATAAGAAATTTCAGTTTCAAACAGTATTTTTCCCTGGGGAAGAGTTATATGAATTGTCACATAAGAGATGACCCTGCAGCATGGAAAAGTGGCTGGTTGTCACAATCCCTTTTATTTGTGATGGGGGTGATTGGAAGTGTCAATTTATTTATTTCTATGGCCCTTGCAGTGGATAGAAAAATGCAGAGCACTAGTCTGTTTTAGGAGGAGTCCATTTCAAAACAAATGTTGCAGAAATCAGCATCACATATCAATGAAAATTTTAACTCTTGCAGCTGGTGTACAACATAGTAAATAATCTGGTTAATGGGTCAATACGATGTGGCTTCTTGAAAGGAAAAAAAAAAGAATTTAGATATTACCTAGGAACTGTAAATTATAGCAAAAAGTTTCTTGATTTGAGGGTAATCATTTGACCTTTACAAGGGAAGAAATAAAATCTCATAAGTTACTTTGGTAATTGTATTTACAGGATCTATCCTATTTTTTCAGAACTGCCATATGTTATATATTTCAGATTTTACTTTTTCATTGGTCAAATAAGTAAAAAGTAGGAGTACTTTCCCTGTTTTCTGTCCTCAGAGCAAGGTGCAAAGACTGTACATTTTTGATACAAAAAGTTTCCTTCCTGTTTTTTAGGATAAAGCAGTCCAATCCACATATTCACATTTTAGGCTAGCTAATCATAAAATTGTAACAGTTTGGTCATTATGATAAATCAGGGAACAGATTATGATACTTATCAAAAATAGATATTTGATATTAAATACTCAGAATAAAAAGGAACATTGTGCCAAGTGCCTTGCTTAAATATGTTAGATTTAATGACTGCCTCATGGACTCTTGTGAGAGTGCAGTGTCTGTTTTCCGTGGAATAGCCAATGCTATTAATTCTTTTGAACGTCTATTATAGTTATTTTCCTGAAATAACTTGCACATTTTCTGTCAATAGAATTGACTTAAGTGCAAATGTGTAATGGAACATTCTTCTCTCTTTATATGCGAGATCTATTTTTTGAAAAATACAAGAAAGACAAAACTGAAATCTAAGACTTTTATTTAAGAATGGAAAATGGTATCTTTTGGGAAATAGAAAGTCTAGCGTTCATTTTAATACCACTTCTACTTAGCACAGTGGAACAGATTTCATTTTTCTCTGAACGTTTGTGGCTTTCCGTGTACTCCAAAATTTTTCTTTTAGCTTCAGAATTGTAGACATTATATAGTAACTTGTGAGATGCTATGTGCCACCCGAATGAAGGAAACCAGCATAATGAGTCTTCATGTTGATATTGCTGCTAATGCCTCTTTCCTAGAATTTGTGAACACTTACTATTAACTGTGTTCCTAGTATAAACCAATCTTTAATATTTATTACTTTGAGACATACTTCATGTTCTGTCCATTGCTTTGGCAAATACTTGGACATATTTTGGATTTAGAGGGAAAACAAATCAGGTTTTTACAAAGGGAACAACTGTAGGTGTATCGAGGCACTGACACTGAGATGTGCTCAGGACGGACGGTTTGTAGGGAGGCTGCCGACCAGGATGGCTACAAAACTGGCGAGAGGAAGGCCATGTACTGGAGCTGTCTGAGATAGATTAGCATGAATGTAAATACTATTTCCATGCTACTGCTGCTCTGCTCTTACCTGAGCTGGTGAGCTCTAAGGATGTAGCAGTTCTGGTTGGGTGGCAGTCGAATTTCTTTGCATTCTGCTAGGACTGTTTTGGACCCGTGCATTTTGTATCTAGCTTTCACCCTGCCTATCTCTGAGAGCAAGTAGGGAGGGCATGTGCCAATTCATTTATAAAATGCCTACGATGGAAGGATGCCCTTGTAGGGAAAGCTCAGGAATAAGTGATTTAATATTTTCTTAATGATCGCTCTTTAAAAAGCAAAATCTTGTATGCAATGTTAGCTACTTTGTGTTTTTCTTCTTTCCTGACAGTATAATCCACAATATTTTATGCAGGTTATCATAGCAGTAACTTTGTTTATCCTGTTACATTATTCTGTTAAAAAAAATCCTGGCATTTTTCTAGTCCCAGAAGACATTTAAGGCTTTGGATATTCAGTTTTAATATATGCTAGAAGAATTTAACCTGAGTGGAAGCATTCATGTAACAAGAACAGGTAGACAAATTCTTATCTGTCATCTTGGTCACATTTAAAGCTGACTTTCTACTGCAGATCTATGGAAAACATTTAACATTTCATGCAAATAACACATTTGTCTTTATTTTTTATTTTTTAGAATAATTAAGTGGAAAGTGGTTATTTGCAAACCAGACTTCAGTTATAGCATCTAGTATTTAAAATGTTTATTTTGGAATAACATTTTTTCAAGCAGTGAATCAGTGATGCTCATATTGTCCAGCTGAGCAGTCAAATAGGAATTTGCAGAGGAAGAAGGATTGAGTTTTTCACATTTGTGCAGATCAACTAAAGAGCATTTGGGAAAGGGAATGTCTGAAAGCGAGTTGCTGCCATCAAGACAATTCAGCCAGTCAGCAACTTATTTATCAAAGTTTCTAAAACTGGGTTTGTGAGCTAAATCATTTTTTCTGGCAGGCCACATATGGACAGCTGGCAATAAATGAACATCTCTGTACTAACGAGACATACATTTAGCTTGGCCTGGCTCATTAAATTAAATTTCAAATCCTTCTGCAATTAGGTACTTCAAGGTCTAGATTATCTACACAGCAAGTGCAAGATTATTCATACGGACATAAAGCCAGAGAACATTCTGATGTGTGTGGATGATGCCTATGTTCGTAGAATGGCTGCTGAAGCTACCGAGTGGCAGAAAGCTGGTGCTCCTCCTCCTTCTGGCTCGGCAGGTAGGGACACTGTAATTAAATATGTTGTAGTTAAGCTGCATCTGTGTATTGATGCTAACAGTACTTTATTTTGTGAAAATTAAAATATTTGAAATAATTGCTTGTGAATATTAAGTGACCTTAATGTATGCCTGCTTAACTTTTACTTATGCTCTGGAACTATGAGAGGAATGATTTGATTTTCTCAGTGTTGCAGTTTTTGGAGTCCCCTGATACATGAAAAGAATAACCCTCCCACAATCACCCATCTTTTGTGGCTGGCTGTTGCAGCACTGGAGCCTTGCCTCTCTAGTGTTGGCAATAAATAATAATCTTTAAAAAAATATATGTCTAAACTATTATAAATTTATCGGCATACATATGAAATCATCATATAGTCGATTATAACTTATTCTTGCAAGTCAACAGAAAATGTTAGGTTCTGTAGACTTTCCCGCTTGTAATGGGAATTTATTATACTTGAATTTATGATAAGCTCTTCTCTCCAGCACTGCCTGTGAGATGTACTAAGTTAAACTTGCCAAGAGTTTAGACAGGAATTGAAATTTTTCTATGTTTAAGTGATTTAGTGTGCTTAGCTAGGAGAGACTGAGGTGAAGGAATTCTGAGCAATCATTAAAGACAAAGAAGGAGAAAATGTGGCCTTTTTACTGATCTTTAGTACCATGGTGGCTGTTTAGTTTTCAATCTAGCACTTCAAGTACAAGCAATAGAGAAATAATAGCATTTAAATGTAATCTTGTCAGAAAATATATTGCAGAGCAAAATAGCTGAGTTGTAGTAAAAACATTTGTTCTATTGTGAACAATCACTGTGATCAAAATCCATAAATCCATATTTCCACAAAGCATGTTATTTTCAGACTCTTAAAGTTTCCCTAAAACATTTTCTTTTCAACATTATTTTAGATCCAGTTATTGACTGTGTTTTTTTTTTTGTTCTGCCAAAAATGATTGTGATATTTTGCAATATATGTATTAAGATACAAGAGTATATCAATGAGGAATATATTGCATTGAATTTTACATATGTGATCATGTAGCTAAAGGCTCTGCTATTTGTATGAGAATTATCTTGTTTTTCTTATTCAACCTTGATACTGCTTCTTGACATTAGAATAAATACCGTTTTGGAGACATGGATCAAATTCTTTTTACCCTTTATTCGTAGCAAATTTTAATTAAAAGTATGACTTTCCAGACAGGAGCTAAAGATGCATTTTATTTCAGCATTTCAGGAATAGGTTCTGCATAATTTCACGTTTTAGAAAGGGGATGATGCTGAAGTTCAAGAGCCTTTTGGAAAAACATTTCACGGTCACAGAAGTGGTTTTCTCTAAACTTAGTGGTGGAAGCTGAACCTATAAAACCACTGTGAGACGTTAACGGTGCCCTTGTTTGATTTTGTGCTTGTGAACAGCTGTGTACAGCTGTGTTCAAAGAACTTCCTTCCGATTCTTCTTCTCCTCCTCCTCTTTGCTCCAGTCTCACATATCTGGTTATTTTTCTTGTTCTCAGGTATTTGAGAGATTTTTGTTGGCTTTTTGTTACATGCTTCTGCAGTTAGCATGGTGATTGTATCAGATCACAATTACATAATTATTTCTTAGAAATAACTAAGAAATTATTTCCAGTTATTTATTATTCTTTGAACTAAAGCATAATTTAAGGAAGGAGAGGACAAGTCATGACTTCTTGGCTTCCTGTAAGACGGAACAAAATTGATCGTGCTAGAGAGCCTGACAGAGACATGGAATGGCTTCAGGCAGCAGGAAGTGGTAAAGAGTCAAACAACTACTAATCAATATAAAAAGATCTCTGCTTTGGGATTTAGTTCAGAATATATTTATATCATTTCCACTATTTCTGCTATTACAGAGTTGGTTTTGAAAAACTATTGGTTTAAAACTTTTTTTTTTTCTTTTTAGTGAGCACAGCTCCACAACAAAAGCCTGTAAGTATTGTTATATTACTCAGATGAACTGTTTTGTGTTCCATATTTCTATAGGTACTAATTATACTGCTGATAGTCTATATCCCTTTTAAAAGCTTCCTTTGAATATAGCTTTTACGTTTCAAAGGATGACTTTCTTTTAATGTCTTACAAGTTTTAAACACAATATTGCTCTGATAGAAACTCTCACAGACTTTACAATACTATAGTTATAATAATAAACTCATGTCAAAAAAAAAGCATTTCCGTTTCTATATCTTGAATACATTAGGTGTAAATCCTATCAGAAATGTGCACATGCACAGAGTGTCATACATTGTGGGCAGCATAAAGTCTTCAAGGCCTTAAGAGAGAGGATTTTGCACAAGGCTTGAAAAATGTACACAGCAGTCAGTAATATGCAAGCTCAAACCTGTTTTCTGTATCTGTGTATGTAACATATTATTTAACTGTGTATACAATATGCAGGTTAATAGGACTATCAGATAACTGTTTTTGACTTGTTCGAACTTATTTTGAAGGTAATAGGATTTATAGATTAAACTCTGAGTCCAGAATATTTTTCTTTGTTTCCTGTGCTTCATTTTTGAACTATACAAGAATATCTTATTGTGGTAGAACTAATTTATCCAAAAATTGTGTAGAACTAATTTATCCAATAATGAAATTAGAAATCAAATTTCAAGCAAAATTTAATGAACTGTTTCAGTGTTAGCTCAGATATCTTAGTTTATCTTTTCCTTCTTACTGTGCCTAATCTTTTAAATCCTTATGTTATATATAAAATGTTAAACTTTTTATAATGGCCATCTGTTGTTTGTGATTCATATGTTTTGGACCAGAAATGAATAATAAAAGTACTTTTTCTTTCACAAGGAAATAGCTAAATAACACAGGATTCATTCAAAATTCTTTACCATTTTTGGACTCTTTGAGTTTCTCTTATTTTTCTTAGCCAACTTAGGAAAAGAAATCACGGCTATAACTTAAATGTAGATTAATGAAAATGATAGCAGAATATCTTTTGCATACAACAACATGATCTTTGATATAGGGTATAGCTTAAAATTATTATACTAGTCAAGATTATACAATTGCAGAAATTTTACTATGGTGTACCAATTGTAATTTGCTTTTGCATCTAATAAACTACCATATAACAACATGTATATCCATGTAAGATTTTGATAGGTATTTTGCTTCTTGTAACACTATGTTTTTCTTAATTTGAAAGAAAATGGAAAAAAAAAAAATTATTTACTATATTGATTGCCATTTCAAATAAGAAGTAATCACACTGCAAGTGAACTTTTGGTACGAGATGTCTTGGGGAGAAATGATTAGTGTTTTTTGTTTTCTCTTTTTTTAATATTTTAGATTGGGAAAATATCCAAAAACAAAAAGAAAAAACTGAAGAAAAAACAGAAGAGGCAAGCTGAGCTATTAGAAAAACGCCTGCAGGAAATAGAAGAACTGGAGCGAGAAGCTGAAAGGAAAAAAATAGAGGAAAATGTAACCCCAGCTGTGCCATCAAATGAGCAAGAAGATGAGTACCACCCAGAGGTGAAACTAAAAACAGCTGATCTAGAAGACGTAGTAGATGAAGAACCTGGCAATGAGGATGGTTCGTATTTGCTGCTTCTGTTGAATCTGAAACCAAGTTACTGTGTGAGAGGGGAGTGTAGTTGCAGCATTTCATCTGTTATAATGAATGAAATCACTTAACTTTCCTAGATCCTTGTTTCATTTTTTCCTGTAGATAAAGTCATAACTACAAGTCTAAAATGAGAAAGGAAAGTCAAACCGTATTGTAGAAGTGAAGAAAAGCATAAATTGCAATCTAGCTATCAAATCTCACAAAAGAATACCTGGAGAACACAACAGAACAGTCACTTACCATACCATACCATGATAAGTGTTAAGTATCAAGACATGTTAAGTGGCATGACCAAGTATCTTGGTGAGCTAGGAGAAAAGTAAGCTCAAGTTTTATTCTATAACATTAATGTGGTTAGAATCATTCCTACTTTCCCTTTTTTTTCATCAAGTTTTTGTTGGTAATAAACATCAGGTAACGATAATTACACATTCTTAGCTTTTAAGATGACTTGTTACAATTCGTTACTTCTGGAGGTTTGTACCATGATTGTTACAGTGCAGAACCTTCTTAGCTTCCCATTTTTTTTTGTTGACTTTCTCCAATTCTGAAAAAAATACAACTGCAGAGTCCATCTTTTTTTTTAATGGTCATACTATGAATTTTTCTACCTCTGTGACTCCCCAATTGACAGTGATTGAGTAACAGACTTGTATTTAGTGCATATTTTCAAGACTTTCTATATCCTCCTTTCATGCCATTCTTCCCTGAATTTATGCCTTGGTTATAATATTTTGATGCGTTTCTTGTTGGTTCTCTAACAGCCTTATTTTTTTTTTATCTCACCTTTAATTTTACTTCAAGGTCTTTGTGTATTTCAGTGATATTCAGTGCTTCTTTTTGTTCTATTTGAGAAGACACGTACTTCTGAAGAGTAAAAAATTCCAAATGCCTAATTTTGAACTAGGTGTGACCTAATTTGTTGCCCACTAAATTTTTTCAGGTGAAGCAGAAGATCAGGATGAAAAGGAAGACACAGAGAAAGAAAACACTGAAAAAGATGATGATGTTGAACAGGAACTTGTCAACCCTGACCCTGCAGACCCTAAGTGGATAGAATCCCCTAAAACAAATGGCCATATTGTGAATGGCCCCTTCCTACTGGAACAGCAGATTGAAGATGAAGATGAGGAAGAGGAAGAATGTCCAAATCCAGAGGAGTATAATCTTGATGAGCCAAATACAAAAAGTGATTACTCTTATAGCAGCTCCTATGAACAATTTAATGGTGAATTGCCAAATGGACGTCATAAAATTCCGGAGTCACAGTTCTCTGAATTTTCAGCTTCAGTGTTTTCTGGGGCTCTAGAGTCTGTAGCTTGTGGTTCTGCTGTTTCCGAAGGATCAACTGTAACTGAAAGAGAGGAGAGCAGCCCATCTCATGACAGGAGCAGAACGGTTTCAGCTTCAAGCACTGGGGATTTGCCTAAAAGTGAGTTTTGCCCTTGGTGTCATATACTGCCCTTGGGGTCTCATGGAGCTACAGGTGATGTCCTATGCAGAACGAGTAATGAGTTCAAGCCTTATAGATGTGTTTTTTTTTTTCTCTTGTGTTCAGTGACACATGTATGCAGATTTTACTTTTGTTTGCTTTTGATGAAAAAATACTTGCTTTGGTAAGAAAAACATTTTTTTGTGTGTGAATCGGTAATACCCAGCCTTAGGTGGCAGGCCATCATGTGCTTCTTTCAGTAGCAGAAAATGATTCTGTCACAGCCATTTCCTTGACCTTTGCTTGTGCAGTAAGGCTAGCACGTCTCAGCGAGGATGGCCTTTCCTTGCCTACAGTGTTTTAAACCTTTTTTTCTGGGTCAGTGCCAAACATACGTCCTGCTCTGCTTCCTGCCAGAGTCTGAGGAGTGTCCACTGAAAAGATGGTGTCTGTGTGCCAGCCTCCGCAGTTGGAGAAATTTGTACAGTACATTTGTTGTTGGAGAAATTTGTACAGTCTTCTCCCAAATACTGTCTCCTAGGCACTCCCCAGACTTGAGCAGGAAGGGGGATATGGAGTCAGATATTCCAGGACTGGGAAACAGCTGCAGCCCTCTACTGGGACCCCTTCCTCCATGCAGGTTAAATTAACCTTCCTGGTTGCATCTACCCTGAATATTTTGCTCACTGAATTGTATATTGTGTGAATGCAAAAACTCAGTTATGATTATTTTAACTTTCGTATTTCATCCTAGTAAGCCTTTGACAGAAAGGAAGATCAGATATCTAAAACATGAGGAGGAGAATTTTGGTTATTTCGGTCCAAAAGCATTGTGGTGAATTTCCACCTCACAGGACCAAAATTCAAGAAAAAACCCCAAATGTGTTAGTTTTGAATGACTTTATGAAATAGAAAGAAAAAAAAATGTTCTGATTTGAATTGATGAAAATCTCTTGCCTGCTACTACAGGTTTATATTACATTTAAAATAAAAGAGTGAATTGAATGGAATAGAAAAGCAACAATTCAGTTAAGAAAAATGTGTACTATTTTCTGATCAAAGGCAATGGCTAAGCTTACTTCAAGCAAATTGGATGCTTTTCCTTGCATTCAAGTGTAGGAGCTTGGTAGATGTAGTTTTGAACACAGTACAAAAGAATTCCTGTTAAATTCAAACAATTTGGCCATCCTAAAATTGAATAGAAAAGCAAAACAGTAATTTATACCATAGAACATGTTTTTAAAAGTATTAGGTAAATTTACTTGATAAGATATTGTAGACAATGTATTTGTATTGACAGAACAGTCTACACTGTAAAGAGAAGAGGAAGAAATAGGTTCAAGTAAGCAAAGATTAAGGTAGAGGACGATCATAAAATCACTTAACTTGATTTTGTGTCTATAACAAGTCAGTAACTCACCCTTCTATTGAGTTTAGTGCCTGTGTTTGTCTTAAAACTTATTTTCCAGAAAGATACCTACTCTTGATTTTGGCAACTGGAATAAAAAACAAAACAAAAAAAAAAGCAGTGTATTTGTAGTTTATGCCACTGGTCTGTCCTTTGAATTGTTTTAAGGGATTTGTGGCTAACTGGATTTGTCTAGCTGCAACTTCTAGCTATTGCTTCTTGTGATGTCTTTGGTGTCTCTTCTCTGTCACAGTCTAGCTTACGCGAGAAATCTACTTGGTTTGTCCTTGATGCTGTCATGTTGGGAGCAGTTTGGAAGCCCAGTGTGCCAGGAAAGCAGAAAGGGAGGGAATTCAACCACAGCTCACATCTTCCTCAGAAAGAGGAAGAGCTGAATGTGACTTATATTAATGATGTCAATAATAATGTTGAGCTAAATGGGAATAAAACAGTATGTCAGGAAGAAAAAGGCTGTGAGCATTGTAGGCTGTTCAGAATTTTTAAGTGGTGCTACTTTTGTTCTGTAACTGTGGTTCTTTTTTTCTTGTTTGGACGTCTTCGTTTGCTCCTCCCTGTGCAGTCATTGCTGCCCCTGCTCAAGGACAAGGTTTCATTTTTCCAGGACACTTTCCTTGGTGCCTGTCTTGGTGCTCTGTGGTTGAGCAGCTGTTTGCTTTTTTTTTTTTTTTTTTTAATTTTCACCATGTGATCAAATGCTCTTAAGATAGAATTATTTATTTCCTCATGACTCTCCTCCTCATCCCCACGTTTGAGTGTTTACTAAGTACATGATCATGATGTGACTGTGAGAAGAGGAGGTGATAGTTCTCAGTTCTACAGAACTAGGACGCACAAAAGAAAAAATCAGAAATATTCACTAAGGTTGTGCTCAGGTTGAGCTCTTTAGGGTACTTTTTTTTTTGAGAGAGAGTGTACTTGCTAAAAAACACACTTTTCCTGACCTCAGTTGCAGTTGTGAATCATCAGCATTTGCAAAACCAGAATCCAAGGTCTTATGTTCGTCTTGGAAAATATGGGACACAAACTTAGCAAGTTTCTGTGGAAAACACTGCAGTGTAGGCACTTGCCTGGTGTCTCACCAATAGATGTCCTACTGAGGAGACCTTCCCTTTCGTTCCTTTGTGCTCCTGCCTTACTTGCTGCAAACCTTCCACCTTCAACAAGAAGTACGGCAAGGATTTCTTAGGCGATAACTTTTCTTTGGTAGGGCTACTGAATTGAGGAGAAACATTTTTTGAACAGTGCATGTGATTGTGTTGATAAAAACTGTAAAAACAATATGCAGATCTGTAAAAACAGATCTTAAGGAAAGATCTTAAGTTAGTATTGAATTTAATAATTCCTTTTAAATGCTAAATATTGCAACCCTGATATAGTCTCTTAGGGTATTTTATTTTTGTGCCATCTCTCAGGGCTTTTTCAGAATGTGAGCCATACGCTCTGTTCCAGGGGACTGTTTCCTTGAGGTTACTGCCCCTTCCACATTCCTCCTCCCGTTTATCTGCCACTCAGTCCTGTCGTTTCCCTCTGGGCTGATCCTGCTCTGGTCTTTCCCAGCTACTTGAATGATCATTGAAGTTTGCAGTCCAGGCAGCTCTGATCTCATTTGCTCCTGCTTAGCGAGTGTTTCTTTCCTCTAGCTCCCTGTTTAATGCAGTTGAGTCTTACAGCTCTTAAACCAGTTTCACTGATGTCTGTTCACTCCTCCTGGAGTCTCAGATGACTTCTCATCTCGTACCTTCTTCATAGAGCAGTCGCTTTCCAATCTTAGTCTTGAACTGAGATTCAACCCTGATTTATTTGTGAAAGGGGTGATGAACCCCAGGTTCTGAAATGTGGCAAATTGTGGTGAGTCTTCTCCTCCATGGGACAGATTAAAAAAGATACAGAAGATATAGCCACATTTCATGTACTTTATCCCACAATAGATATGGTGAATTATTTTCTTAACCAAACTGTTCTAAGAATGTATCGTTCATGTGGAATTCTTGGAGCTTGAGATTTAACATTTTCCTTCTGAATCTGTTCTTGGAAACATACGCACTGTCTCTGTTTAATAGCACCTCCAGATATTTTAATAATAGTCATTTGGCATTTTGTTCAAAAATGCAAACCATTTACACTTAAAATGTATAAAGACATTTAGAAATCTATGTAAGAAATCCTGCCTATGTTGCTTTGATTTCTCATAACATTCAGGAACTCATTTTGATAACTTGCAATGTATTCTAAAACATGACAAGGCAAAACTGCTCACATAAATGAACAATGTGTTCTAAGTACTAACTGTTCTGCTTTTTGCTTGTGTTAGCAAAAACTCGTGCTGCTGACTTATTGGTGAATCCTCTGGACCCAAGAAATGCAGATAAAATTAGAGTTAAAATTGCTGACCTGGGGAATGCCTGCTGGGTGGTAAGTACAACTGCATCACTTCAGTTTAGCCTTCATTATTTAGAACAGGCCATTTCATTCTTTCTTTTTTTATACTCATTAATGCTCTTCTTTCTATTGCAGCATAAACACTTCACAGAAGACATCCAGACAAGACAATATAGATCCATAGAGGTTTTAATAGGAGCAGGTTACAGTACACCTGCTGATATCTGGAGTACAGCATGTATGGTAAGAGCAATAAAACCTCTATTTTATAAGAATAAACCTCCAAAGAAACCATCGTGTATTTAGTGAGGGAGCCTGACTAGGATGGTTCTAACATTTTGATATAAATACATTTTTATAAATGATGTAGTATCAGATTGCTGCTGTTTTTTTTCCTGTCTTTTATTCTGCTCTGTTAAGCATCCTCAATCAAAAGGAAATATATTTGAGGAGGTTTCTAATTTTACTTCGAAGCATTTTGAACTTGCAGTCAAAAAGATGCAAATTTGCAAGGAGTTTTCTGTATATTATAAATGCCAAAATCAAACTGAAATACTACAATTGCAAGGTTTCTTCAAAGGCATATTAGAAGATATTAAAAGATTAGAAGATACTAGAATCTGTGCAACTGTTTGCTGTGTTTCCTTTGCTTTTCTTCCATAAAATAATAAAACATTAAATACTTAAAACTCTTGCCACCTTCAGTGAAAGCATTCATCAGATTAGGTTTGCAGATGACAGCTTTAAATTGTAAACTTGGAGGGAAGGAATTTTGTTTATTAGTAAAACATGTTCTTAAAGCTCTGCAGAACACATTTTAACACACAATAAAACTGAAATGATGCATTTTAAAAAATATTTTAAAATTAGGAAAAACTCAAACTTGATCATTCAACTCTATTTGAAACATTCTGTATACAATGTCTCTTTGAGGACAAATAAGCTGTATATATGTGTACTGATTAGAGATAGTTTTGGAAATACATTTAGAAATACTTTTCTCTATTTTAAAAGTGAAAACACATTCAGATCTTCATATCTTACAAATTCATGTCTGAAAAGAGTATGTGAGGAGGAGAAGACTCAAATACTAGACACAGTTGCAAGCGTGGGTGATGAGAAAATTGCAGAACTCAGGGGGAGAGGAGGAGGATTGAAAAGAACATAAAATCCTACAGATATAAGCTCAGCAAGCCATGTGTTAGAACTAATCAACTCATAAGCAAAAATGAAAGTATGTTTTCTCTGAGAGTTTAATACTTGATTTTACTTTAGGTTAAAAAAGATCTGAATTTACTCATCCTTTATGAGGCAAAACATAAAATTTGGATATTCCACAGGATATTCCACAGTTATGGTCCTATGACTGAAGTTTTTGTTAGACTCATATTTAATTCTTGGGTTTTGCTACTTTTCCTAGCAAAGATAATGCAGAATCATCCGTGAATGTTCTTCAGTTGGATCAGCTGTTAAAGTTTGGCATCTGGCAATTTATGAAGTTTGAATGTCAGTGTAAAGGTTGGACTTTGAGAAATCTAAATTGTGAATTCTTTGAGGTCTTTAATGATTCTTTGGTTAACTAAGTAGAAAATTACTGTAGCAAAATTACTTTTTCATTCCTAGTAGCTGACATTTTCTGTCAACCTTGGTTTAATTTATTACCTTTCTTTGGTTTCTATATTATTCTTCCTTAAGGCTTGTATAGGTCCACTACATCTTGCTAATTTTATAGTCAGCCCTGTAGCTAGAGCCACACAAACCAGGTTAAATTTGCATTTAAATAAAATGGGATACTTAGTAACAGTTTCACACTTAGGGAATTTAGTATTCTTACAATATTTGGCATGAGTGGTAGATGACTGTCTTATTGCTTTTAAATAGGAAAGGTATCTTTGGCAGAGCAGTGGTTACTGACAGTGTGTATGAGTTTTAAACATATATGCTAAAACTGTTTATTTGAATTAAACCATTTATAGTGACTGAATGAATTTTTAAAAATTCTAATGCTGTGAGAGTAGTTGAAGATGAACGTGCCAGGAGATGCAGGGCTGCTGAGAGTCATCCTAAGTCTTATATCTTTGTTCATGTTACATAAACCGTATTGCTTTCTTTGTGTAAGTCCTTTTTAAACTCAAGAACCCCTTATCCCCAAAACCTGAAGAATCTTTGCCATTTATTTAGGTTCACAAATACTTATGAAATTGCGGTATTTTCATGAAAAAGAATATGCTGCTTTTTTTTTTTTCATTATGTAAGCTTTAAGGACAGCAAAGAATTTGAGGCAGAAACATTGGATTTCTGTCTTCTGCTGTACACTTTCTTTTCCTGCCCTTATAATGTACTGTAGAAGTTTAATAGTTCCGCAGCAGTGACATATGGTTGTTTTATTCAGTTGTCTTCATTGTATAAGTGCAGTCATTGAAAAGGTGAAGATCAGGTGTTTGCCCCAGAAATTTACAGTTTGTGATCTGCCTTCATTCCTGTATGTTGGAAAATGGGTCAGAGCAGTTTTAATTCCAATATCAGCTGGAATGTGGCTCTGTGAGGTGGGTATTAACTGAAGGCAGTAACAGTTCTGTTCTGCAGTGAATTTTTAATTGAGATTAAGAGGCGAGGGGAATGAATATATCTTTGATGTGGAGCTGCAGATGCCAAGAACTCTTTTACCTTGCCCATCTTTGGAAATGATGATCTGATTCTCTCCAGTCACTGGAGCATCCAAGAACTGTATTGAAGTGTTTTAAAGCCAGTGTAGTCCCACTTGCTCTTTCGGGTTTGGTTTCTTGAACCTAGATGTGGTTCCTAAAGTGTCCCTCTAGGCTACATTGCTCTTATTTCCATATTTAATTCACTTTATTCCAAAGTGGTTACTGTTATGTGTGTTTTGAAAGGATTTGTCTGCAGCAGGAGCTGGAGGTCCTGTATATTTTGCTATGACTGACTGAAGATACCGCCCAGACAACCTGTTAGCCATGTTGTCTAAAACCTCAAATTCACTGGGATACCAGGAGATTCTCCACTTCCCTGTAACATTCCTTTGCTTGCACAACAAATCCAGTGTTGTTAAGGACATTTTTGGAAGCTGCACATACAAAAGGAGTTGTTCAGCACTATTGGTATTGACGTTTTTCCCCCTAGTTTCTGTTCTTCCATACCTGGCCTAGTGAGACTGTACCAAGCAGGCATGAGGTGGTTGTGCTGGCTGACACCTGTGTTTATTTTAGATTGTATTTCTCATACAATGCTTTAAACAGATTGTTAATTGAGGACTATGTGTTAAAATGTGATGGTAAGCTTGATGTGTTCAGAAGAAGCATTGAATAATACTTCCTATCCCTCTATCAGAAATCTTGCATTTGTGACCTGTATTGGCCTACCAGGAAAGAAGGCATTTTGCACTGAATTTGGCTTTGTGCTGGAGCTGTGCAACAAAATTATAGATCCTGTGCCTTATTTTAATGATGATTTTGACTTAAGCTGTCTTGTCTCAGAATGATACTTGATGTACAGAAGTGTGTGCCGGATATGAATGATGTGAATTAATGCAGATTCAAAGAATAATAAGGTAGTAGCTGAGCAAGGATGAGACATGTAAAAGATGGGGAAATAACTCAGTGCTAATAACCGTGCAGTACTTTTTCTTTCAGCATCGTGTCAGTGAATAAGTAGCACTGTAAGCTACCAGCCTGCGAGCTGAATCTTCTAATTTTAGATGCCTCATCATGGTCCAGTTCTTGTGCCCAAAACATGAAAAGCTGGTCTTCAGATCAGACTTAAAGGATGAGAGGGGGATTTCCTCAGGGCAGTACCAGCTCAGCTAATCTGTATCTTAAAAAATAAAAATACAGGGAGAAAGGAGTGTGATGCCCCAGGCCTCAGTGATTGTGGAGATCATTTGCTGGACATTTACATATTTTGCTAAGGGAACTGCATGGTGCTTTTTTATCTTTTTTTCTTTATTTTACTTTTTTAGAACATGGCCTATTTATATCAATGTGGGCTACTCTACTGCTCTCATGCCAGAGCTAGGAACACTGGGGAATCTCTCCTCACAGTTATTAAATGCGCTGTTCTAGATATGCTGACATGGAGGTGCATCTCTCTTGTTTTCTCTGAAAAAAAAGTAGGAGATTTGGAGCCAGTTATGCCTTTGACAGGACTGAAACCACCCTTGGTCATGGTGTTTTTTCAGACTGAATTTCCACATTTGCAGAAGTAAGAGGAATTATTTTCTGTGGACCATAAGCTAAACGCACACTGCATGATGTAGCATCTAAATCCAGAAGTCCGTGGAACACAGCACTCTGCTGCTGCCAAGGAATCCTGGCAAAATAAGCCAGTCGGTACTAGAGGCAGTCAGAGAGGGCATCCCTTTGCATTGCTCCTGGAAATGACTGTGGGCAACATGATTCCACTGCTTTTCCAGACTCTTTGGATTGGAGATGGGAAGAGTACCTGAAATGATGAGTCTCATCTTGTGACTTTTGTTGTCCAGGATGTATAATCTTGTGTAAGCTGTGGGGAGGGCATGAGTAAGTCACAAGTTAGGACATCAAAAGACAGTATTTTTCTAATATCTTTCTGAGGTGCTTGTTGTGGAGAGTTGCGATTCCTGAAATACACACTTTTTATAAAAAGGAACAGCTATACACCATAGCTGTAGACAGACAGCAAGTGTCCTAAGTGTAACTACTTTCTGTATTATAAATAGGAAGAAATAATCATGTCTTTATAGGTTCATGAGTACCACCATGTCAGTCTATGTGCGTGGCACTTACGGAAGGTGTGATTCTGGGCCACAGTCTGCCCAGAAAATTTTTTTTTGAGGAAAAATGGAAAATCAAAAATTTGTTTGACAGAAAAGAAGAACTCAAGTCACTATGCACATATTTTTCAGTAGGCAGACACAGTACAAAATGCTGCTATTAATCACTTTACACCCTTTTGCTTTGAAGGTGGTGGGTGGACAACCTGAAACGTTCAAAAGAAAATGATTTTCTGAAGATACAGTGACTTTCCAGAGCAACCACACGGCATTTGCATGATTTTGAGATCAGAGAGTAGAAAACAATAGAAACCTGTTTCCTTTTCAAGCAATCCATGAATGTCTGTGCTTTGTATGTCTGGCCTTTCGTCCCATGCAGTACCCATGCAGTACCCATGCAGTTTCCTTTTATATTCTTTGCCTGACTCTGTTGGGAGAGATGTTGAGGAGCAAACACACTATCAGCTGGAGTACTCATCTCAAAAAGCCTTCTGCTGCTCCTGCTATGCTCCCACTTAACTGGGGGAATGATTTCTCAGACAAAAGCTATTTTTAAGGCAGTTACAATCCTTTCATTTACAGCTTTTCATTTCAGCTGGGCAGAGAAACTTTGGCTAAGAGCTGAATCTGGTTTGTTGCAGGAGTGAATTCTGGCCTATGGTTTGTTGCCCCTTTTCAGCTAGGGCTTCATAAAGGGTTTGCAGGCAATTTGGTGCAGTTGAAATTAGTTATTTTTCCAGGTCTCTTGCAGATATATTTAGCTAGATGTGCCTCTATTCCCTGTCATCAGACTGAGAACACAGCTGTCACACACTGATAATGTGGCTATTTCCCATTGTATGCTTGGACATGGAGCATAGTCCATAGTAGGTGATTCCAGCAGTGTGGAGGTAGGTCCATTTGCAATCACAGGCAGGGACAGAGTGGGGGTAACCTCTCCAGAGCCTGTGGAGCAGCAGTGTGGCTGTTTGCTGAAAGGTTCTCCAGTTTAGACTGTTGTTTGTGATAACCATAGGGGAAGTGGTAAGTAACATTTGCAAACACAGCCTATAAGGATGGGTAATTGCCTTGGGCTTTTGTGTTATATGTTAAATATGCCACGTGTTATTTATTGCTCTCATTTAATAATTGGAATACTGGTTTCTACTGAGGCATATGTCAGCTTTAGCAAAAAATGTGATTGCGATAATGCAAAGTCAGAGTTTCTATCAAAACACTGTAGTTTTTTGACTGTTTTCCAAAGGGATCTTGGCCTTCCCTTCTCCAAGTGAACAAGCTCCAGCCCAAGGCTGCAGCTCCTGCCCTCTTGCTGCACCTTCACTGCCCTCTCCCAGCACCTTGTCCATGTCTCTCATCCTGGGGGTCCCAGGCGGTCACAGTTCTCCAGATAGAGCTGTGCGGGACTGGGGAGAGAGGAACGATGGCCCCCCGGGATGAACTGGAGATGCTGCTGTTGGCACAGCCCGGGATGTGGTTAGTGTGCGGTGCCACAAGAGAGCACTACTGGCTCGGGCTCACACAACTCGCTCCGCAGGGTCTCTGAGTCCCTCTCCTGCCCGAGATTTTGAGCCAGTTGTGAATTAAGGAGGACCTGGTGGTTCTGTGTTCCTATGGTTGGGTGTGAAGAGATAAAGCAGAGATGTGCTAAGTAAGTGCAAAACATCAGTGTATTTCTGGAAGTGTCACTTTGAATATTAGTGCTATTGAATATTAGTGCTGTCTGCACTGAGGCAGGAACGGGGCTGCAAAAAATGCACCACTGGGTTTGATGCAATTTAGTAAGTAGAACAGTTCTGACTGCTGCAGTTAACAGTGTCTTCATTGCTATTCACCTGCTTATTAATGTATCTTTTTAATATTGATTTTAGTTTTGTTTGTTTATGGTAAAAATCTAGGTCAAAGATATATTTTTTTAGTGTTGCCCAAATAATTCTATTTAACTATGGAGCCAGTCCATCCTAAAATATCTAGGGACCTGTTACCAGGTTGCTACAGATGAGTCCACAAGCCAAGTGAGTGGTGAGGGCTATTGGTAGAGATATTTACTGCACCTCCAAAAGGCAGGACTGTCTCTAGGTTACCTCTGTATGCAGCTAAACCAGATGTTTCTATGTTCTCCAGTCCTTTAGGAGAGTCACATAATCAACTTGGGGGTGGATCTTAGCAATGTTCATAGATAGTTGGTGGAACGGCATGAAGAGGATGGGGCCAGACTCTGCTCAGTGGTGCCTGAGACAAGATCTGACTGGACCAAAGACTGGGCAATCTGCTCCAGCCGACCCTGCTTGGGCAGGGGTTGGACCAAGCTCTGTGGTTCTGTGGTTCTGTCTAAGGAGCTGTGATTCCAGCCCGTCCTGGGCGCACAAACAAAGCTGTACAAAACGGGAAAGGAAGCAGCATCAAAACTTTGAAAAAAAATGGTTTCTGCTCAGGAGAACATGTAGTGTAAATATACTAAATCTGAGAGAACTTTTACGTCTAACTGAACATAGTCAGATTTAGGTGTGTGCGCCACTCTTTTATACTTAGTTCTTGTGCTTGTCTGTGAACAGCTTGTATAGTTTTTCCAATTTAATCTTTTTAATCTCACACAGACATATTCAGCTACTAATACTTCATTATGGGACTAGAAACTGTGTTCTTTGCAGAACTTTAACTCTGCATCTGAATTCAGCTATGTGTCCTCTGTTCTCCAAGAATCTGTTTGATAGTTATATGTTTCTTAAAAGTCCTTTGAATAAAGGTGCTCCAGTATGTGTTCTGGAAAAGTTGTCCCAGCTTTTTTAATGACTCGTTTTCACACTCACATCTGAAGATAATAACAATATGCTCCATGTTCAAGTTAGAGATCTTCACCAGTGATGTATTTTGGCTAATGTAAAAGCTTTAATTTAAACACCTGATAATTTATGAAGTTCTTTAAAGCTGTGTGGTGAAAGCTGTCAATCTCGGACTCAGTGCAGAAGAAGAAAAAAATTGAAAGTTTGGTTATTAGTGACATCGGAAATTAAAAATTTGTTTGTAGGATTGACAGAAATGTCCAAGATGGACATGCCTGCTTACTCGACTGGCATTTATGATGGCAATAAATTATTCTGGCAATAGACCACTTGGATCACTCCACAGTTCACAGCTTGAGGAAGCCAAGTGCCAGTAAATAGGTTAAATTTACAGGTGACTCAACAACCCTGGACTATGAATTGGAACCAAAAAGCATGTCTGTTTTCAGGAAACAAATATTGTGTAGTAAATGATCTGCTGGAGTGGAATTTCCTGCTAAAACCATGCCAGGAATTTTTGTCTGATTTTTGGACTGATTTTGTAGATCACATACTATTTCTGGTCTTGAAGAGGGGAAATATCTTGATACTTGTACAACCTCAAAGGAATTAGATCCCTCTGGCTGTTTGGGTAGTGTATGTACTATGAGAATAAATCTGGAGAGAGAAATGTTCTGCAGATTTGTCTAGACTAACCCCTGTTTACGTACAAATATTTTCTCTCACCATTTTGTCTCTGCTTTGAGCATTTTAAGGTGCATGTGCATAATGAGAAACTCTGCTCTACTGAGAGTTTGGTCATTGATTTTGGTCATTGATTTATTGCAGGATTAGTATCCATGCAAGGATTGAAAGGATCTATCATCGTGGTATCTGCTCTGATTGCCTTCATCAGTATCAGTTGTAGTATTTTACCCTATGATTGCAGTATTTATTTTGACAACTTGTGATTCACCAAGAACACCTTTTTAAAAAATGCTCTAGTTTTAGTGTCATCAAGGAGGAAAGAGCTTATCCAGTGCAAAGTGATAATTATTGTTAAAAATGTGTTTTATTTCCTATTTGGACTTTTAAATTTCTGTTTCCAGCATTGGGTCTCTGGCAGATAAACAGCCTTCAGATACAAGCACAGCTCTTCATTCTCTTGGGAATGAGTTCCCCTGAGTTCCATTAACTTGTACATAACTTGTTAGCAGGTTAAAATATACTTATCATTAACTTACACTGAAGCCCTCTTCCTGCTTCCGAAGAGAGAGGATCAATATTTTTGAGAATGCTAGAAATACTAGAAATACAGTGAGCCAGTTAAGGCCCAGGAGGTGCTGGTTGGACGTGTGCCCTTGGTCCGTGTTCCCTGTCTGGCATCTTGTTCTCCTGGGCGGCCTTCAGGCTCTCTGCCCATTGCCCACATCCAGCCTGGCTCCATGCTGGGAATGACACTCGTGCCATCACCATCCTTCTGGAACGAGGACTGCCAGGTAAGGAGCCTTGCTTGACTCTTCGGGCTGTTTTTAGGCCTTGTAAGCACTAGCTTTGAAGCTAATTCTTTTCTTGCTTCCAAGACAGTTGTGATGTTTTACTGACATTATAAGATTAAAAGAAATATTTCTGACATACCCATAAATATGTCTGTTACGTTATAGGCGTTTGAGCTAGCAACTGGAGATTATTTGTTTGAACCACATTCTGGTGAAGACTATTCCAGGGACGAAGGTATGAATCTTCTGAGAAATTTATGAGTTTCTGTATATTTTCACACTCTTCTTCTTAAATTTCTAGCAAGCTTACAGTGGGGTTAATTTTTGTATTTGATTGAACTGTTCATATACATTGGTTTTAGAATATAAATACAATTTTTTTCTTTTTAGTTTTAAGTCCCATCAGTAGCAGAGGGTGGGCAAAAACTCCCTTCTGCAGATAGCCATCTACCTAACACCTGCCTGAAGGAATTAAACTGCCCTTCTTGTAAGACTGCATATGTGTGGAAACCTGATTGATAATAACAATGTTTTCTTTAGTTTCTGAAAGAAACATCAAATTGAACTTTATAAATTTGACACTGGAATAATGTTTACTTTGTGTATTTTTATTTAAATTAGGCATTTACTAATTTTTTAAAAACCAGAATTAACTCCTGCTTCCATCTGTGTACCTGTCCATTTTCATGCTTGTTTGCTTGTAAAGGCCCTTGCGGTGGTAACGTGGGCATCATTCATTGTTTTTAAGTGCTGCTAATGATGCCAGAGCTCTGCTGATCCTGGAAACCTCTGCATGGATTTGCTGCAAACATTGTTGTTTTGAAACTATTTCTGATTTTTTACTAATTCCAGTTTCTTTCCTCTTCTTTTTATCCCATCCTTTCCCTGCCCCTTCCACTCCCGGATCCTTTTTTTCTCTCCCTCATAGACCACATAGCACACATCATAGAGCTGCTAGGCAATATCCCAAGGCACTTTGCTCTATCTGGAAAATATTCTCGGGAATTCTTCAATCGCAGAGGTAGTACCTCTTCTTTTTGAAAGGTGCCGTGATGCAGACAGAAGTGGAATTGCTGTTACTGGTTGTAACATGTCCCATGAAGGAGCATCTTCTCAAGTCTAGCAACAAAAAAAATTTTGCAAAACAAATTCTCATGAACTAGAGGCAGAAATCTCGACAACTTCCAAAAACTTCCAAACTTCCAAAAGACAACACCCCCCCACCAAAAAAAAACTACTAGTACATTTTAAATTGTATAGAAAAACACATATATAGTAGCTGATACTCAAATGTCTTTTTGACAAGGGAATTTTGCTGAAAGTGTTTTTCCAAAGTAGCCCCGTTAACCTTAGCAACACACTGACGAGTGTGCACGTGTCTGTTTTACCAGGATCAATCTATTTCTGTCTGTACCGGGCCAGTGTTAGTGTGTGCATGCAATGTACTGATTAAACTGTTGTATGTTTCTGTTTTGCTGGCAATGTTCTCCAATGCAGACCACATAGCATTGATCATTGAACTGCTGGGAAAAATCCCTCGAAAATACGCTATGTTGGGGAAATATTCCAAGGAGTTTTTCACCAAAAAAGGTAACGGTATTTATGCAACACTAATTTAAAGCATAATACTATCCAAAAGGAGAATATGTTCATTCTATTATGGGTGCTGAAGAAATATATCCATTTAAGTGGAGAGCTCTTGTAAAAGAAGAATTTTGGTGCGAACTTGCCCTTCTAAGAAAAACAAACCTTTGCAGTGTTGGTTTCATTTTTTTTTTTGGTTAAAATCTTATTTTGTGTTGTACACAACAAAGGGGTTATTAGCTAATGCTTTTGTGAGCCTGTCGGCAAATGTTTATGTGAGAGTAAAGACTCATCCGTAACGCTTGCAGCCTTTGGCTGGGTTGGAGGTTAACCGTCACCCCCTTTTGGTAGTACGTGGTGGTCTAGCGTATGCTATGGTAAGGATTAAAGTAGGTGGACAAGGATTTATGGGCAATGGGTGCCCACCTGGGTGCAGCCCTCACGTGGGCCCGGCCCTGGAAAAGGTGCAGGAGGGAGTTGTGGCCATGGGGCCGTGCAGGGAGGCTCCGCCATGTGCCCTGCTCTCTCCCTTTGAATACTGCCCGCTGCGATAACGCTGAGCGCCACAGGCCAGGATGTAGCTGAGTGTGGTGTTTTGCCAAAGTTGCCACAAGGACCAAAAAAGTCCTCAAGTTGGCAGCATGTGCGAGCCCTCTGCCTTCCTGCGTCGTGTGTTGGGCCGGCTTTGAGGAGCCGGGGCGGGCCGTGCGCCGCGCGAGATGGCGTGTGGAGGACGCGTGTGGCTGGCGCCAGCGCGGGGCCGACGTCCTGCTCGCGCCTGCGTCGAGCCCCGGCGACTGCCCCTCCAGCAGCAGGCCGGCTGGGTCTGGGAGATGGAGCCGACGCTTTCCAGGAGCGGCCAGGAAGGCTGGACACAGTCTGGAGAGGAGAAGGTTGATGGGGGATGATAGAGGGTTACGGAATGGTGAATGGATGGATTCGCTGCTGTTCTCTGAGTCCTAAACCTCAGGAAGGAGCCTGGGGAGGCACCCGGAGGCTCTGCGCTGGGTGGGATGGAAGCACTTTGCACTGTGCGCCTGGAGTTTAAGCCCAGCTTGCTCTGGAAGCAGAGCAGACTGGATCTCACCCATTTTACTGAAAATAGCAAAATCACAAATAGAAGATGAATAAGCGGACAGCCCAGGTGGCGTTTTCCCATGACACTAATAATTCTGCTGTCACAAGAATCCCATAAATCAGGAAAACTGGAAGGCTTTGGAGAGGAATGCGAGTTGTGAACCATCGCGGCAGAAGTACAAGCACAATGTTGAGTTTCCTGAGCTTTTAGCGTAGTTAGGACCTCACTTCCCTCTCCCTGCCCAGCACATTGTGCTCCCAGCCCTTCTTCCCAGCGCTTCCCAAGCCAGGGATGTGGCGGTGCCGTCGAAGGCGGCCCTGGGCCTTGTGCTGCCCCGGGCTGAGCTTGAACCAGGGCTGAGGAGGTGCCGACCCGAGACCCCTCGACAGCTCCGTGCTGCTGTGGGGCGAACACAGGCCCAGAAACGTGACGGGCCCACAGCTTCTGCTTTAGGAGAATCAGGCTTGGGTAAAATCAAGAAATCACATTTCTTTTTTTTTTTTAACCTCTGTTGAATGTCTAAGAATATTTTAAACACATGACATTGAAGGAATTTTGTTTTGTTCTGACAAAGACTAATGCTACAGAGTAGAAGCTAGAAAAATAAAGCGTTGCCGCTGTCCATAAGCAAGTTCCCCATCAGAGAGAAACTTGAATTGTGCCCCTGCAGTCACAGACAACAAAGTTCAGTTATTACCAGCTAATTAGTTACCAGGACAAAGGCCTTTCTTTTCAGTGATTGCATGAAGAAGTTTGTGACCTCAGGGAAGAGTATTTTTATAAAAAAAGGGTATAATTTCTTGTTAGCCATAATAACACAATATGTTCCTTTTATAAGGTCTCGTCTTGGTTTATACTGGGTCCAGTAATAGCTTCTCTGTTGTCTCTTTGGAAGCCAGTTTGTCTTTAAAGATCCTTAACATTTTGGCACTAGAACTTCAAGCTCTTTTGACTTTCTAGCCCCCAGTCTGTTTTCTTCTTCTGCAGACTCCTTGAATGAAGGGCTGTTTGCTGGCTCCAAGCACGTGTGAGGTGCTGGCCCCATTCCCAGAGGATTTGCCTGTGGGAAGCTGCTTGAAGAAAAGCACTGGGAGGAAGGGAAAGGTTCCTCTCCACCCCTTGCTGTCATGTAGGACCTTAGCACAAGTTCTGTGATAGGCTTATGGGGCTCTTCCTCGGAAACTCTAGCAGCAAATTATAGCCCACTGCTCTTTCTCCAGTTCCTCATGTCATCCATCTCTTGCTGTTCAATAAACCATTCTACTCTCTTGGTGAGGCATCTCAAATTTGTCATTGGCAACTTTTATAGACTATCCCTTTTCTTTTGTGCTATGGTCAATGGAGAAGTAGGGAGTTGCATCTTCACCTCAGCAGACACCAAAAAATGGCACTAATCATTTCTTCTGTCCTAAATCCTCCTTTTTTCCAAGACAGCTTCTCACTGTGGCTCCTTTGGTGCCACATACGGGGCAGGTGCGATAATCCCATTATCCTCTTGGGCAATTTCCTACGTGGTTCTTTATCAAAAATCCAGACAAAAAAAAATTCCTCAGTGACTTTTCCCTTACTATTGTTTCCTTTTAATCCCCAGAATGCAAATGATGCTGTACAAACCAGTAGACCTGTATGTTTCATTTCTGTATTACACACAGGCACTGCCTTGCTGTCCTCCAACTACATGGTGCAAACTTCATGAACTTGAAGAAACTCGTTACCACGGCTCCATTTGTGCCCTTGCTCTGCAGTTTTGGGTCAGGAGTGAGGACTCAATTAAAATCAGTTCTGTGAGGATTTTCTTTCCACCTCAGTTGTGTAATTGCCTTTTATTTATCCTGATCTTGAATCCATGATCATTCTCAATATCTTTATGGAAAATGAAACCATTAATTTAATTCTTGCTCCCCACACAGGTATTTTTTGCTCTGTTTCATCTTCGTAAACACTCAATGGTGATATGATGGTTATGGAAAATGGTTTCTTTTGGAAAATCTTCAAGTCCTAGTATTAAGAGAGTTTATTCCTCAACAGAAAAACTCTACGGAATGTTATACTCGCCGGGACATGTTAGTCTTAGCCTGGATATTTCAAATTCAGGCTCCATTTCAGAAAATATGAAGAGGGTGCAAACACGTGCAGTGCAGAAGGAATGGACATGGGCTCTCTTTTTTGCCTTTTTTCGCGAGCACTTGATGGTTTTTGACACTAGACTTGCTCGCTGCACCGTTCTTGAGGCTGTAGGTTCTTCCTAGGGCGTTTCCTGCCTGCTTTGGTGCGTAGGCAGCAACGCAAACGTGCAGCTCCTCCGAGTGCGAGGAGTTTGAGCGCTTACTGAGGAGCGCAGCGATGCCCAGGGCTGGGAGCGCGCACCGGACTTGCGCCGCTCTCCGGGCTGCTGGGCTTGTTGTGGCGCCCCCACGCGTGGCGCACCCTCCACAGCGTAGCGGGGACGGGCAGCAGGAGAGCGGTGCCTGTGGGCGTTAGCAGCTCACAGGGCTCTGTTTCCAAGTGAGGGGCCTAGCCTCCCGGTTACTCACCTGGGAAGGAGTGACAGCGAGTTGGGTCTGACAGGGCACCGCGGGCTCTGTGGTTGCACAAAGCCGATCTCAGCCACAGGCAGCACCTGGGTTGCCAAACCACGTTGTTGGAAAAGAGTACGGCCTGCAAGGTGGTAAAATGTGTGTGTGTATGTCTGTGTGTGCGTGTTTATGTGCATATGAAATAGTGAAATGCGATGGGATCATGTTCAATTTCCAGTAGGTGTTCAGAACCCACTGTCCTCCTCAAAGCTTGGGGGCTATCTCAGAATCATCACGAGGATCCCTGAAACACTTCAGCTTCGGGAGTGGGGCCAGTCTGGCTCCCTTGTGTGTCTAGGACAGATGGGGACGGCCGTGGAGGAGGAGCAGGCTCAGAAGAACCTGCCTCCTCATCCAGCAGGACAGGGCCTCAAGCAGCAGAAGGAGCCCTGGTCCCGCAGGGGCTGTTCTGATCTCCTGTATGTTGCCTGCGGGCTGTTGGTCTCTTCTGGTTAGCGTCGGCCTTGCTCGTGTTGCTGGGGGCCCTCTGGAGGCCTGGGAGGCAGCAGCTCTTCCACCCAGGACACCATGCGGGCTGCTCGGGCTGCTCGTGCACGGGGCTGCAACAGGGGGTGGAGCAGATGGGCCTCGTGGCTGCTTGGTGCTCGACCTGTCCCAGCGGATGGAGCAGGTCGGCTTTGGTGGCCGCTTGGTGCCCGGCCTGGCTGGCAACAAACTGGTGCCCGCGGCTGCCCTGGAGCCTGGCTGCACCCACATGTCGGAGCCGTCGGAGCTGTTCGGCAGCGCTAGGGTCGCTGGTTGAGCACCGGGAAAGCCCGAAAGCCCCGCAGTGCCCTGGGCGCCGCGGAGCCGCAGGCGGCTGCTGCACATGTGAGCAAGGAGGGGAAAACACGTGTTTGCAGTGGCCTCCCGATGCCACAGACAAGTTGCCTTGCTCTGGATACATTTCCTTTCTCTGAGGACCTGAAAGAGGTGCCGCACTGGCCGGACTCACCGCTGGAGGCGGTGAAGGCGCCACAATGCTGAGCGGCAGTGGGGTTGGACTCATGCGGTGCTGTCTGTGTTTGCAGGGGAGCTGCGGCACATCACCAAGCTGAAGCCCTGGAGCCTCTTCGACGTGCTCGTGGAGAAGTACGGCTGGCCCCACGAGGACGCCGCACAGTTTACAGATTTCCTCATCCCCATGCTAGAGATGGTCCCCGAGAAGCGCGCGTCGGCTGGCGAATGCCTTCGACACCCCTGGCTCAACTCGTAGCAGCCTCTCCCGCCTATCCCATGGAGCCAGCAGCCTCTCCAGTGCAGCGGACCGAAGCAGTGACTCTCACAAAGTCTTTAGCGGGATCACACGTGAGCTGGCTTCAATCCTCAGACCTTTATTTTGCTTGAGGTACTGTTTGACATTTTGCTTTTTGTGAACTGTGTTCTTGGGGAAGGGTAGTCTTTTTGTCTTCAGCTAGTAGTTTACTGACCCACTTTCTTCAGAAAACACTTAACGTGTCTTTAAGCATTGTTTCTTGTGTTGTGTGGCATTCAGATGTCAGGGTTTTGAACAAAAACAAAACAAAAAAAAGCAACAACAACAAAACAAAACTTCCCCCCCATGTGTTTTGGCAAGTTTTGTAACTATTTATGAAAAAAATATTTTAGCTGATGCATATTATATAATTTACAAGTGTAAGAAATTTATCAAGTCAGGACTGAGTTTTGGCGAGGAATTGTACAATTTTATCTTCCAGCAAAGGGACGTCATTCTTGTATTATAGTGTATGTAAATGCACCCTGTAAATGTTTATTTCCATTTAAATATGGGATTGGGGACTCAATTGCAGCATAAAGCTACCAAGTTTTAGAGAGCTTTATAGCAAACAAATTGCATGTAGTGGACTTTACACTGCTTTAAGGAACTGTGTAAACTTTCTATTCTATAGCAGGTCCCAGTCATTGGATTTTAAACAAAATGGCTCTGGTTTACAGGATTTCATTCCCCAAATGGCACTTTAAAGGAAGGCTAGACTTCTTTCTAATAAAGTATGCATTATCAGTTAGCACTCCCCTTTTAGAACTTTTGCCTATTTTAAGTGCTTTTAAGAAGGAAAAAAAATAGCAATTTCCCTTACAATGTGATAGTGAAGAAATGGTACCATATGGTGTTGCCTTTTTATAAGCACTGTAAGTTGTACTATACCTTAAAAATTAAAAATTGAGCATGAGAACCACTCTCTGTGTAAAATTACTGCTATTTTATACAAGTGCGTGCTTGGAATCAGTTGAGGAAGGATAGATGCAAGTATTGACAGTGCAGTGGGTAAAATAATCCAACAAGCAGGATCATGCTCACTCCATCCATAGCTTTACATGTTTCTAAAACAATTTGCACTATCTTTAATTTTTTCCCATAACTAGACATACGATTGATTACTCTTTGTACATTGCACGCAAAGATTAAGTGTTTCCTAGGAAAAAAAAAAAAAGCTACATATACCGAGGCTTATAGGCAATACAGATTTTAGAATGTAAAATACAAGGTATATTTTGGCCTCTTTTAGAAGTCCGTGGGATGAATGTAAGCTGATTTCTGGTTTTCATGTTAACTATGGTGCCACTTTTTCTTGACTTTGTCCATACAAGACTTATTCACATGCCTTTGCAATAACTAGATTGTGAGACGATAGCCCCATGCTGTACCAATAACCGACTGTTGGAGGTGCTTGCAGTTGTCTAATTAAAGTGTTTTGTTTTTTCAGACCGTGTGCTGGTCATTGGGCTCTTTGCTCCCGGGACCTTGCAGCAGGGTGGGGGGTTTAATGGCCTGGTCCCCCGGAAAGCAGCTTCCTGCGCTCGCTCGTAACGGGCTCTACCTGGTGCCACTCAGGAACAGACGCAGAGCTGGGCTGCGCCTGAGTGCCGCAACGGGAGAGCCCCGCGGAATCCGGGGCTGCAGCGACGCCCTGGGGGAATCTGCACTGGAGGAAGGTGCTCGCAGCCGCTGCTGCGCGGGAGGCTGCTGCAGGCAGGGCACCTTTCGCCATTTCTTTGTTTTGCAGTGATGGGATTATGCACTGCATGGACAAGAGCGTCAGTGCCGTCACTGAGGAGCGAAGACAGATTTTTCAATTGAGAACTAGGTGTCCTTTCTCTTTATTAAACTCCTCTAGCTGGACACCAAAGAGGTTCTCCTTTATGCTTGTGTAGAACAGCATATTCCAGAGGGTGAAAGCACCTGGGTGCTTTGCCCAGCCCCCGCCTGTCATAAAGGGACGGTTGCAACATTTGTACTTCCACTAATAAATGCCTAATATTTACAGTCAAATTGAAATGTGAAGTAGCCCCAGTTTTCCATATCATTAGGCTGACAGAACAAAACAAAAACTCCCTCAGCCTTTTCTTCTCCCAGTAGTTAGGACACAGCCCTTTTCCCTGCCCAGGGATTTCAGGTTCTTTGCTGGCAGGTTGCGGTGGAAATTCCTGGCTGGGCCCTGCGATACCCAGCCAGGACTGCTGCCAGGGTGAGCACCCAGGCCCTGACCAAACGGCAGGACCAGGGGATAAACCTGCACCCCCAGTTAAGCGCAACCTCACAGCTGGCAGCCGCGCCAGCCTCCCCTTGCAGGAGTAACTTCCTGCTGTGCAGGTCCTTAAACTCCGTGTCCACTCTTAGTCGCAGAGCGGCACCTACCTCCTTCGCTTCGCTGAGCAAAGGGATCCCCAGAGGGCAGCGCGGACAGCACCTACATTATCAAAACACTTCAGCCCATTACCAGGTTCCCTGGAAGTTGGGAGAGGCCTCAGCTACCACATAGGGCAGCAGCAAGAGGCCAAAGAGGAGGGGGACGGGAAGTAACGGGCGCAAGGAAGCTAAGCCCACAGACAAGACCCAAGTAACATGTAGGAGACGGAGTCAGGGCTGAGCTGCAGGGGGGTGCAGCTCTTACGGTCCCTGCCCCTGATGAATTGATGATTGATCGTGTGAGAGTCGATCTCTCACTGACTGACCCACCACTCTGCTCTCCCCATTAGTTTCCCCCTCCCTCTTGACTCAGGCTGAGAAAATAAACCTGCCCTGACAGGAGCAGCTCCAGCCCTGCATGCGCCTTGGGAAGGAGCTGGCCGCTCTGGGCTGACCCACGTGGATGTTTCCTGAACAGACACCACCCTCTTGGGACAAGAAGTTAAAACTGACATAATTGTGATTTATTAACATGAATTAAAATGCCCAACCAGTGCTGCAATGTGACAGTATATTAAAAAAAATTAAAGATCATATACTGTACTACTTCCACAAAGATCACACTTTCTTTTTTTTTTGCAAAAGACTTATTATATACAATACTATATCAAATGAAAGAAGCCTTAAGCAATTTTACAAGCAAAAGAAATACAGTATTTACAGCACTTGTCAGAGACATTAGAAACAGTCTATACATTAAATTACATTTTCTGCAAATAACTGATGAAACAGAAAGCCATGACCACACCAAAACTATAAAAATTTGTATTGCATTGTTTTCTATCTCTATGCACACGAAGAACTGTTGACAGAAGAAAATGAAAAAAAATGTTAGTGCCATCACTTAGCCTGTGTACTTATTTAATTACATATGTATTAAAGTAATATAGAAAACATTCACTAAATGAATTTAACTGCAACAATAAATTTTTAAAGATTATGCAGCATCAAACCTACTGCCAGAAAAAACAGCTGGAATGTTCACTTACAAAATAAAAAGAAATACCTAATACTGGCTTAACAGCACATTGTTTCAGGAATTTTAAAAAGCAAAAAATGGAAAGAATACAATGAGAGAGCACTGGTGTTCGCTTTTATACAAAGTATCATGTACAAGCTTTAAAAAGTACCTCCAACAGGTACATATGAAATATACACAGTGTATATTACAGAACCTTGTAAAAACGCTGAGGGCTGGAGGGGAGGCGCCTCAGTGCCAGCCCGAGCCGTGGTAGCTGTTTGGGAAGGTGGGTGGCACCGGCGCTCTGTGCACGGGGATCTGGGCGGGCAGCGCCGCGGGCTGTGGGGCGCCCTGCGCCGCGAGCGGCAGCGCCGCGGAGCCGCCGTGTGCACAGAAGGCGGCAGCGGGCGGGAGGCCGCCGGGGCCCTGTGGCAGCGCGTGGGTGCCCTGGGCCGGCAGCGCACAGGGGGGCCCCGTCCCCGTGGGCTGGTGCTGGGGCCCAGCACCCAGCGCTGTGTGGTGCGCAGCCGGTGACGAGTAGGAGGGGACGGCGGTGGCGGCAGGGAAGTGCGGGGGGCCTTGGTGGGGTGGGTGGTGGCCTGAGGCGAGGGCAGGCGCCGGTGGGGGCGGCGGTGGCGGCGGCGCAGAGGGCACCCCGTGCTGGTGCTGTGCTTGCAAACCCTGGTGTCCACTGGCAGGGTGCGGAGGCTGGTGGAGGGGCAGCGGGGCCGGCGGCGGAGGTGGCGGTGGCAGGTGGTGCCCAGCGGCTGGGGAATGGATGTGCGAGCCGGGCGCCACGGGCACCGCGTGCACCGCGGCCACCACGTGCGCTACGGAGTGCTGCTGATGGGAGCCCTGCTGTGGCGCCAGGTGGGCGCCCGGCGCAGGCGGTGGCGGCGGCGGTGGCGCTGCCGATGGCGACGCCTGGTGATGGAGGCTGGGGGTCTGAGAAGGCAGAAAGTGCCCTGCAGTTACATGGTGCCCCGGCACCGCCTGCTGAGCCACGGTGCCAGGAAGTGCTTGGTTTGGTCCGGAGGAGAAGACAGTCTGAGGGGGCACGCTGCCCTTCAGCTGACTGTAGCTCTGGAAGGTCCCAGAGGACTGCTGCTGGTTTTGGTAGTAGGTAGAAGAAGGCGGCGGGGGCGGAGGGGGCGGTGGGGCGCTGCTGCTCAGAGTTTGTTGGTTAAACTGGCTGTAAGAAGCTGACGATTGTCCTGAAGTTGTTGGCGGGAAGAGTGTGCCGCCGGTCTGGGGCTGGCTCCCGGGCTGCAGGGGCGCCGCAGCTGCATAGAAGCTGCGGTGTGTTTCCCTCTGCGGCGCCCCGACTTGCGGCGACTGCGGGTGGTGAGGTCTGTAGGGAGAGCCCAGCGGCTGTGAGGGAGGCTTTGGCGACAGGTAACCGTGTTGCCCGGGGCCGTGCGGAGTGGAGGGCTTGGGAGGGTTTTCCACATGGGGCGAAGGAGGACAATGCAGCTTTAGGGGTGCAGACGGCACCTTCTGCGAATGGGAAAGTTGCTCAGCCGAACTGCGCAGGTGCGGTTGAGAGGGGTGGTTTTTTGAAAGTGCTTGGACGTTATTTGTCAGCTGTTTTTGGTGCAGCTCCGATTTCGGTTGATTCGCACTCTCGGCCTCCGGGGCAGTGGCTGCAGTTTCCCAGTGCGAATCTGCTTTTGTGGTTGTTTTCCCAAGCGACTGCGTTGAAACTACAGGACTCGGGGAAGAAGGCTAGAAGGGAAAGAAAATAAATCAGTGAAAAACAGTCAAAACACTTAAGTAAAAACCAAAAGAATCTTCTCAGAATAGTGTTATCTTTCTCTGTGACTCTAAGAGAAAAAAAAAAAAAAGTATTACGGCATCAAGTACTTATTTTCTACGTGAAAAAATAAAGATCGTAGGAAGCTCAAACTTTGTAGACACTGTTTTTTAACCAGCATATGAAAAATATTCTCTTCAAGTTAAAAATTAGCAAACATTGTCAAGCAGTAACAGAAATATGACTTATCATGTCTAAGTCAGAACCTAGATTACTTGTTAAAGTTTTAGATTTCTGAGTTGGAATAAACCCAGGCTGTTTACAAAACAACTTTAAGTGAGATTTAACATTTTAGAATGGGAATAGTGTGAACAAACTGGCTGAACGTTACAACCTGAAGTACTGCATTAAATATTGTTCAGGTAGCTACTTTCTCCACATCAGCGCCTCAGCTGACAGAGTGCCAAACTCCAATACAGCAAGAGCGAACTGCTGCTAAGGTAAGAGGTACATGAATGACATCACTACTGTCAGTACTCGCTGCCAGTTCTTCAGCACCCAACCTGGAGAACTGTGGTGACACTGAATCTACAGATATATTTTCTTGTGTATGTGCAGAATGCAAGACTACATATAGATAAACACCCTATGGAAACAACAAAGCACAAACCAAGTTTTTAGCATGTATGAGCTACCATTAATATAAACATTTGTACAAATATTTAACAGAAGGTCTACATACACACATGCCCATCTTAAAGAAGTAAAGCACAAAGGTAACATATGGAAATTAAACCCAAGATGTATGCATGTAGGTATTAATAGGTGTATTAAGCAACACATACACACAGTTCCAAGCAGTTACACACACTCACCTTGCTTGCTTTTGAAGGACTCCTGCAAGTCTTTTGTGAAGTGTCTGGGGACGGACATTCAGAAGTGGGCTCTGGGTTTTCAGGATCAGGTTCTACAAACAAAAAGCAGAAAAATATGAAAGCAAGAAGAAACAGCCACAACTCTTCTGCAAAGACCACTAAGCACTTTACATTTGACTCTCAAAGCGCTACTTCAAGTTCTTGTAAGAGACTATTCAATAATGTCAAGTGTCAGACAAGGTCATCTGCTTACTGACCTTCCAAAAATTCAGTGAAAGAAGGGACCTTAAGGTGCAACTGGGAAATGAGATTTGAATGAGATGAAGGTGGAGACTGAACATGAGACGGTGAGCATGGCCTACAAGGTGATTCTCCTCCTACAGATGAAGGAGACCCAAACACAGTATTAGAATGATTCAGGACTACCACAGGGGACTGCTTAGATGAAGCCACCTTTGACGTGACAATCAACTCACCGCTGTCTTTGTCTTTCCTATGATCACTGAGAAGTAAAGCTCTCTGATAACTTCGTTCTCTCACTTGTTCCACAGACGTTGATGCAGTCCTTGAAGAGAGGAGCATAATTTGTATTTAAGGAAGGTACTCCCACATACCAAATTTGGGAGAAGATACATATGTAAATATAGGGTTAGAGAAAGTTTACAGTGTTGACTACACAGAAAAGCCAAACTGGTCCTACCTCAGAAATGTCATTTGTTAAATAAGTTGCATTTGATTTTCTTGTCCTGTATATCTGATTTTAATGCATTTTAATACATTAATTTCCTGCAGTGCTGTTACATTAAGAAGCCTTAAAGTTTATGTGAACATGAAAATGACATTCATAAATCTGCTGTGCTGATTTGTGAATGCTGACAAATCTAATACTAAAAGCTACATTTCAGAAATGGAAACTTCATGCACTGTTTTGTATTCACCACTTCTAAAAAGCTGTTTTCTTCAAAAGCTGGAAAAAAATGTGTGTTTTTTTTAAACACCCCAGGCTTCTTCCACCATATTGTCGCTCCCTTCTCTGCCTGCACAGAGCACTTGTGGAAGAAGCACGTGCACCTAGCAGGGTCATTTTCTGTACACCGCATGGTTTTATAACCTGCCCAGAGGAACTGCTGCTCCCTCGTCAGAAAGCAGGCTTCTGCTCTGCTGTTACATGTTTCCAACACAACAGGCTCTTCGAAACGAGAGTGCTTTTGCAAGTTTTGCTGCTTACCACTGAACTTCTGGTTCATTCTTCTCACTGGAAGCAGCTTCCTTCATTGCACCATTGCTGGCAGCCTCCTCTGGAGCTGCGCTGTATGTGGCGGCGGGCAGCGGCAAGGGCAGCCCCGCAGCGCTCTCCGACGGCTCCCCGCTCTCACCGCTGTTGCTGAACCCATCACTAGCACCGCTGTTACTGCTCAGGCTTCCTCCAGCAGCAGCATGAGGAGAAACAGTCACCAGGGGAAAGTTTTCCGTCTTTGAGCCACTCTTCCGAGCTTCCCGCTGTCTCTTACGGTATTCCAGTAGGGATACCTACGGAGCAAAGGTCAGAGAGAAAGTTTACTTGCTTCCTTCGGGGACTTTCAGGGCAGTAAGTTAAATACATACTTTCAGGAGTTAAATAAGTTAAGTAAATAATAAGTAAATAATTAAGTTAAATACATACTTTCATACACACTATTTACTTGGTTCTAAAGAAAAAGGGGGGGTAGACCAACTGAAGATTTTTCACCACATTAGTGGTGGATTTACAGTCTATTAGATCGTAGTAGCTAAAAGAAAGATATAAAGAAAGTAAGAGAAGAAAGTATGGATTTTGCCTCAGAGAAGCTGATGCATATTAGCAAAAATGGGGAAATTCCCTCCTGAAGTGGTACTGCTGGTTGAAGATACAAAGGAGTTCATAGCTCTTCTACATCTGCAACACTTCTAATAAAGGAATATTTATAATGCTAGTTTTAAGAGATGTTGTAACCTGTTTTCAGTCTGAATAACTCATGTTAAAAGCCTAGCAGGGTTTAGCTCCATTATTATGCAGATTTAGAGGTTTTTACCAAGCTCTTCAGATTATTTTTTCTCAATATAAGGAATCTGAAACTTAAACTTGCATTCTTTTTTCCCATTCACTCTAAATCAATAACTTCAGTCTAATTTAGAACATAGTTTGATGCTGAATTTAAAGTAAAATAGTTTATTACCAAAAACAATAATACATGAAAGAATGATTGGTTTCTACTTTCTCTATTTAAAAAAAAGCCTTATTATATAATAGATTATATAATAGCACAAAACAGTTTAAAGAACTTAAGAAATTACTTTCAGTGGAAAAAAAAAAGTTGTCACTATGGATCTGTAAGATTTCAAGCAGAAAAACAAAATCCTGAACATCCAATCTGTTAAATGGTAAGACGATTCTTTTTGTGCAAGCTACATTTAACATTTTCCCATCTGTTCTTCCACTTAGCAGCAACCTACTGATCCTGCTAGCACCCAAACAAGAAGCTCAGGTGCTGCAAGGACAGGATTCAAGTTTGCATGGCTGAGTCCTCAATACAGGTGATCAGAAGAAGGGAGGGAGGCAATGTGCGCGTGAGGAGCAGGTGCCCTCACGCTGTAGGGGAGGAGGAGGAGAGCAAGGAGGCCTCATTCCCAGATCTGATCTATCCGCTAACAGCTAATTCATATGAAGGGTAACAAGAGTTGGAAACACCTGATTTTTTATAAGGGAAGTTCAGGTTAAGAACTGATCTTGCTTTGAAACAACTGATATTATTTCCACATCATATGGCTGGGATTTCTAGAAGAATATTACATGAAGTGTAAGAATGAATACACATGTATGGGTGCTTTCTGAAAAGAATGTACTGCCATTAAGTACAGCAGTCATTAAAATGAGACAGGTTTGTACAATGCTGAGAGAAAATAAATGAGAAAATGCCCATAAAATGTGGAGATCTGGAAAGTCTTCCTTGAACAAACACACAGACATATGCATGACAAACTGATTTTGGGCAAAGGTTTCTAATTATTCTCCTCCAAAAAATTCCTCAATTCTCCCCTGTCTCTACAGGAGATTTTTTTTCCCTTTGAGACAGTAAAAGGGATTTCCTAGTTTTGTTTGTCCTTGGAAAGCCTAAACCATATTTCTTCCCAGGAGTACAGCCATGGTTTTCCCTGTCTTTCCCCAAACAGCCTTTTGGAGAGGAGCATGAGGAGCACCTGCCTGCGGAAGGTGCAGCCTCCTTCCCTGGGGGTTACTCCATGAATCACGAGTCCCCAGCAGCAGTAACCAAGAAAGGGCCCTGGGGAGCAAGAGAAGGGGGACAGCAGGGGATTGTTACTGAAGCACTGAGCATTGCTTGGATTTGAAGAGAACTAACTTATAACCTTCAGATAAAGAACAGAAAATTTGGCTTCTTTGATGTTAGTTGGCTTTGCAAAAATGGCTACAGCAACATGAATGAAATATATAAAGCTTCTCAAGGTGCAAACCAGGTACAAAGTCAGCACCACCTTGCATCACCTGTGTCCCAGTTCTAAACACAGAAAAGGGAATTTTAGTTTAGTTCTCATGGAGTATTTCTGAGAGAACAATCATGAGATGTCCCCATAGCAGAGCAGGGAAATCCAAAAACTCACTCCTCCATCCAGATCATTATTTCCACATGAAAAATAAGTCATATTTCTTAAAATAAATGAATTATTGCAGTCCGTTGATAGAAGAGATAAGCTATTGTATTAGACATGACCATCCTCAATGTTTGTCATCCCTTCTGTGAGAAAAGGGAATTTATCTTGACAGTAAAGGGTAGTCCAAGGCATTTGTGCAGGATAATTTTGAATATGGATTCCATGATTGTGTAACTTACCTACAGGATCTAGGTGCTGAGACTTACAAATTTAGCTTGTGCTTATTTTCCAAACACAAGTTTTATTATTGAGCAAGTCATTTTTGATTCAAATAAACTGACATTAAATTAAATCTGAATAAAAGTGGATTTTTATCTATTAGATTGGAAAGTTACATTTACTAAAGGATGTGTGACTTTGCTCTTCATAATTCCTCCTCAATAACAGCAAAGCTGCAATATCTAAAGATTGATCAGCAGGGTTTCCACCACCCAACCCCACCCGTTTTTTTCTTTTAATTAGCATGGAACTTTCCAGTAGAGACATATGATTAACAGAATATGTAAGAAAGACCAAGTGATTCTTAAAACCATAACCTTTTTCTTTTGTGGAGGATTCTGGGGTGTGCAATTTCCATCCATCAAGTTGTCGTTATTGACAGCCCTTCCAAAGCCAGATGCAATTCCATCTTCTGAAGTACAAAAAACAGATGCTTCCATGAACATGCCTCTAGCATCGTCTTGAATCAGGCACTTTGACTCACTTATTCTGAATCCACCTCCTACCTCCAACTGATGTGAAGGTGTCAAGTCCCTCAAATTAGAATTCATTGAGAAATTTACACCTGTCCTGTCGGGACTTTTTACCCAGGAAGAATAAATTGTGCCCCGGCCACAATGAGCAGTTTCTAGTTGGCTGTTTGAATCAGTCCTATCATGTGTGGGGGCTTCCAGGTTTTTATGCAGTGCACTTTGCTCAACTACTTCGAGTCCCAGTTGGAGGTCTGACACAGATTCCATTTCTCCAGTGCACTGCCGTGTGACATCGGTCCTATTCCTTGGACTGGAATATCCAATAGTCTTGATTTCTTGCAGGCCCATTTCTGTCAGATTAGAACTTCTGAAAGAATTCAGTGCTAGAATTGATGCTCTGTCATATCCCTGCATTACAAAAAAAAAAGAAAAAAGAAAAAAAAGGCACGTCAATTATATTTCCCTATTACAGGTTTTTCTGTTTTAACATTGTCATGGTTTAAACATGGTTTAAAGTGAGATTTCAGATCTCCTTATGCTGTCATTTTTATAATGCTGCCAGCTCTAACCAAACATTTACTTACAACTATTTCTATGTATTATGTAAAAGCATCTTAATAAAATGCATGTGGATCAAAGGCAAAATTTTATCTTAAATTTTAAATATCAACTTTTATTTATGTCTGCAAAGGAAGGAGAAAAAAGGCTTTAGAGATAAATATCTCTGGCCTAGAAGAGTTACAAAGCATTTGCTTCACTTAAATGAGAAAGAGATCCTTAGCAATGACACTTACTTCAGGGGAGGGAAAAGGGGCGGGGCGGGGAAGATAGAGAGATAGAGAGATAGAGAGAGAGAGATAGAGAGATAGAGAGAGAGAGATAGAGAGAGAGAGAGAGAGAGAGAGAGAGAGAGAGAAGGCAAAACTTTCCCAAGACATCTTAGAATTTTAAGACAGTATTAAAGCCAGTATCCTGTAGAAGAAAAAAATCTGTAATTACAGAAACAGATTTTTGTACTTCTTATAATTGTATTAACCATGAAGAACCCAATACATAGCTATAGCTAGAAGCATCTTCCCTAACAATCTATTTTAAAGGCTTGCTTTTTTTTCTCATATATATATGTGTGTGTGTGTGTGTGTGTGTGTGAACTATTCCCAACAGAAAAACCATCCTTTTATTTTGAATCAGATAAATATTAAAATACTCAGTTACAATCAAACAATTAAGTTCAATTAAAAATAAACCTTAAATTCAATCTACAGTTACAACCGCATGAAAAGCACAGGTGTTTCAACATTTAGAATGTTGACTTAAAAACAGGCTTAATCCATTGGATTATTACTTTCCAACTCATACAAAAGTGAAAAGAATTTCTTCAGAAGTATCATCAGTTTTACTGTTACTTATTTTACCTACTTCTTCTAGCCGCCAGACTTATGGCTGGACACCTTAATACAAGTTTTATCATTATCATCCATGATTCAGGCCATCTATTGTGGAGCCTTCACGATGCATTCATAATGACAAAGCTAAGATTGCCCTCTAGCGGTTCCACCATGTGATTCATCCGAGGGCAGCACAACAGGACACACCAATCTGGAAACAGCCTGGGTACATTCCAGCACCTGAACTAATCCCCCTGGACACAGGACTCTTTATCATTCCTCATTTAAGTCTCACTTGACTCAGTTAAAGTGTTTAAGAGATGCTGGTATCAAGAAGAGATAGTACAAGTAGAATAAAAGTAAATTTTAGAGTACCAGCATTGTTCTTTCTATACTTGCTACTAAATTACACTAATTTTTGTCAAGGACAACCATTAGGATTTTTAAGTGAGATAGAAAAAGAAGAGGGAAGATCCAGTTTAAGATAGGGAATGGAAGAGGAAAATGGAAATAATATAGTAAGGAATAAATAAAACAAGAGGGGACGTCTCCCATTACCTTCCAGAAAACTTACACTATCTGGTGAAAAGCATCTAACCAAGAATGTTACAGCTCTACAGATCAAATCAAGAGAACGAGAGACCTTTTATAGTCTTCTGCAAAGATCCTTACCTCTTGACTGTAAGCTCTCCTTTTTATTTCTGGGGAACTGTCAGGTGAGGAAATATTCTAAACAAAGAAGAAGAAATTATGAGTCAGTTTCTTTTCAGCCTAGATAAATGCAGGAAAAAAAAAAAAAACACCTTGTAACTAGAGTACAGCTATAGATTTATACTGTAATTAATGTATCTCCATATACTGAAATCCACAAGCCTCACCTCAAAGTGCATGGTATTTCCATGTATACATGGAGTTACAGGAGTAACTGGTGAGTATATGGGTTTGTAACCATTTCTACAAGTTTCATCTTCTGTTTTTATCCTAGGTGGAGTAGCGAACAGCGATGGCTCCGTGGCAGTGATGTCGGCATGAGTTGGGGTGGCATATGGAGAAGGAGTAGGTGTGGATGTTTCTGAGAAAGCAGACTCCAACAGCTGATACAGTCTTCGTTTTTTTAATGGCGTGGTTAGATCTGTATGTTAAAATTAAAGGAGAAAGAAGAGAGCTAGGAGAGATGTAGACGTAATCACTTAAAAGTGTTTCTTAAATGCTTGACGCAATCTAATTATCATCAACTCCACTTTATAATAATAAGACCACAAAAATCTGAAAAGATCAGACTTCCTGAAAAACAAACTCTTAAACATTTTACAGAGACCAATATCTGAACTTTTCCATGCTAGGACAAGGGAGAGCATGGTTTCCTAAAAAGTTTTCATAAAAGAAAGTGTTAATATTTGTGCATCTAATACACTCTATATCCTTAAGAACTTTTTCTTAGTTTTTAACATATTCCTATTTTGTACTATTATTGAAACAGCTTTCTTCCTGTACACAGCTGTATCACTGACTTTAACAGCAATACTGAATATGCAGAACACATGCAAAACAAGTTTGTAACCTAACCTTCTATACTCATACTCAAAATGTTGTTTGATGACTGTAAGCATCTGTAAAGAATCACTATGATAAGTGGCTGTTACATATCACATACATCTTCTGTAACTATCAGTTACAGTTCAAGGAAAAAGCACTATGTTACTATGCATTTCTTTCAAACAACTGTCCAAAAGATTATACATCAGAAAATGGTTCAACTACCACTAGGATTTTTATAACCTCATTCCTTTAAAGAACACCTCATCTCACAGATACGACATATCTTCACAGATGTGAAACCTGCTTTACATTGTCTCATAGATAAGAAATATGCTTTGACATAATTCATGTGTTTTATTAGTAAAAGCTTCACCTGTTAAGGAACAGCTGTCATTCAGCAATAAAGGACTCTTATTTTCACCATTGATGGCTGGGCTTCTAGATCCCTCTTGAGATGGTGAGTTAAATCTATCAATCATTGTTGAATTTTCTTCTTCCAAAGCCTGCTTCAACCAACGCTGTAATAAAAATAAACTGGTCACTCCTTAGTTTAAAAAACAAACATTTCTAAATGTGTTACGACAGAATCATTTGTCAAAACATTTTTTTCCTGCACAGATTCAGTAAATAAGATTTACTTTTAAGTAATATGTTAAGGGGAACCATCAGATATTTGCTTTTCATTTCAAAACCAGATTAAATGAAGGGAAGCATTACCTTCTTACAAGAGCCAGTAAGGTTTTCCACGGCTTCTTTTTTCCTCCTCTTTTCTGAAAGGAACGGTGAAGTAAAACGAATATAGTGCTTTGGAGTTGAATATACATGCGGGCTGTAAGTGAGACCTGGTAGAGAATTCAGCTGAGTAGCCAGAACTTCAGGGTCAGTAGTTATACGCAGAGGCCTTTCTGGAAGACTGTCTGTAGGTTTTCCTGTTTTCTCACTCTTTTCACTTAACCATTCATTGACTAAGTGCTAAACAAAGAGAAAGAAAATGTAGTATTTACTGAGTGGTTTAGATCAGTGACATTTAGAGATGCCTTTGGTTATTAATCTAATTGATTATTATGCAAGTAAGGAAACTGGGTGGTTCCCAGGTTGCAAGCTTAAGAATATAAAGCGTCATAGTGTAAGGCGACAGTCTGGTGAGATAACAGGGTGTGGGAGGAGGAATCAGTGTAGTTTTGCTCTGCATAAAAAGGTTTTATTTTGAGTAAACTGAGACCATTTCAGTCCTTTTAGATTTAGTTTAATTTGCACTGAACATGCTACACAAATGCCCAGGTCAACTGCACTTACGATGTGAATTCTGTTACAAAGTTCTGAGATATATTTTAAAAGCAAGCCTCAGAACCAAAGCTGAGGGAAAACAGTGACATTAATTGAACACAGTTAATTCCTCATTATCAGATTTCCATACTCTCATGATTCTCAGTCAAGGTGGCAGGTAGGACATCTTAAAATTTTTTCCCTGCTGTAGTATTAATATTACTACAACAAATTTACCAAGGCGCATTTATCAAAAAAGAACATTCTCTCCTACCTGGTTCAAGAGGCTTCTTCATTGAAAAAGTGCCAGTGGATTTTAGTTCCTACTAATAGGGAACCAGAAGTAAAGCAACTGAACTCTTTATACAAGTCTTTGAACTAAATACTTTTGAGATTAACGCCCAAAGTCTTTACTTTTCAAAATGAGTAGATTTAACCCTTCTCTCCAACACACAGACCTGAAGAGGAAAACCAGAGTGTCTGCTGTGTCTCAGCTGTGATCTGGCTTTCTACCTGCAGTAAACATTTTTGTAAGCACCCCCCACTCCTTTCAAATAAAGAGGCTACACATGAAATACAAATACCAGCATTCATTGCACTGTAACAGCTTGAAGACCAATTCAAAGTAGAATGCAACATCTCATTTTATTTGCAAAGCTTAAGAAAATCCGAGGCTTAAAAAGTAAGGAGGGGCTTGGGAGGGAGGCAGCTTTTAAAAAAAATCCTTTACACAACTAAACCCACTGAATATCACACTGGTTAAACTTTATAAAGACTTGCCAAAACAGTAAATGTAAATATTAAGGCTTTAGCACAGATTGTCATAATATCATGTTTAATTTGAAGATGTTGGTCCTTCAAAAAACATTTTAAAAATCAGGACTACTCTCTCTTCACTGAAGATGCACTGAGTACAAGGCAACAACACATATAACCTTAATACTATAGAACAGAAAAAAAAAAGAGTAAAATTTGGACTTCTCAGATACCTTCATTTCTGATGCACCTATGCAATACAAAAAAATAGCAGCAAATTCTCTTCCCTTTTCTGATAAAATTTGGTGATGCCAAAAAGCAGTGTTACACATGACTCCACTGCCTTCTTAAAAAGAATGTAAATGTGGTTAATACTCAGAAGGATTGCTCTAAGATGGTAATTTCTACCTCATTTTGCTCATTTGACAAGTTTCAATGCCTGCTAGTAATCGGTCTTCTGTTTCCTTCCCCACCTTCTGAATAAAGTACTCGTACCTGTCAATAAAGTATTCAGAAGAACTTGTAGACCATGCTAAAGAACACAGAACTTTCTCATACAGTCTGCAGATGTTTTTAAATACCTTTTACTATTTTATTCAGTTTTGCAGGAGTGGGATTTTTCTGAATGTCTTTTAATACTGTGGTCCTTCTCCAAACTGTGCAATACACTCTAGGAATTTTTTGTTAGAAACAGTGTACTAATGAAAATTAAGAATCTGCACCCCAAGAAGTGTGTTAATTTTTGAAAGGTTTAAATCGACTCATTTTGAAACAGTTGTTTCAGAAATACTAAAAGCTACCAATTTCCACTGAGGTATTTTGGTCACCACCATTAAAATATATTCTAAAGTACACAATGAATAAAGCAAGGAAAGACTTGTATCTGCCAAGCATATGTGCTTTCCCCCAACACCCAACAGCTTTAAGTATGTTTTTCCTTTTTTTAAAAAAAAATATATATATTGTCAGTTCCATTTGAAAGCATTTTTTCCAAATTTCTGAAAAGTATATTTAAAAGTCTCATTAAATCCAAAATAATGTCTACTGATAGATGTAACACAACCCTTATTTATTGCTTACCGATGAGAGGATACATAATGGTAATGTTTAAAGAAAATATATCAAACATTTTATTTTTTTTATCTATACAGGCTACTGCTGCATCCTTCCTCTTTTCTCCACCCCATGAGACATACCTTCTTTGTTTTAGGATACTTAGAAGGGCATTTATTAAGTGCTGGAGCTTCTGTTTCAGTAACCATTTCTGTAACAACAGTTTCTGTTTCCGGCTCAGCCACTAATGCAGCATTCTCAGTTTCATTGTGTTGTGAAGTCACTTCCACATCAGGAGAAGGAGGCTGGATATCAGAACACATGCTCACGGTCCGGTGCCGCCTGCGCTGCTGGCCAATGTGAGTTCTGCTCCGAGAGAAGCTCTTCCTCTGCTTAGCTCTGTTCACCTTGGCTGGGGTAGGCTTGGTGGCAGTTTCTTCTTTTGCTGGTTCCTAGTACAAAACAAAGTCCGCTAAATAAATGTGTTTCTACTTCTTCTGAAATCTGAAAAGTTTCTTATTTCTGCAGTGAGAACTCAGGTATTTCAGATGGATTTACTGGTTAGCAGTAGTTAGGTACTGCTCAGACCACTCTAGAGTTTGTGCAAGATCTGCTGTGCTGCATCTACTCATCTGTAGACTAGAAATCAGCCGTTTATATCGTAACACCTTTCAGTTCAGTGATCTTTCTATAATTCACTACAGTTAACACTAATGATGGTCACACGAATACTTAGCAACATGCTGATATACTCTATCCAGGGAAACAGATGAAACCGTAAGAACCTGTGAAAACCTTTGCAAGACATAGACGTACAATTCTATATATGAGGTGTACCAGCATCCACAAAGGATAAATTGTTCCTACAATGCAATGTAAGTATCTTCTGCAAGTGCAATTCAGGACCAACTAAGTTTGCGTCTCTATAGGAAAAAAGAAAGAATTTTAACCTTAAAAACCCACTGAATAAGCATGTCCTGGTTGTTCCACTAGTAACAGGCAGTGTGTAAGGAAATCCCACCTTCTTTGCTTAAAACCAGCATCTCTAAACACCTCCCACCTTGAACTTCGAAGAGAGAATGAATCACAAAGCAGTTCTGTGTGTGTGTGTGTGTGTGTGTGTGTGTGTATAAACCCGTGAAACTCACATTCCTCATTAAGAAATTCTATACAGTTTTCTTGAAAGTCATAAGCCAGCACTGCTTAACAATGGAAAATCATACAGATTTTGATCAAATATTTTTGAGTTCAGGCAAAAAAAATATCTCCTACATCTTAAAGTGCATTTTGGCAATAAGTTAAAATAAAGGTTCCACATAATTACCTGAATAAATTCACTGTCATTGAGAATCTGTGCTTCCTTGCATTCTGATTTAACCTCAGTTTTTGCTGTGCTGATTCTTTCCAAAGCCTGCTCTCTTCTTTTTTCTCTTTTTTCTAGTCTGGCAAAAGCTTGCAGAATAGCTTCCATTTTCCGTTCTTCTCTTGTCTGATGGATTTAATAATAATCATTTTGATTATAAGAATTAACATACAGAAATGCAAAAGTCCCATTTTTTTTTTTTTTTTAAAGTACTTCAGGCAGATTTCAGGGAAAAGGCAGATGTTACAAAGCTGGCAGTTATTAGAGATTTCAGAAGGAAGGCTTGCATTGATAGTAACCCTTGCAAACAAGAAGTCCTGCTTTGGATTTAAGGAATTTACCAGGAAACCAAAAGACTATAAGCATAAAAAGAGTAGTAATTCTAGACCACTTTTTAAATGTAAAATATTTTAAAATAATAAAACTAAGATAATCAGAAAGATAGGAAAAATAAATGCATGCAACAAAAAACACAGCAACAACAGAACACCGTTATCCTCCAACTCGATTTCCAAGTGCCACAAATCACATCAGAACCAGAACCCCATCAGTATTTAAGAATCAATATTTTAAAATAAGATACCACTAAGTCACACAAAAAACCCTAAATTTTCCATGTATCAGTAATTCAGATCATCATCTTTATACAGAAGCAGATCTATGCAAAGAGCACTACTACGCCAGTACAGAAGTTGCAGAATTGGGGACTACTGCACATTCTAAACCTTCCTACAAAGTTTTTTTTTTGTTCATTTGTTTTTAATAAAGATCACAGGGACACCAGTAGTGCACTGGTAACAGTATCATATTTAAATCAAAGAATGAATAACTGTAAGAATATTAATCATATGAACGAAAAAGGAAATTAATTTTGTTTTCAAGATTTGCTTCTGAACTTCAGTAAAATATAGACAAACGTGTGATTATTCGTAACAGATCTAGTTAGATCTATAGTATTAGTTAGATCTGCAAGGAAGTGGAGCAACTGTGCTATCATTAAACTCCATATGGACTTGCTTGCAATTTGCCCTCAACATCGCAGTCTTTTATAACAAAAAATTCCTCAAATGCAAGACATGCAAGCTGTAACACCCTTAAGAAGTTCATGTTGTAATTTTTTCATTAACATTTGGGTATATTTTGCTTTCTGATATCTAACAAAGATAGAAAAGTTCCTTGGATTTTAGACAAAGTTTTAAGAAATGAGAAGACCAAAAGGCAGGCACGTGCCTCAGCCGCTGTCACTCATCTCTTTAACTTGCAATTTCTGAGCAGATACTGGCTGGTTTGGTGCCCTGCTACTTATCAAAAGCTCTGTCTGATGTGACATGCTAGTCTAGTTCAAAGTAATTTTGCTTGAATAGGTCTACTACACAGCATGCACACTGTTCCTACAATACATAGTAGAAAAATGAATCTAATCTTGTTCCATGTCCCAATACAAAAGGGACATGAAACTACTGGAGAGGGTCCAGCACAGGCCTACGAGGCTAAAAAGGATCTGGAACATCTGTCCTGTGAGGAAAGGCTGAGAGAGCTGGGTCTGTTCAGCCTGGAGAAGGCTGAGAGGGAACCTGACCAGTGTATATAAATACCTCAAAAGAGGGAGTGAGAAGGCTGAGGCCGGCCTCTTTTCAGTGACGACCAACAATAGGACAAGAGGAAATGGCCACAAACTGGAGCACCAAAAGTTCCACAGGAACTTAAGGAAAAATTTCTTGACAGTGAGGGTGACAGAGCACTGGAAGAGGTTGCCCAGAGAGGCTGTGGAATCTCCTTCCCTGGAGATCTTCAAAACCCACTTGGATGCAATCCTGTGCCATGTGCTCTAGGTGACCCTGTGTGCGCAGGGCGGTTGGACTAGATGATCTCTAGAGGTTCCTACCAACCTTAACGATTCTATGAAATCTGCCAAATTATCACCATCATACTTTAAAAAGACTGCACTGTTTGGAGGATTGATGTATACAGGTCTAATGAAGAAACAACTGAACATGACTTGAAATAGGAGACCAGATACTTATCATTTTAAGAACGCTCATTCTCAACACATTTAAATGGCATCTACCATGAGCAATGTACAGTATCAGAGAAAAGAAATCTGATCTGCTGGTCATACCAGGAGGGCTGATACCACATTTGCTAGTGCCTGCTGATGAAGGAGCAAATCAGCCTGTTAAAAGGTGCCTCTTTATGCACCAACTGGCTCTTGGCAGGTGATGATACCCTAAAACTTCTAAATATATATGTGTATATATACACACATATATAAAAATCCTAGTTCAATGACATATATATACATATATATATATATATACATATATATACATATATATACATAAAACCTAGTTCAGTGACAATGCACTAAGACAGCATGGGATGAGATAAATGCAAATGCGGAAGAGGTAGTCACGATCTAAGCAATGGTGCAAATTCCACAGATAGAACTGAAGATGTTTTGAGTTAAAAGAACTCATTCAGAAACTGAACGTAGTTTTGAAAATGATGAAGAGTGATGGTAACAGAACTAGTGGTAGAAGGTGCAAAAACCTGGTGCAAAAGTGGTAGTAATTACATGTGAGGAAAGAAAAACAGACCAACCAGGAAAAGGAAAAGAAAATAGCCTTATTGTACTTGGTATATACTGTGAATAAGCTTTTTTTAGGGAGTTACAGGGAGGAGGGTAGCAGGCAGAGGTCTGCATCTTAAATTCAGGGTCAGCTTCCTTTCGGCTTGTTACAGTATTTCTTAGGCTGGAGACTAGATCTCCAACTCCCGTTTCCATATCCCTCCTATCATCAACTTCCAATTCACTTTGTACAATCTCCATTCCCTATACTTTTAAAATTCCTTTCTTGCCCCTAAAACCAATGGTCCTTCCTTTCTTACCTATCTTTCCCACACTGTGCTGCCAGCTAGCTTTAGTTCAGGAAAGATGAAAGAGGGGCATTGCTTAATGATGTCTATCTGCACAGCAGTAAGAAGATCACAAGTTCTCTGGGACCCAAGAAACAAGGCTGGCAATGCAGCCTTCTATCTCTTTCCCCATTTTCTCAAATTTTTGATTTTCTTGCCAAGCCTCAGGCCCATGTGGTTGAGACACAAGCACATCAAAAATATTACATCACAAGACAGCAAGTGAGAACCACAACAGTACCAGAAATAACCTTGACTGCTACTCAGTTTAGCTGCTAAGTTTATATACCTAGACGCACTGAGGGGTTACACATTAACAGGTCTAATCACAGAAGTTACACTTGGATGTACAAAATATGAGAATGTTACTTCTGTTTAATAAAGAAAAACAGTATTATAAAACAACAAACACCCAGTTATTAAAGATAACATTTTCTTAGCATTTTTCAAAAAGAATATACATATATTTATATTGTAACACCAGAACACAAGCCCCAGCAATTTTTCCTTTCATGTATTTTTAATTCCATAGTTTTAATTTTTATATCTTTCCACACTGTGCTGCCAGCTAGCTTTAGCTTTCTTTTCTTTTCTTTACATTTGGTGGATTTAGCAGTAACTTCCTGCCAAATCTGTATCCTACTGTTGTTTTATAGCTTTTGAGTTGGGCTGACAGCATGACAGAACAGGAACCTATAGAGAACACTAGTGTGCAAAATACCAGCTCAAACCTAAATAAAGGGTAACCACTAAAACAAGTTACGGAAATTAAAATGAGAATAAAACAAACAAACAAACAAAAATATTGCAAAGAAATCTGAGATGCTACTTAAGACAACTGAGGTAGCATTCAAAATTTAGTATGTTTAATAGAATTCTAAAATATACATCGGTGTTTTGGTCACAAACTTTAGCCAAACAGAATCTCCAGTTCTTAGGCTTGAAAAGGCACAAGTCTTCTTGGAACATATTTCTAAGGAAGACTGCATATCCCCCTACTAAGTTCACACACACACACACACACACACACACACACACAAAAAGCTGTGCAGAAGCTAGGTAGAAGCAAAATATAGTTTTGTATGAAGAACCCAAATAAGTAGGTCTTTTCATAACATTCATTACAGATGCATGCTTTCGCACCTGCAAATGCTCAAAAATGTTTCTCAACATATTTCAGTGTAACTTAAAAAAAACCACTTTTTCTATTTTCTCTTTTTTAAAGCATGTAGAAAGAAAATCAAAAAAAAGAACAACAAAAAATAAGGTGTTTGAAAAATTCACAGAAAATTTCATTATATACCTTGGTCAAGATGTTATCATTTAACCAGAAATTCCAAGCACTTCACACTTTGAATGTCCAACACAAAAGCACATTTTAAAATGTCAGCTTTTGTAAAGTATTATTTTACCAATCTCCGAAAATTAGGAATTCTGAGGCTTCGTAAGCTGGTAACTCAAAAATAACAAATGAGTCAAAAATCCCGACTCCCAACAGTACCTACAATTGGCTGATGCCAGTATAAATGGTGTGCAATAAAAGCAATAAAAGCGAAGAAAAAAAGCCTAGATTATTCTTACAGTCAATTTTCTTTGTAAAGGCAATAGAAAGTTATGTACATTTGAAAATAAAAGCAGATTTGCATGTTTTGTTCAGAAACTGATGACCAAGCCAGATGGAAATGCTCTCACTCAAGCCTTGTATTTTAAGTTGAAGTTCATGTAGCGGCTGACTTCATATACACTCAGATTCTAGAAGCCTACAGAAAGGCAGCAATTAGCATGGGAAGAGCAGGTGTCACTAAGGCTCAGTGACAACTTTAAGCAGCTATTGCTTCCCAACTTACCATCTTCCTTTTCCTTTCTGCAATCTGCTCCTCTGATTCCATTTCTACTTCATTGCTAATAGGAGTTTTTTCTTCTATATCATCAATAAAATCTGGCTCCTGAAAGATGGAAATGACTGCTTTACAGAAGCTCCACTACTCTTGCAAACTAGGGAAAACTAAAAGCTACACAGAACTAAGAATCCTCAAGGTCACTACTTCAAAAGCAACTACACTGATAAACCACGGCAAAATGTAAAAGCTAATAACCACTTGAATCCTTGCATAAACCTAAAAATGTAACCATCTGACAAAGTCTTTTCCAATCTGATCATAGATACTATTATTTCCCGCCCCCACCCTCCCAATATATTAATCTTAGCAAAGTATTTGGAGTTTGGGTTACCCCCATCCCTCTACCAAAATTATGAAAATTAAACCTCTAAACCAATAGAATCTCCAAGACAGTGACAGTGGCCATTGATCTAGCCACTTATTTATCAAAAATTTTTTAAAAAGTAATTTAAAGAATTAGGAGCTTTAGATTACATCCCATTAAAAAAAATCTTGGGCATTAGTTTTAGTAAAGTAGAATGAATATCGTTATGTCAACAGATATTAATGAACAGTTACGTAAAATTGTTCTCAGCTCACAAGTGCGTTCCAATGAAGTGACATAGATCATTAGACTGTAGAGAGGGTTTAAATGAATTGTCATATCATAACAGTTAACTAACTGATGGAAAAAATAGTTACAAAATATACAATCTTCAGGTCTGAGGTAGTATAAAAATGTAACTTTGAATGAAATAAATAAGAATCAGATATTTACTAGACCTATATAGAATTTCAATAATTTCACCTTTTTGTTAGCGATTAATGAAAATTCTTAACATTCGTCTTAAAAGGTGTTTTACATTTTCCCATATGTTTTTTAGCAATTTATTTACCTTAATATTTCATTACAAGAGAAGAGCTATTATTTAACTAGCTTCTATATTTAGATGCACCGCTTAACAGCTCTACTCTTCTCAAAACTCTCACTGCTTTAAGTTTACTGTTGTGCACAACATATGAGTTCTCCTGCGACTGTTTTTTAAAAGCCCTGTGTATTACACTAAAAACCCAGAAGAAGGTTCCAAATACCAGTTAGTGGTTTAAAAAACAGAAAACAAACAAACAAAAAAATCCCACAATCACTAGTACAACGAGAAAGTTTGAACATCACCTCTGCGGATCATCACCTGCAACAGTCACATGTCATGTCTTACAGGCTTCCAAGTGTTGATTTAGCTGCTAGAAACCCCATACAATTCAACAGTATCACAAAATTTGGTACCAATCTGCTCATTTGCAGGATGCTCCCTTCACTGTTAATAACTTTAGAGATGACAAAATTTGAAATGACACCTCTCTCTCTCTCTGCCCTCAAATCATCATTGTAAAACATCAAATTAACTTTTTTCTAGTGAATCTATTTTTTTTTTCTGTGGGAGAAAATATTGTTACCATGGTAACCATATTCTCCTGTTACATACTTTTCTCTTCAATAGCTGCTTTGTAAAACTAAATTAATAATGAATTTTCACAGATCCCTCTCGCCAATTCTTTCAAACCGACATCTTAAAATAAAGGCATATCTGAAAATTGTCTACCACTATATACTAGCAGACAGCATCCACTTATCATCAGCATTTCAGTTCTAAACACATATTTTCTGATTCAAATTCTGCTTAAAATTTCCATCAACTGTTTTAACACAGGGGCACAGCCAACATACAAAATTTTGGTCTGAAATTTTATTTATTATGCTATGTTTAAAATATTAAGCTCATAACTAACGGATACAACTAACTAAAACCCACTCCAGGACAAGTTGGGAGATCCTGAAGGCAAATGACATGAGACTTTTTACATTGAAGATCCGCAAAGAAATCCAGAGGAGGAAAAAAACAAACAAACAAACAAACAAACAAACTAAAAGCAACAACAACAAAAAAACACCATATTTAAAACTGGCAGGGGAACCAATGTTGTTTTAAATCCAATCAGGCATTAGGAAAAACTGAGACTAGCATAAAAAATATAAACAGTTTATCCATGATTATGATTTTCAGTAAAATCATACAATTCTTTTCAAGAATATGTTATAATTCCTTTAGTAACTACAAAGGAGAGTATTCATGTTTAAAAGCTTTTCTAATCATTTTTTGCCAATACCTGGTTATTAGAGATGGAGAGCCTGAGGGGAGATAGCTTCCTCTGCTTATTATCTGGGATTTTAATTTTGTTGCCTGCTCCTTCACAGTCCAATGTGATGTTCTGATTTTGAGTCTCCTTTTCTCTCGAAACATCCTTTTCTTTCTTTCCTTTTTTTCTCCGGGTTTCATATCCAGTAATGATGTTTTCTGTAGGTTCAGAACGTCTCAGAACAGGACATTCAGGATTTTCTTTGAGGCAAGCGCAATCCACTTTGTATTTACTAAAAATAATTAAAAGCAAGAAGGCAAATTCTTATTAGGTCGAACAGTAATGAGATTTTTCAGCACTAAACCACATAAGCTGATACATTTCACATTAAACATCTATGATGCAAACCAATCATATTAAGAGTAGTTAACTCAAGTTTTGACCAACACAGACATTGTTACAATTCCAAGTTCTCAGCTACCAGTTGATAGAGAATGTTGCTCTTTGCAATCTGCAATTCTTTTAAATTCAAGGTTAGTATTTGCTTATCAGACTAGAACATTAAAAACTTAAAAATACATTCTCGATGAAGGTATAATCCTCACAAAAACTACCCTGTGCCCTTTATTTTTTCCTTTTTTAATTAAAGAATCACACAAATCCCTTGTATACAAGACTCTTATACCTGTTTGAACAGAATACTGTAGTTAAGTATCTGATAAAGTGTACTCTCCAACAAGCTGAGGTATCTGTCTGACCACATATACACAAGCTAAGCGAGTAAGGCATAGTTCTATTTGAATTTATCAGGTCAACAATTAAAAAGTCAGATGCTGCATCCAAACACATATAACCTTCACTGATACATTTTGAAGCATCTAATTCATCCATATATAATTTCTCTGACAGTATCTATTCTGCGGCATGCCAGAAAGAGTTCTTGCTTTAGGCAAAGAAAGATGACATAATTCACAAAAAGAGTATTTTGGAAAGAATTCAGAGACATTTTTGTGCAGTCTTCCTACAACTTCCACAGGCTGGCAGGTGCAGACACTTAACTACTGTCTACTTAGAATGGGTAAGTAACAAAACCAAAAACCTACCAATGGGACAATTTCTCAAGTCACCCTCATGTAAGGGATGCAAGAGTTTGTCTACAAGAGGTAACACTACAAGATTATCTTGAGCTAGTGAGAACCCGAGTCAGTTAAAACAGGCAATACTCTATGGACATGCCATCTCAGGTCCAGAAGCAGTAAAGCCATGTCTGCACAGCACTGCACCGAGCTGACTTATCAGCAGAGCACAGAAAAGCGTATTACCTTGATGCAGCAAGATGTGAAACTGCTTCTGGACCTGAGCAAGTGCACACGCAGAACTAGTGTCCTCAATGCTTCGGTTTCCAAGGTTAGTATTAGCTTAGATGTTCCTGCACATTGTACCTATACCCTAGAACATTTCCTACTAATCAAGAAAAATCATTACTAGATTATAGCACTCAAAGGCTTTATTTTGCTATCAGAGAGGTCTTTAAATAACACAATTCATGCGCATAAGAGAGTAACTAAACCTAATACTTTACCATTTCAAACCAGTGCTTACAGGCAAGACTGCAGTTTATGCAAACTCTCCCCAGTTCGTAAGTGAAGCAGTAGTTAACATCCAGGAGAACACATTAAATAGACAGATTATACAATTTAAGGCACTAAGCCTTCAGTTAATTACATATTAAACAAAAACATGATTCACAATTAAATTGTACAGAAATTGTCTTCCTAAAGCTACACTACAGAGGTACTCTGAAATAAACAGGATATCACCAGTTTTAAATATTTTTTACTATGCTCCCCACATTATGGATCACCTTAGTACTGAAAAATATCTTCATAGTACATCTTTATCTACACTGATCAGTTTGTATCTTTTTGAAATTGTTTACAAATATGGGCCAAATTCCTGAAACCAGCAACACCTATTCAGAAATAAAAATTCAGAAAAAGGCTTGCCTTAATATGCATTGTTCATTGCAAGAATGTACTCAAGGAGTATTGTGTTGTTAGAGCATGCAAAGAATTGACAAAAGACAAAGCCACGTGGGGTATATCACAACACAACTTAATAAATGTGCTCAAACACTTACCAATTTCCATAATCAAAATCAAATGCAATCGTAATCTCAGCTCCTTTTGGAATGTTATGGATGGAGTAAATATAAAGATGAATTGTTCCATCTTCAATGACATGCCTCACCTATATCCAAGAAAACATTCTTATGTTAAAATGCATTTTTTAAAATTAATTTCATCTTAAAAAGACACACATAAAATTGTTGGAGGTACTTAAAATTAGCAGTTGGGAAACAATGCATATCCTTACCTCTGCATTTGGTGTACACGAACGCCTGATAAATCGAGCTTCGTTTCCAAATGTCCTTGCATCAACACACATTTCTAACCCGTGAAATTTGGAATAAAACAAGACAAAAGGGTATGGCCTGAAGGAAGACAAAAGAAAGAAAAACAGCATTTTATCCTTTTCAAAATGTTATTTAAGTATGGCTTATTTTTAACATCAGTTAACTTTGTGCCGTGATGCTGCCATGATATAAAGAGTTTAAGAGTTAATTTGAGAATGACTGTTGGTATTAAAGTTTCCTACTTCTAACTGGTACATTCTCAAAATCTATAGTCAGTATATACTTGAAATTTAAGCTACAACCCTGAATATTATTTTTCTGCACGGGACCAGGAACTAACAGTAAAATGGCAAGAAACACGTAAGACAGTGTTCATATTCTTCATTGAAGAAAGCTTTCCTCAGTGGAAGTGAGGCAGAAATCTAGGTGTCTCTGTCATCTAGAAAAAAAAAAGGAAGAAAAAAAAAAGAATATTCCCTTGAAGAAAGGACTACTTGAACATTTTACCAAGAGGTGCTTTAAGTTCTGCTATTACAAGTGCCTGGAAACCCTTTCATTTTCACTTGGCAAAATCTCTATGCTCTCACTTCTCCAAGAGGCTGCTCTGTTTCCAAAGCAGGTGCATCCTTGTGCTCTACAGTCCTCATGGTGTTGTGCTCCCACTACCCATAACTCACAGGCAGACAGCACTCAGATCAATACGCAGACAGTCTGACTTCACCCAGCCATCAATCAATGAGAGCAGTTGGCAGTAAAAAGGCCCATGTTAACCTCTTTGGCCTGAAAGGATTAAAATCATCTTCTTGCACAAAAGAGAGGGTTTTCACCCTTATGAGTTACTTTTGGACTGCAGAACCTCTCGAACACTGTTTGAAAATGCTGAACTGATGCATGAACTACACAGTCGAGAATGCAAGTGTGCTGTAGCCACCACAGCAGAAGTAGCACAAGGAAACTAAATCTACAGTAAACTGGAAGGCTATCCAGAAGAGAAGGGGGAGAACTGATTCCAAGCCCTATTATTTTTAGCTGAAAAACAGTAGAATCCAAGACACACTGGTACCCAAAGTGGGGGTCTGGCAAAATGTCATTTTATAAGTTACCTTATTAAAACATATTTGGAGTAAACAAACCTTTTAAAGAAATATCCGTTAGCTTCAAATTGTTCTCTCAGCATGAACTTTCCTCTGTATTCAATAATAAGTGCATCAGGAGGCAATTCTTTGGCAGCTTTTAAAATTTTCTTGTTTTTTTGCACATAACTCTATGAAGAGAAAAGTCAAACTATGAAACATCTGTTTCCAACAACTTTTTCACTATGAAAACCATGTTACAGTGCACCACAAAAGCAACACTACGCAAAACTAAACGCTAGTCAACTCACACTTCTAATAACTATCATCCCCAATTTAAAAAAAAAAGAAAAAAAAAAGTGACTAATATTTTGGCAAAGAGCTCTACAAAAATGGATATTCATCTTAGGAGAGTACCTGATGTGGCAGGATGGGGATGGGTGTGTAGAAAAAGAGAAAAAGTTACTGCTAAAGTAACTCATCCTCAAGATTTCTTTTACAAAAAGACTGAAATCTAATACATAGCATTAATTTTAACCTCATAAATAAATGATGTCAAGAATATAGAGACATAGCAACATTTTTTTTTATAAAATACAAGTTAGAGGATGGCAGAGTACAGAAAAACATCATCAACAAGATGTCATCTCTTCATTGCTAAACTGTCTAAAAATGTCTGTATAGTGAACTGTTCTGATTAAAGCAGTAAGCAGCATGATACAGTCAGTGAAATATCTTAATTCCTTACTTTTTTTTGTTGCTATACAGACACTTATCTTTCCAGAGCATTATGCACACCTAACACCATAATTTGATTGAAGTCATTGATATTTGACTACCCATGACTACCCATTACTAACATTTAACGGGTACATGATTTTGGCTTCCAGGTCTTGAACATACCAACTACCACCATAAATGTCCTTCATGCACATGTCCTAAACAAAATTCTGTTTAAATGCCTCTAAAGCCAGAATAGGCTTACCACATTTTACAGGGATGGGTGGAATTCAGTTCTGATGCTTTTATCTGCTCTCATCACTCCTGACATTCCTCCCAGAGCAGAGAAACACTATCGAGGAAGCCTACTGCGTGTTATGGCCTTCATAGAGGCCACGTCCTAAGAACAATTCAGTTTTCAAGCCTAGTACCTTCACTATTCTTCTGAGGATGATACTTAGATTTGTGAGACAAGAGAGAAGAAACAAGTAAAGGTAGAAAAGAAATTTTAAAGGTATCTAAATGGCTTTTTCATGACACAAACACATCATGTAACCACACAGCATAACACAGCTTGTTACCTCTACCGGGGGTTTGAAAATCAGATTGCTGGTGTTGACTTCTTTCTTGTCATTCCCATTGCCTAATCTCAGGGCTATTTTTTGTGCCTCCCTCTGAACACCCTCACTGTATTGGTTATTATTTGCTTCCTCATAACGATCCATCCATGCTTTGATTTTAGTTTCCCATCCAAAGTTGGAACTGTCAGTAGGATCAATCTCTGGAGCCGAGCCCTGTAAGATACAAAAAATGATCAATGTTTATACACCTCTGTACGCCAGAACAGAACTTCATTTTCCAAAGTAATACAGTCTTTTCCTCCTTGTCCTGTTTAAAAGTTTAAAAGGCTGAGCTAAGCAGCTCAAATGAGGTCCAGCACTCAGCTTTCTTGTATAGCACAAGTGTTCCCTAATTTCTACCTTCCCCTCCCGCAACAAACAAAAATAAACAAAAACACAAAATGACATCACAGAAAGAGCATCTTGAAATCCTCGTCTTCTCAGAATAAAAATCTGCTGTGCATTATTTCGCAGAATTTTTGGAAGGCTTTATGCAGGGCATAAAAAAAGTACCAGTCAGATCATATTTTAAAATTATTATGGTATGTATGTGGTACACTGGTTATCCAGTCTTTCTAAATGAAATATTATATGAAATATGAAACATATTTTAGAGCATTAGTGTGCTTAGATGCAAGTGATACCTCTACCAAAAATTCCTGTACATGAAATAAGGAGAATGAAGTTTAGAATTCAACTGGAGTTATACCTGAAGTAATGAACACTTAAGATTAATAAAATAAACAAACGCAATAATGACAAAATTTTACCTTTACTCTTGAAGATTTCCTGGACCCTTCTCGAAATGCCTGAAATAAAATACAAGCATTACATTTGGTCTTTTTTTCTTTTTTTTTTTAAAAGAGGAAAAACAATGCCAACTATTAATAAAATAAATATTTTATGTAGATTGTTCTCAATAAGCAATCAGGATTATGAGAAAAGAAATAAGGTACATTAAAGACTTGAAGGCAGAAGGTCAGCTCCCCAAAAATAGCTATATAGGAAAGAAAATCAGCATCTCAAGCTAGGTGGAACACAGGTTTCACAGCTAGCAGTCTAGGTACCCCTCCCTACCTTTCTCCCAGGTTATAACAGTTTTCAGTATTGAAGGCAGAGTAAGTCAGTAGTCACCTAATGAATACCAGAAACTTAACAGTCACATCTTAAACAGTCCATATCCTACTTGTTTGCCTATTTGGGGTATGTAGGCTGAGTGGAAAGGCACCAGCTGTCACAGGTAACCTATAAAGTTTATTTTTTGAAAAAGAAATGCTGTTCTAAAATAAACTATTTTCTTAAATCATCTCAGTTATGCAGTCCTGGAAAATACCAAGGGAAAAGAGGAAGGGAAAACAAAGTGGCGATATAATTCACTGCAGTGGAGTGAATCTAAACTGTGAATCTAAAGTGAACCTAATATTGTGATCTAAACCATACTAACAACAAGAAACCCTGTTTTTTTAAACAGGCATCTCTTGGTAAGTTATGTCATACAGCCATAATTTATCTTATAATACAGTTATAAAACAAAGCACTAGTCACTTACTTTTTTACATTTTCCTATGTTCTGCTCTTTTTCCCCACTTTTTTTCCTCTTCTTATCATTGACTTTTGTAACTCTCGTAGGATTTACAGTAATTGTAGTTGGTGTATGTTGAAAAGCAGTATACAGTTCCACAGGAACCTCATCACCACTTTCCGTTGCACTGGTATCCCCATCTTTAAAACAAAAAAATAGTTTGTAAACAATCTGTATTGTAGAAAGAACATTTTACTGTGCATCAAGTTTTTTAAAAACTTAAGGTGCCGCTCTACTGTCAAATACTCCGGGTACTCATATGCAAAACTCACCAGAAGTTGCAACAGCATGAAACTGAACTATCAGTGAGAAATTGGTTTAGTAAAAGGTGCTTGTAACGCCAGGTAAGCAAAAGACAAATTCCATGAAATGATTGAAGTGGTTGAGAAATGCAAACAAACAAGCAAGCAACACACAGCCATGCACACACACACACTCATTCACATACAAACAGCTTTTAGATTTAAAATCTAAAATACTGCTTTGGGATTCACTCAGATAAGGATATTCTATTTTCAGTCACACAGTTCTAACCAACTATTTTAGCTCCAATTTCAGAGCCGAGTGCTTTGTTCAGGGTAAGTATGTCAATTTAGAGATTTCTAAAAATTCCCTAAAAATAAAATCCTAGTGCTTTCAAGGAAAAGGTAAAGTAAGTCTATTTTACTTCTTCAAACAAGACTATACATGAACCACCAACTGATTTTCATTTGTGGTGTATACCTCCACATTTAGTGCAAGTCAGCATTTATGTCAGATAAATATATTTCCTGACCTGAAGCAAGACCTATCCCAGTTCTGTCAAGATGAAAGTCTGTCAACGTGTGTGTAGGACTGGAAGAAACAGTACAAAATAAATAGGAGACTGCTGTTCACACACACATTATGCACAGTCTTTTGAGATTTAAGCAGCTTCTTCAAATGGTCTGCCTTCAGTCTATAAAGCCTTTTTCTGAAACTTCAGACAAGCTGAAGTTTGGCAGACATTTGGTAAGAGAGCAGAGAAGAAATTATTTCTGAGCTCAGAAGGATGTTGCCTTATCAGCCATAAGGCTTAATCATTGAGCAGGCCTGTTTTTGAAACCTTCTTTCCTAAAGGAAAGGCTTCAGTTATTCTTTTCTCTTGATTTTTTTCTGGCTCCTGTTAATTTCTGTAAACTTACTGATGGAGTTTAAGAGAGCACAAAGAATGAAGTTAAGCAAATGAGGAAGTATGATGAAGATAAAGACTTTTATCTGCCTTAACCACAAGAAAAGTTAAAAAAGGAAACTCCACTGTGAAAGCATAAAAAATACTACGTCTAAAGAAAAGAAATCACTAACTGTATTCATTCAGTTCACCCTGTTCATTTACAGGGTTGGTCTTGACCCACAGAATAGAACTCTCAGGACTGTAAGACAAATGAAGGAAAACTGATTCTGTACAGATCACACGATACACATATATGCTATTAACATTAAAAAAAAGGCATCGAGTCCCACATTTTTCAAACTAGCAACAAATTCACTGAGATTATTTTAACTTAGTTTCTCTGCATTTTCAGCTCTTCATTCTGAAGCTGAATCGGAATGACCATCTTCACTAACAGAAAATTTACAGTCACCAATAGCCAAGATTGACTTAAGAATCTGTGCAACAAAACACTAAGACACTGCTATTTCTGTTTATCTATACATGCTTGAACAGTGATATAAATAAGTCCCAAGATGACACACTAAATAAAGGCGATATTGAATGAGTGAATGATTTGACCAGCACCAGTGTGCAGTAAATATGGTGTGTATATGGAAGGAAGACTAGGGAGAGGAAGGCAGAGGGAAAGCAGTATATATGATGATGTGTTACTTTTTCTTTCTTTTCACATCTGTGATAAAACACAAAGTTAGGGTAAATTCTTACTTTACAACCTTGTTATTGCTTCAAATAGTTTGTTCATCAAATAATTGCAGTTACCTATAACATAGATCTAGAATTATATGTATACATATTAGCTAATGAATTTTCTGGATTTGTTTCGCACCTACTTGGAGTAATTTCTGAACTAGCATCAAAAATAAAAAGTCACATGGAAAGAAGAAATACCAACACAATGACAAATGTCAGTGAAGAGCAGAACAATTAAAAAAAAATAAATGAAAATCCAAGACACTCTTGAAAAGACTGATGTTGCATTCTGCATGCTAGTGCCTGCAGAATCATTAGGTCATACAAACAAGAAAAAACACAGACACACCAGCCAAAAAAAGATAACAAAAGACACACACAATCTTCCCCAGGGGAGCAGCAATTCAATCTTGTTGTCTCTGCTATTAGCCTCTGTCTCAGCCTACTAGCATTACCTCAACCTAGTTTCTAATTACACGGGATTGTTTTTGAGACACTCCTTCCTAACCAACAAAACCTGCTCTTGCTTTGAGGAGCTTTACAAAAGTACACTGAGGGAAGATCCTGAATCATGGGGAGCAAGATATAAGCTCTCCAAATGCCACAAAAAGCTGTTACGGGCCTAGACTTCTTTCTCTAAGTAGCACATGGTACCACCAGCACCAATTTCAGGACCTGATAGTTTGAAGCAAGGTACAGAACATATACATCTAGATACAGTATCTTTCCAACAAAAAACAACCACCCCACCATTTAGAGCATGTGTCCTGTTCCAAAACAGAACTGTGGAAACAGTTCACAAGAAGCTTCACGAACAGTGAGCCATAATAACCAATTCAATGCATAAATTATACCAGGAAGAAAAAATCAGCACTACCACATCAAACTGCAGGTCCAAGCAAAGTTACCATCCATCCCCTCTAATAGACCATGAAAAAAATCCAAAAAGTAGTAGCTATAATGATCAAGAAGTTGTGCTCCTACACAAGTTATCTAGAGCCAAGGCAATGTGGATAAAAATACAATTTTAGAAATCTCACCCATATCTGCAACACATAGAATTTCCACCTAAGAACTCTGAAGGCTAACCAAGTTATCTACTATTCGCTCCCCAACATTAAGCTCTAGAGGTAGGGTGGCTAAAAGCAGGGACACTTCACAGATCTTTAGAATAAAGTCATTCTAAGGTGTTCTTGAAATGAAAAGGTCTATAAGTTATTTATAAACTGAACTAAAAAAATACTCCTAATTACATGCTATTTCATCAAACAACATCTACATCACACAAACCTGCCTTTAGTCAAACACACGAAGAAAATGGATCCTCATTGCTTATTGCTTAATATATTAGAAATAACATTCTGCTGCTGGTGAATATTTCTTTACAGAAAAAAATATATATTTAATATATTAAAAGCCATGTCTTTACATAAAATGATTTCAAGTAGAGAGAGTTGAAAGCACAACTTTTACTGGTATGTAATAGCAGACAGCTCCCCTACTTGGAATTACTTTAAGTCTAACTGAACCATTTAGTATCTAATACACACAGTGCATTTGGCCAAGCAAAGGAATTAGCTCAATTAAAATTAACCAGAGACAGCAAGCATAATTGGTTTCAAATGAAAGGATAAATCATAGTAATTAATATTGCACTTCAACTCAGATTAGAGCTTTATTTGCCTTAATTTAGAAGTATTGTTTTAATTTGGTTTTGATACTAGACAGCGACCAAAACATGTACTTGTACACAAATCTCATCTGCAGTCACAAAAGGCAAAAAATATTCCAAGAAGTAGGCTTTAAAAAATTGTATTTATTAAGTTTTGTGGATGGCCAGAGAGATTGTGGAGTCTCCTTCTCTGGAGATCTTCCAAATCCTCCTGGATGCCACCCTGTGCCACGTGCTCTGGGTGCCCCTGCTGGAGCAGGGGGGTTGGACTAGATGATTTCCAGAGGTCACTTCCAACCTCAACCATTCTGGGATTCTGTGATGTCAAAAAAAAAACAAGGAATATGTCCAAACACCCTCTCAGAACTTGCTACGTTGCTTTAAAACTCACATAATTATTATTTAATGAAGTTCACTTAATTGTATCACACAGGAACATCACAAGCAATGAAAAGTGTGTGAAAATATTAATATTGGGATGTGAATTCTCTATGCTATGGAAGAAGATCTGACCAAGTTACAAAAATCATTTTTTTATAAAGTAAGAGATAAGTCTTAGTATGCCTCTCTTATCACAGGAAGAAGAAAAAAAAAAAAAAAAAAACCCCTCAAACTCTCCTATCTTCCTCTAGAAGTTTACTCAAGATATTCCAGTATTTATCAATGTTACACTTGGAACAGTCATCCTGAAAGGTCATACGTGTATTTATAAATGAAAGATACACTATGAAGCAAAGACACTCATGCTGCTGCAGCATCTACTTTCAGGCAACATTTCTAAGATTTTTTTACTAACAGCTACACTGAGTACCCAAAAGACATTATTATTTTGGTTTTCCTCCCTTTCTTTCACAGTCCATATGCTTACAGAAGATACACAGAAAACCCTTGTCCTAGATTCCTTGCAAAGGAACTCTTTCCTCTTTTTTCCAAGGATAGGAAAATTCTACTGCAAAATGCAGTAGAAGGGGAAAATAAGGATTCAGATCCTACCACTTCTTAGGAAATTCTGGTTATAACACAGCAGTCTGCCTTTCTGCAGTCCTGAGAGGTAGGACACTAAATAGCTTGCTAAAGGAATTACCGAATGCATTTTTAAACTATAAAAAGACCCTGATTGATTGAACCCCCTAGACCTGAAGGACACTAAATACTCCCTAAAATCAGAGGGCAAAAAAAAGGAGGGGAGGAAAAAAAAAAAAAAAAAAAAAGAAAGCACTATAATTTCTTAGTCAGAAGCGTCTCTGACAAGTGTATTCTCATTTTTTTGTTTAAGCTTTTTATTTAGCCCACTTCCTTTACCATACACAAATAGTAAAGTATAAACTTGGAAACACTATGAAATTCATCAGTCCCCTTTTATCTCCTTTATTACCTCCTAATATAATTCTCTACAGCTATCCTTTTCCTGTTTTTTAGGAAATAAAAAACACTGGTAGATATAAAATGAGCTTACACTTCAGTTCTACTAAATATGATTATTGTTTTTAAGAAAAATCACAAAAAAAAGAATTCCAGTTTACATTTTAGCAATTCAAGTAATTAAAGTGAACTGTGTATATGCTATTAAGTCTATATAAATGACATACAACTATTTTGCTTTACTCACCTGACATATTTTCCCTTTTTCTTCGCTGCAACAGCACTGCCCTTTCTTTATCTAAACTCCTGCAATTAAAAAATAAATTTTAGTCCAATCTCTACATTTGGTCATTAACACATTCAAGTATTGAAATAGAGTTTTTCATAGTTACCACAGGAATCACTACCAGGAATCAGTGCAATTTGGTATATTCTAGTTGTTTTTCCATGCCACCTAGTGAGGTGAAGCAATGATGAAGGAAAATGAGACTGGCTAGATCATTTGCCTCAGAAATGAAGCTCCTTTATCTAAAATTCTTATGATTATGCTATGTGGTTTGTGTTTTAACCAGTAGGTTGTTCCAGTTCTTTTAAATTTCAGTTTTAATAGGAGGGGAGAAAAAAAAAGGCACATGAAAAGATGTAAGGATATTCTTATACTCTCGGTATAGGGAAGTCATACAACTACAGACACTTTCAGAGAACCTAAGCTTGAATTCAGCAATCACTGATTTTGTCCATAGAAACTGTGCCTCAGCTATTTTTAATGCAACACAAACCTATTCTCTCCACTTCTTACTAGGTCCCTAAGTTGCCATTTTTTTTTAAAAAAAGAAAAAACATCCATTTAAAGCAGTTCTTATTTTCTCTTATCCTCATTCTTTAGAATTTAAAAACACGCAAACTACTCACCTTGGTTGACAACGTTCACACAGGTAAGTGTCAGGAATATGTTGCCTGTCAATCCCCATGCAGTCAATGTGCTGCCAAACACTAAAAAAAAAAAAAAAAAAGACACCCTTACTTATTTTAAATACATATTTTAAAATTGTGCATGTATGTTTATTTTTATTCGTTATCTTGACTCAGAGTGAATGCTCTCTAACACTGCATATCAATCACTGCCTTCACCTTGACCTCTCTAGCTCACCATTTTAAATTATATTAAATTGATTTACGAAAGGATTTCATTTGCTTAAAGAAAAACAAACAAACAACATGTGCTTTTGCATCTAAAGCCACCGACAACCTATGACTTTCAGGCCACATATGCTTTTGTAGTCAAGCAAGATCCTGCACAGGAGCAGATGTCGTATGACTGGTAGCGCTGTTGTGCAACGCAGCAAGAGTTTTCTACAGCTTTTCTACTGCTTTCTACAGCCAAGAGGTTGCTTGCTAGATTGCAGGATAACCTAGGATACCAGCTTGTGCCCAACCCCAGATTGCTAAAAGAACTGGGACATGAAAATCACTATTATCTTTCTACTTGTGTATTTCTCCACAATTCTCCCAATCCCTCACAGAAAACTGCCTGCACTTCTCCTGCTAAAATATCTTCTAAATACATCTCAAAAAAACAACAAAAACTTTAATCAGAAACAAGGACCATTAAAAATTCAACCCAAGCCTGTAATTAAAGCAATCAGAAGAACAAAACTCAAATTAATGTTTTAATTGGCTATTACAATCATGTTAAAAACATACAACATCCACCAGGATCCATGACTTTGTTCATTAAATGTATTGAATGTGATAATATGGCTGATTAATACTGGATAATTCTAGAAACTGTTTTATTTTCTCCTACTAAGTATCAGTTCAAACCATTAAGTTGAACTCAAGCATTTAGTAGCAATTCTCCTACAATCTAGTAGGCACTTAAGCAGAAGTGCTTAAACATTTAGCTTCAGCTTCCCAAACCAGAACCTAAATTAATACTTTACCTGAATTAAAACTCTTAAAATTAAGTATTTTGCAGATTGAAGAGCTCTTATATCACAAACATAACGGGAAGAGAATCTAACATTTGATAATTTTGTCTTTTATGTGCAAAAGTTTACTAAGTATTACATTTCCTGCAATTATTTCGTTTATGTGTATAGAGTTGACAAAGCAAGTGAACCAAGTTATTTTATCGGTTCGTGCATTCAGATTAAGAATCAATCTCTGAATTCTTGTATCACGGTAATAACCAACAACTAAGAAAAAATACTAAAGACATGCTTTACAGAAGAGGAAAAAAGGAGGTATACTCAGAGCAACAACATATAAGTAAAGGCTTAAAAAAATACAAGTAGTCAAAGACTGTAATAAAGTACAAAATACTCTCTGGCCTTTAATCTATTATCTTACCCATTAGAAAGCTGTATGACCATAAAAACACTGTTTTGATGAAGAAAATTTCTTATGAATTAGCACAATAAGAAAAATCAGTCACATTTACTTCCTCTAAGCATCTTGAAGTTCTAAGTCATTTTTATCTTTTTGATTCCTTTAATATTAATTACCTGCATTTGTCACAACAGATCATATATCCATCATCATGTGTAAATCCACAAATGCATCTGGTAATATCAGTTCCATAGCTTCCATCCTCTGATGTACTGATGGTTGTAGCACTGGAGGTTTCATCAAAATTGGGAGTGGTAAATATGCCTACTTCATTCTTGCTGATAAGCACTGATGGAGGAGGAGAAGCTGGAGGCGTTGGAGGAGGCCGAGCACCATAGTTATGGTCCTAGATTTTTAAGATAAATTACAGCTCTTAAATATTCATGCACTCAGATGGTTATTTAAGATAAAATGTAAAAATAACTTGTGAGAACTGCATTTTTCCTAATAATAGTTTAAGCTGTTACTTCTGCATCATTCTTTCTCAGCTTCAGAAAGAATATCAATTCTGGCCAATTGCATTTGACATAAAAAGCCAAATATAGAAAATAACGCACTTTTACCAAACACTTTATTAAATTTATTCAATACTGAATAAAATATAAAACTCTAATTGCGAATCAGGAGTTATTCCAGTGCAGAATAGTAAATTTCACATAATCTATTTTATATATACCACTTAGTGTGAAACTTACTGCATAGGGCAAACCAATGTAACTGTGTGAATGAGAGCTGCTGGTGTACAACTGGTGTGGATAACTGTTCGATTTTTCAACTACCACAGGGCTAGCTTCTACAGATTCTGGTCTGAAAGGCAAAAGAGAGGACAAAAATAAATATGCAATTATGTGTATTTGTTTCACAACAGTTAAATAATTACCTACTGTTCCAATTAAAAATAAAAATAAAAACATACATACAGAGCAGTCCTAACAACAAAACAACAAACTCTCTTCCCTCAGTTCCCCATCACTCCTCCCAAAATATCTTTTCTATCATCAAAGAAGTTTCAAAATGGCAGAGAATTCAAGTTTCTCTAGAGTTACAAGATATTTTTCAAAATAATTAAAACAGTAAATGTTGAATCTCTTCAGATATTCTGCAAATCTGGGAGTACTTCAGAAAAGCACAATTACGCAGTTTGTCAGGGAGTCATCAAAATGCCTCAACAATAGAGATGTTGCAAAACCTGCAAAAAAGACTTGAGCTTATGAGAAGAAGAAAAAACAAAACATACACAAGTAGCAACCTCAGAGCTGCAAATCTTTGTGCACAGTCACCTCACTAACTCCAATCCTATTCCAATTCTGCAATGACATCTAGCGGTATCCTCTGGGCAGCACCTTTTACCACATAGAAGAGCCACAGCAGAGATATACTGCAGAGAGTCATCATGAATACAGTGAATTATCTTTAAAAGAGAAAATTATTGATTTATTTTAAGCTGCCAAGAATGAAGAGGACAAATTTGCAAGAGAAGTTTTATAGTCAGGTTTAACTGACCAATTTCGGTTAATGTGTGCTAAACCACAAGGTAAAAAGACGAAGGAACTTTTTGTTTCTCATACAAGATATTACACTTTTATCGCCTTTCCTCAGCAACTCTATTTATGTAGGCACGCAAGACTACACACGGTCATAACTGAGATGTTCCTCTGGTCAGTACTTATGGTTTTTTCATTGTACTATATAATCTTCACAAACTTCAAATGAACCCAGAATTATCCAAGAACTTTTTTTACACCAAGGCACACTGAAATATCAGTATCTAATGTAGTGCATTTTTCATTATCTTTTTTTCTGTCTTTTGTTTCTGTATGATAAAACTGCATAAAAAGCAAGGCTAATTAAAAACACTATTGTGTAAAGACTTCTGTAAAGGGCAAAGCATGAATTGCACTGAGACAGATCAACAGCAGAGATCATGTAAAGTCCTAGCAATTTAGAAACAGACACTCACATACACTGTGCAAGACAAAAACCCACCCTGAAGACCCTCAAATATTTTCACAGGTCTAGTAAAATTTTTATTTCTTTCATTATGCCATAATATCAATACATCCATGGTTAAAAAACAATTTTAGTTAGCTTGTTAAAAGCCTCTCCTGAAAAGCAGCTGAAAATTCCACAGAAACACACAGCAGTTGATGTTGTAAGGAACCTCTGGAGCTCATCTGGTTCAACTCCTCTGCTCAAGCAGGGTCAGCTATTGCAAGTTGCCCAGGACCACATCAATTTCAAAAATAAGATTTGCTAAGTCCAGCAACACCATATTTAGAAAACAAACAAACAAACAAAACCTTCCCACAAAAAAACAGCACCCCTTTTCCAAAATTAAGAAAAAAAAAGAAAAGCTGTGCCTTTCCAACAGACTTGCCTATATTTATATGCAGACAAAAAATACCTTTGTGAAGTAGTTATATTCAAACAAGTTAATTGTTCTAATCACCTAGTCATTCAAAATTCCCATGAATTAGAAACTGAATATCCATCTACCATGACTCAGATAAAGTGAACTTTTAATTCCAGTCTTTGCCAATGCAGTTCTTCAACACTTACTGAAAAGAAACCTGCAGCCTGGTTGCCCTTATCTACTATGTATTTGATGCTCAAACTAGATCATTTTCTTCAGTGTGTGGACAATGCTCAGTTTTCAGAGCAGAAAACTATATTGATACAGGAGACATGCAATTAACGAACAGGCTGTCTTTAAGCAATGTCAATTATTTGAAAAGTTTCCTTCATTTAAAAATATATATATTTAAAATCGTGAGCTTAATACCAGCTATTTCATCAGGTCAGAATTCAATGATACACAGGAGAATGGATGCCTTAGAAAAAGAGAGCTTATACATACTTCATAAACTGACTACAAAAATTAAGAGATTGTACACCCCTTGCCATATATTGTCCTGCAATTTATAAATCACTTAGATATGCTAACTATATTCTTTTGCTAAAATATCATATAGATTAATCTATCAAGCATTAAGGTTAGCAATTCAAAAATGTGCTAAATATTCCAAAGTAACAGCACCACAGAAGCATGATAGAAGCACAATAAAACAAGATCTTCCGATAACACAGGGTGCAATGATTTAAAGTATCCCTGAAACTTGGAAACAGGAATATAGATTTTTTTTTTTTCAAATGAATAAAAAGAGCAAGATGTCCACTTAAAATATATACATATATTTTTCACTCTCCAGGGGAAACCACTCACATCCTGGGTTATTTCCTACTGTTCATACTTGTAATAACAGTGCAAACCAAAAAACATTCTGTTATGTTGCCAGAAGGTGGCAATAGTAGCAGAAACAAAATAAGGAGAAGCATGAACTCAGTCTAAGTTAATAAAAGGTAAGTCCCTACGAGATTTTATTTCAGCTATGCCAAGGAATCTGCTACAAAACATTCTAATCAATATAGTTAAAAACTTTGGTCTTTTTCCAGTGCCTTTTATATGCTGCTTTATTTATGAATGACTAATAATTATAAAAGAAACAAAACTGAGTTTTAACTAATACCCAAAATACCATTAGTCTTTAGAAACTGGCCATCAACCAGCTGTACAAAATTGTAGGTATTTAAAAGGCAAACAAACTCTCAGTAAATCCAAGGTTCCCCAAAGGTGTGTATTGATATTTTGAGCTGTGATTGTTCGGTTTTAAGTATATTACTTACATTTTATTAGTTTTCTCTCTTAAAAAAATATACATTATATATATAAAGAAATAACAAAAACTAGAAAGTATCACCACCAATATTTCCTTGGTGCATAACTCTAAGCAATACTAAGACGCTTTGGATCATTAAAAAAGTGGCTAAAAAGGTAGGTAAAACGTCATGGATTTCACGTCTTTTACTACTAAAGATGGATTCTTTTAAGAATTATTGGTATTCACCTTTAGTGAGCCTTCTTCTCCAAATAACAGAGGTGACTTTGTATATATAATCACAGTGCTCTGGCTATGAGGTTGCATTTTGCTTGCAAGATATTGCATGTATAGCAAGTTTTACTGAAATATACTTTTTTTTTCGGTTTTAAGTTCCAACTAACATGGTACAATGAAGATGAACTGTTGGAGAGCTTATTTATGTGCGAGAAACTGAAGAGAGACTATTTTACTCTATCTGTAAGAAATTACAAATCTTTTAAGAAAACTATTCTCTACACAGCTATCTGTAAGAAATTACAAATCTTTTAAGAAAACTATTCTCTACACAGCTACTTGCTACAGTAATTACTAAATATATTGAAGTTACAGGCAACAAGGTCATTCATCTTTTTAATGGGTTTATCCCTCAACTTAAAGCTTTAGTGACCAAAAAAAAACAAAACTAGACTTGTCAGTCACAATACAGAAATTCCATGTCTTCCCACTTGTGAAAGAAAGAAAATCAGAGCACGTTACACATTAAGAAATCATATGTATTCATCATCAACACAATCTATACTCACAATGCTTCTCTGTGGAAGTTAAAAAACCCTAAAACATTAAATAAATAAATAAATGACGCAAACAATACACCACACACAGAGACTTAAGTTTTTCAATGGATAATGAATTAATAAGTTTTAATTTTCTGCTCTACTTTTAAAGATAGCTCTTCCTGCATAACCTCTGATCTGTCAGAATGCCAAAGATGCTTCTTGATTATGAATTTCAGAATTGAAAGCAGAGCTTACGAAACCTCATGTCACGGAAAAAAAAAAAATTACAACCCTATGAACAGATAGGCTAGGGACACAGATTTGTGTCAGACTTCCTTACGCAATGACATGGGTTTTGAAACAGATTAAAACAATCATGAAATTACACTTTATTCAGAATTAAGTATCATGGATAAGCAACAATATCTTAATAAGCAACTACCGAAGAGCAGTACTCCCTAACTGTGCCTCTATGCCACCATATGAAGCAAGTAATGCACTGTGAGCTGTAACTTGCTTATACTGACAACAGTCCTTATTTATTCTAATTTCAACATGGGTTGCTGCATCTGCAAGGAATGTTGGCAACCTAGGGAATCAGGACTGTCTCTAAACACAGACGAAATCCACAGGAAAAGATAATGGGAAGAGTTGCAAACAATTGTCAAGTTTCTTGAAGAATTTTCTACATCAGGCAAATCAGTGTTAACAATATTAAGGATCAACAAAACAACTTTTTGAGACACTAAAGCACCAAAGTTTCATAAAGAGAATTCTTGGGTTTTAAATCACACAGAAGATTGATATAACAATAGATAACATACAACAGAAAACACTGGAGAAACATTTCTTTGAAAAAGATGTTTTTCATGCCAGACATATTAAGAGTTTATTTCAATTTTGACAAAAGACATTTACTTCTTAAAAGAAGTAACAGTGCAAAGTTAACACACTCTCAAGTAAACACACTACTAAAGACCATATATAAGCTATAAGTTTATAATGGTTATCCTATGCACTCATTATTTACTCTTAATCAAAGACCACTTTGTGATATTTATTTTCATGCAAAGGATACATTAAGCATGAGAAATAGTACGTAAAATATATCTAATGCACTGTTTCAATATTCAAAGCAGATATATACGTAATTGTAGCAACTAAACACAGGGAAAGCCTTCAACATTACTGGAGAAAGACTTTGCAGACAGGGAAAGGGGAAGAGAAGCAACATATCTCACATGGGGAGATAAAGAAAGTAAACCTTAAAACTCTCTCCAAAACAAATTATAATATAAATTTAAGTGAACTGCAGATTTTGCGAATATGCCAAAAAGTACACAAACTTCAATACATCTTACAGAAACTCATTCTTTAACACTTAATCATAATATCCTGTGACATTTATCTTTCCCCTCCCTGCAAAAAGCCACAGTGTCAGACATTCTACTAATGCAAAAGGAGCAGAAAAAATAGAAGAAAGAAAAACTGCTAAATAAAATTGAGATTGCAAAAACCTCAATGGGATGATGAAATTTTGCAAACAAACAAAAATTCTAACAGCTTGGTCTCTAACACTTCAAAGAATAAGCTGCCGAAAATACTATTTCTTCTCTTAAGAGTTGCGAGTCAGCTGGATGCTACACATGACCCTTCTCAGGAATAGGCAAAATTCCCACTCTTCAAACGTGCTTTGAGTGAGCAACACTCTGGCGTATCAACACTATTGAGTCGGACAGCATCACGAAAAACAAATACCAAGAATTCACTATATTACTTGTAAAGGGAGGATTTACTGAACTTTTTTTTTTTTTTTTTTGCTTCTGAGATCATGGCTAGCCACTTTTTGGATATCAAATAAATATTTTTCTACTATCTATTTAAGATAAAATAACTTCACAAGAACACTATATTAGATAAGCAATCCAGGCCTTTGGCTTTGAAAAATAAACAGATCTTTGTCTAATTAATTATCCCTTTCTTGTGCTTTACCAGTCCAAAAGAATTTATCTTTCTAATGCAAGAAAACTAAAACTATAAGGAAACAAAAATGGTAATATATTTTAACAAACTATGCAGTATCAGTAATTTTTGGTCTAAAGAACAAGAAAAACAACCATCTCTGAAACAGTTTAGCTATTCAACTTTACCCTTTCCAAAAAAGAAGAATTTGGCTTTTAAGAATGAAGTCAGTTACTGCGTAGGGAGTTATTAAAGAAAAAAAAAAATCTAACATACCTAAGCAGATTAAGTTCTGTAAACCTGTATTCAAACAATCACCAGTAAGAAAAATAAAAAGAAAACTCACAGACTGTGTTCACATACTTACTCTGAGCCTGCAGCCATTTCCAAATAAGAAGTTTCAGCTGTGTCAACCCCCAGTGGGATCACTATGCTCATGACGTTCGTTTCTGATAAATTCGATTACTACGGAGTCCTATGCATTGATATCCAAAACACTGGGGCATGCCAGCCACAGTGCTCATTGCAAACATCTAAGTGCATCCACAAACCCTTGAAAAAAGAAAAGAAAAACCCAGTCAGGTATTTTAAAATAAACCATTCTACAGAGCATTTTTTAAAAATAAATCTTACTTTGTATCATTTATAGTAATTAGTTTTAAAGAAATAAAATTAATTGAATATTTCAAATGAAAGTGGCAGAAAGTCTTTTCCAGGGTATAAAAATGTATAAAATTAAGCTAAATTACTTCAAAATAATAACAGCCTAAGTAGCTATACCTCCATATCAGTCATAGTTAATAGAGAGGTTTTAAATCACGTCTTAGGAAAATCTTCCATTGCATTCTGGCAGCATGATCAAGGTTCTGACTGTTTAGAAATTAACTGTATTTTTGTACTTTTCTATTGAGTTCCAGCAACTAAATACAACTTCTGATAATTCAAGTTTTAAGAAATAATTCATTGTTTCCCAGTCTAAGAAACTGTAACTGAGCAGTATATCTCCCCTGAATAAATAACAGTACCAAAAGTAACATACATTTTATATATATATACGCACACGCACATATATATACACACACACCTCTGAATATAATATATTCAGTCACATAACAGCTTCAAATAAATTGAAATATACAGTCCTTTGAGGAACACTTTCTACACGAAATGCGCAGATATCAGTGACAGATCTAAAAAAGAGCTTAAAAAAAGTATTGTAGAAATCTCAAAACATGAGTTCTGGTGACATTACTTTAAAACTATTTTAAACCAATGTTTTCCTTCCTGCTCATTTAAATCAGTACTAAGGAGAAAAATCACTGTAATTTTCAGTAAGGTGACAAACATCGCCTTTGTTGTAGGCATGCTGAATTCCAAGAGTATTTGCTCCCTGCTCTGCTTTCTCAGAGCCCAGCTGCCGTAACTTTCCATAGAAGGTTGATGATACAATTTTTGAAGTGTTTCTCAAAGAGTCCTCTTGCTATACACTTTTAAAAGTAACTTGGAATGGCCACAATACAAACCAGGCATCACAACAATGCTAGAATTTCCACTCAACATTTTTTGAAGTGAAAAATCATTCTAATGATGCATAACAACACAAAACATCACTTTCAATCTCATTTTAATAGACTGCCATCAGATGATGTTACACAGCACAAGAAATCAGACATTTTTAGTAGTAATTTCTCAAGGGAGAAAGTGTCAAACTGAAAAGCAGCAGATGAAGTTTTTAGCTGTGCGGATACAATCTGCTTTGACACAAAAATCACCAGAATAACCCCACCTGTGTGGTAGCTATTACTAGTCTCCTCTTCCTTGTGTTTGCATTTCGCCTCCTGTGTCCTGCCCTACTCGCTAAGGGCAGGAGACTACTAATAGCACCTCATCTGTCTTCATTCAGATTAGTAAATTATTTTACTGTACCCCAATATAGACAAGGTTTTCTCTCTGATCATTAACTGAAGCAAAATGTCCCATCTTTCCTACTTTCATACCGAAGAATTGCAAGGGCCTTCCAAGAAGCAGCATTGCAATGCTCCATGAAGCATGTAGAGTTCTTCCACCTAACAGAGTGAAGTAGATTCTACAAATACCTACCTGTTTGAGACCAAGGTATTTTAACCCATTCACTCATCCTTGCCAAATCTACTACACCTAGAACAGATAAACTGTAAGGGCATGGGAAAAAGAAGGGCATCCACGGCAAGGATTTTTCAGGGAGGCATCACGGACTTAAATCCCGATTTTTTTTTTTTTTTAATTGACAAAGCCACTACCTCCAGGATGATGACTGGCATCAAGTTTTCATTTAACTTTTTTTGAATTTAATCTCATTAGTGAAGTCTGGAAATTAGCACTGGACATCCTGGCATGCTCTGAAGCATCTAAATATTCAATACCTTGCTATTTCTCCAACAGTAAATGCTGCATTTTAGGACCATTACATGAGTCATCAAATATAATGAAATAGAAAGCAATCAAGCCAACTTTCTGCAGGGATTTCTTGCCATGCTCATTTCAACTCTAAACATTTTCTTATCAAATACTGCAAATGTCCAACTATATCACTAGTCATGCAATAAATTTCAGTAGCACATGATTTTCACAAAGAACAAGCAAGAGAAACCTGCTAAACTAACCAACCAATAAACAAATAAAATTGTTTCACATAAAAGAAAGTAGAACATGACTATAATGCTCCCTCTTCTTGCTTTTAATTACCTTAAAATTCCAGGTCTTCAGCATCCCTTCAGGTCCTACCCACCCAGACAAGTTCATTCAAACAAATGAAGGTCATTTATGAAGAAGCATGAGCAAGAAATTTGGAGAGGGGAAGAGGATGAGGGGGAAACCATATAAATCCATTACATTATGCCAGTCTACAGATTTCAGGAGGGTCAACTTTGGCCTCTTCAGAGACCTCCTTGGAAGAATCCCATGGGCTAGGGCTCTAGAAGGAAGGGGGGCCCAAGAGAGTTGGTCAGTATTCAATCAGCACTTCCTCCATGCTCAGGAGCGATGCATCCTTTGGGTAAGAAGTCAGGCTGGGAGGCAGGAGGCCTGCGTGGATGAGCAAGGAGCTGCTGGCAAAACTCGAACAGAAAAAAGGCACTATACAGAAAGTGGAAAAAAAAGACAGACTCCTTGGGAGGAATATAAGAATGTTGTCAGGGAATGTAGAGACAAGGGAATGTGACAAGGAAAACTATGGCACAACTGGCCTTGATGGGATGCACCTGAGAGTGCTGCGGGAGCTGGCAGATGTTATTGTTAAACCACTCTCCATTATCTTTGAAAGGTCCTGGAGAACAGGGGAGGTGCCAAAAGACTGGAAGAAAACCAGTGTCACATAAGTCTTCAAAAATGGCAAGGAGGAGGACTCAGGCAACTACAGGCCGGGCAGCCTCACCCCCATCCCTTGAAAAGTCACAGAGCAGCTCATCCTGGCTGTTGTCTCCAAACATGTGGAGGATAAGAAGGTGCTCAGGAGTCATCAGCATGGGTTCACCAAGGCAAAATCATGCTCGACTAATCTGATAGCCTTCTATGATGGAAGGATCAGCTGCATAGATGAGGGGAGAGTGCGGAATGTCATATACCTAGATTTCAGCAAGGCTTTTAACACTGTCCCTCACAGCATTCTCCTACATAAGCTCCAGCAGTGTGGCTTAGATTAGTGGACGCTGAGGTGGATTAACAACGCAATGGATGGCAGAGCCCAGAGAGTGGTGGTCAGTGGCGCAGAGTCTAGTTGGAGGCCTATAGCTAGCAGTATCCCCCGGGGGTCAGTCCTTGGTCCAGTCCTGTTCAATTTATTTATCAGTGACCTGGATGAAGGCACAGAGTGCTCCCTCAGCAAGTTTGCTGATGAAACAAAACTGGGAGGAGTAGCTGATATCCCAGAGGGCTGTGCTGCCATCCAGAGGGACCTGGACAGACTGGACAACTACTTGGCAGTGAGAAACCTTACGAAATTCAACAAGGACGAGTGCAAGGTCTTGCATCTGGGAACCAAAAACCCCAGACACGAGTACAGGCTGGGGACTGACCTTCTGGAGAGCAGCTCTGCAGAGAAGGACCGAGGTGTTGTGGTGGAGGACAAGTTAACCATGAGGTAGCAGGGTGCCCTTGTGGCCAAGAAAGCCAACAGGATCCTAGGGTGCATTAAGAGCAGTGTCTCCAGCACTTTGAGGGAGGGGATCCTGCCCCTCTACTCAGCCCTGGTGAGGCCACATCTGGAGTACTGTGTTCAGTTCTAGGCCCCCCAGTACAAGAGGGATGTGGAGCTGCTGGAGAGAGTCCAGCGCAGGGCTACAAGGATGATCAGGGGCCTGGAACATCTGCCCTGTGGGGAGAGACTGAGGGAGCTGGGGCTGTTGAACCTGGAAAAGAGAAGTCTGAGGGGACCTGACCAGTATATATAAATACCTCAAGGGAGGGAGTGAAGAGGATGGGGCCAGCGTCTTTGCAGTGGTGGCCACTGATAGGACAAGAGGAAACAGCCACAAACTGAAACACCGAAAGTTCCACAGGAACTTAAGGAAAAATTTCTTAACAGTGAGAGTGACAGAGCGCTGGAACAGGCTGCCAAGAGAGCTTGTGGAATCTCCTTCTCTGGAGATCTTCAGGATCTGCTTGGACGTAATCCTGTGTCACATGCTCTAGGAGACCCTGTGTGCGCAGAGGGGTTGGACTAGGCAATCTCTAGAGGTCCTTTCCAACCTTAACGATTCTATGATTCTATTAAGGAAAATGTGAGCATACAGGTCACCTGCCGATAACAGCTGCAGTGATGCCAGGAAAAGAATTATTTTATATCATGTCAGAAGAAAAAAAAAAAAGAAAGGTTAAGTAAATTAAGTAATTATCATTGAGGAAATCTCTTCTGTACCAATCTTACAGTGGTTACTTATCCTTTCAAGCTTGTAAGTTTAGATGATTCCTGAAATAGTATTTTGTATCATACTACAGTACTTCCCAATTTCTCCAAGTATCCATCTATTTCAAGTCATTATTCTTTCAGAATAATATGTCACCCATAGCCCTCTATGAAGCTGTTTTCATAAGTGCATTTCATTAAAATAATTGACAGGAGAAGAAAAGTGTCAAGAAAGGAGAAGGTTGCTGGAGAAGCTTTTTCCAATCCAAATAAATTGCACGCAATTTACTGTTTAATAATCTTTACTGAAGGACTGCATAAATTTAAAAATTAGAGACTGCATTGGTTTGTCCAGGTATTTCAGGGTCATATAATCAGAAAGGCATTACACACAATATGGTGTTTCAAAGTTTGTAGATTAGTTCTTTATAGGTAAGTAGCACATACATGTACTTTAATCTCAACACCAGGATGTTACCAGCTTTGTTACAACTCTTTACTGTTTGTGGTATGATTCTGCAAGCACTGAAAGAATTTTAGCAATTTCCCAGTTAACCTCTGCTTGTCAGATTTTCTCCATTATCATCTGATCAGCAGAATTTTTTTAAATGACAAAACCTTCAGTATTTGACAAATTTCTACTTTTATTTAATTGCAATTTAAAGGTTATTTTGCCCTAAAAATACAGATTTGATCTTAAAAAGCAAGAAATTTTTGTTTAACCTGCGTAAAACTTCTACTTCGTTCAGGAGCACAATACATCCCAAATTATTTCATCTGTGTGACTTTGTACAAAGAACATCATTTATGATGGAAAATAAGTTACACATTATCCCAGAGGTATTCCACTTACACAACATTATTCTGTGGTCTAACGAAGACCACATGGTCCCGCCACGTCCTTTTAAGATCAACTTTGTGACAGCAAAGGGAAAAAAAGCACAATTTTTTCACTGGTATGTAGAAAAAATACAGAGCCTCTATATTTTCTCTCTATATAATACATCTCGCTCTATATATAATACATATAACTCTTGAATCAATAGGTGAATGAGTAATAATTGAAGTTACATTAATATTTTTGGACTTAGTCCTACACATTCCAAAAATTCAGACAATCCATTTGCCATTCAGAGCTGTTGGAAGAAGGGAACGCCTTCAAGTCTCCTTTTCAGATTATTTTTTTTCTTTATCTTCCACTTGTTTCCCGTATGAAAGCTGCACAGAACAGTCTTCAGGAAACAAGCAGATGATAGATCACCAAGGTAGAGAGTACATTTGTGAAATAAGAACTTGAAATCAAGCCAAACTACCTAGATGACTCCAATAAAGTTTCACAATCCCAGCTATCAATCATCTTCCATATATCAGAGTCTAGACAAATTTTTCCATTTTTTTGAACATCGTACCCTCCCCCAAAAAAGTTTGAAAAATAATATTTAAAAATTAGATCATTTTACTTGAATTTTACTTTTTATAAAGTCAAAAGCTGGGTTTTCAACTAGGCTCCCACTTATACTCATAAACAAAGTAACAATATAAATCTGATTAGAGAACTTTCACTTGTTTTAACATTGCATCATGTTTCAAGTTAAAATAAACCAATGAGAACTATTGTACAAGAAAACTGCAGCCCACATGACTATCTACTAACGTTGGTAAGTAGATAGACATCTATGAAAGATATTCTATCATTTTTGAGAAGAGAGGGGAAAGAGGAAATAGCACAAAAGCAAACCTGCTAGAATATAGGTTATATGCAGAACACTAAAGCTCTCATTAGGGTAGACAGATGCAAAAACTTTCATAAGAGCCATAAGGACAGGAGGTGGCAGCACAAATAACTTTTTTTTAAAAAAAGGTCCTAATGAGAAATTCATTTTTGAAGACAATCTCTCGTACTATGACAGCAAAAAGTTAACCTCCTCCCACCTTCACACCTAACATTGTATCAAAACAAACAAACAAAAACTATTTTTACCATTCTAATCAGCATATTTGACAGTTTTTTACATAATCGATGTCACTGTTCCTCCTCTTTTCTTCCCCATAAACCTATTTCCATATCCTGTTGCCAGGTGATAGATACAAAAGAGGAAAAAGCATTCAAAAAGTTAAAAATAAAAAGACTATATAGTTTAGTAAGAGAATTCAATGAAGATTCAGGACAACTTTTGTTTCCCAATTCATGATTCCATGGATGCTCCTTTAAAAGTGCAATCAAGTATTTCCTAGATCAAAGTCCAAGACTCTTCCACACACAGACACAGTGTTTACTAAACTAAATAGTTACTTACTACTACTTACTAACTAGTTGTTTACTAAATCAACTCAAGTTTCTCACTCACACCACTAAGGTAAGAGCACCAGGTCTTTTCTTAGGCTGTCTGGATGACTCAGATATATACTTTAAACTTAAAAATACTTAAACTACAGTTAGTTAAAAGGTTTTAACTTTTTCCAGCAATTTTCTGTATCAGTCATCATCTGTCAGAACATCACAACTATGAAATTAGAGTTTCAAAACTCAGGGATTTCATCGTAAAATGCTTCTGTGATTTTAAAATACAAGAGAAAACAATTAGGGCCTGCCTAAATGCAGAGTAACAGCTTCAAGAAGCAAAGTCTAATCATGATTCTAGTTAATTACTTCAGGAAAGAAAACAGTGATAGCTGAAGATAAATAATTACTTCAAATTTATATCTGTGTGCAAATTTGTCTCAAAGTCGTAGAACTGATGTCATCATACAAAGACCAAAATACTAAATTACCATCTGTGCCCATTCTACATCTTTACAGTTTTTAGTTAAAAAAAAAAAAAAAAAAAAAAGCCCAGAACCTTCTAAGCTACCTACATATTCCAATTGTCTTTCCTTAAGGTAAAGTCATACAGCTTTAAATACACGTTACAAAAGCTGTAAAATAAAAGTGGTAACTTATCCATATTTAGTAAATAGAGTGAATATTTAAAAACTGAGAAAAACACTCTGAGAAACATGCTGTTCTCCCCAGTATTTCGTCCAAGTACAAAGCATGTATGAACACAAAGCTGCTCTCGCTTGCTAAATTAAAAGTAACCCATTGTCTTACCCCTCCCTTCACAACAGGCAAAATATTTCCTGGAGTAGTATTTAAATACCAGAATACATACAGTGCAAACATTAAGATTCTTTAAGGAATGTGTACAAATCTGAAGGAGTTAAATTGGAGCGTTCTGGAACCAACAAACTACTGAGACAACATTTAAGATCTGCCCAGTCCACTTTCCTCTTCTGTACAGACCAAGCAAGAGGAGGAAGGTTTGAAAAGAATTATCAAATATACAAATAAAATGATTGAAAAGTAAAAGATACACAAATTTGTCTATCACACACCCCAGTGTGTCGAACAAGACTTGTCAGCTCAACCGCCATATGATCTGAAGTCAATTTGAATATAAAAGCAAAATAACTGTGTTCACAACACAGCCCAAACTAAAGCTCCAATTTCCACTTGCTCCCAGCAGCAAATTTGTTTTACTGTTGACTCAGGCTGCCTCAGAATCGCACAGTGTAACTAATTGCAGTTTCCCATCTCAGCCGGGTCTTGCAAACATGAAGCAGAGATTTCCGGGACTCCTGCTCTCACACCTCAACCAACTCTTGCTGATCTTGATGCTACTTGTTTGTGCAGATCATCTCAGGTAACAGAGGGTGATCAAAAAGTTGTTATTCTATTTTCTTAGAACCACATACCTCCTTTTCCCCCTCAAAACACTTTCTTTTTAAGGAGAGGTAGAGAAAAAAGGGTAGATACACAGTATAACATACAGGGAGCCAATTATGCACATGTCTTAAAATGGAGAGAGGCAAAGTCATGCCTCCTGCATACACTGAAATAAAAAGAATTTATAGGACAAACATTAAAAGTCTTCTATGCATAAACCACTTTAATAAAAACATACAATTTAAAGAGTTTCCATCCTCCTCATCCACAACATTACATCATATACACCCAAAAACATGTATGTATTTTGCAATCATTAGCACAAACAACCCCTGCCATGCCTTACTTAAAATCTACAAATGAAGAACCCTAATCTGTGGTTTTAAGAACCACTCCTCCCACAAAGAAATCCACAATAACTGACCTAACAGAAATTGATTCACACATGGTCTCGCACAATCTACACAGGAGAACTTTCTAAGCAAATACAGACTTATCAATAAAATGTGCCATAGTCCACAAATCCAGAGTGGAAACCACTGTCTTGAACTATCATGGAGCCAACAAACTGAGTTTCCAATCCTTGCTTCCCTATCTAGGAAATCATTTTTTTTTTAACGGGGGAGGAGAAGTTTAAAACAAACAAACAAAAACAACCTTTATTAGAGAAATTATAGATTTTGCTAAACTTCAGCTTTCTAACCATGCTCCCAACACTCAAGTCTTACATATGCTACCGGTAACATTATCTGGAAAACACTAGTGAGACAAACTGACATTCTAAGAAAAATATTCTAAATACGTGACATAATTTAAAGTGTACATGTAAATATATATATATACACACAAACACGCACACACATCTGTATGCCAAGTAACCTGAATATCATCAGCTGTGTCTAAGGGGATAACGCATCTCTGATCAGACCTAAGAGCAGAATATATGCATAAATAACTAATCTTGCCTACAAGGAAGACCTTTATTTGCCCCAACACTCTTCAACATCATATAGATATTAACAGATGCTTAAGTTGCAGTACGAAGCATGCAGACTTAAAAACTACTACTATCTGCCTAAATTCAGATGGCTCTTGTCTGTTTGCTGCTCTCGATGGTAACCTAAAAATCTAACTAGCAATCAATTTCATATTTGTGCTGAAATGAGAAAAGAAAAATAAGATATAGAATAGGTATCCTCAAATTCCAGATACAGATTGGGACCCACTAAGAACCAACTCCTCTATATCACACTGGAGGATTTCTCATGGAACATTTTGTTTTCTACATACCTGCACTTTGCATCCAGTCATTCTTACTGACCCCATGCTCTCTACATTCTCTCTACAGCAATATCCTCCTCCCCGCCTTCCTTGGCTCAAGATTAACAGGTCATGGCCTCACACACAACACCCAATTCCCTACTATGCCCTTCATCCTCACCTGCATACCTTCCTTCAGTACTCCAGTCAATCTCAGCTCCTTCTCCATATGCACTGCCAACCAGCCAGCAGTACCTACTCCGGTTGGTGGGGAGCTATACACATGCCAGCAGCTACCACAGAGATCGGTGTGCTGCTTCTCCTGGCTTTTCCCAAGACATTATTAGCCCTTTGCCACATTAGAGATTTTCATTAAATTGAACAGAGGTCTCAAGGATACTAACTTCCTAACTACCAAATTTTGTTTTAAAGTTACTGGTTGTACTGACCAAAACAGTGATCATTGGCCTAAATTATTTAAAATACAAGGCTATGTCAGTTAAACGACGGCAGGATACTATTCCTCTTCCTACTTTGCTCTAATTTGCTCTCAATACAGAGAGAGAAGTAGTAAGTTGAAGCAGAGTTGATCAGTGTCTTATGATCATTCCTCTACATTAAACACACAGTTATATACACAACAAGGACCTCTGTCATATCTGGCAAGACAGTCACACTTTATGAACTGTGGCACCAAGTTTGCCATCCAGAAAAAGGACAAAGAAATCTACCCCCTCCATCGTATTCAAGATTTATACACCAAAAGTAGTGATAGTTTCCATCACTCAGTTATTCGGTCTTCTCTACACCCTGTGCATTACACCAACTCTATTTGGAGAAAAAAAAAAAAAAAAGTTGCCTGTAACAGTATGAATCTGGCATCAGTTATCATTTATCAACAGTTTCTGCCATACAAGACAACTATTTTGCACCAGCTGAAGACTCTCTACTTTATTATCTGTCCAAGAGCATTCTTCCTGTGTACTCCTGAGGTAGTGATAGAATGTCCTATCTCCCCCTCAGATACTTATGCCAGGTCATTAAACATATGAAAGATTTTCCCTTACCTCTTCTCTCTCTTCACTCCTTTTCTTCTCTCAGTGGAAGTGAGACAAACTATGGGACTAGGAAGAGAAAAAGAATAAGTGACAGAGGGGAAATGCAGGTAAATACAGCTAGAGAATGAGTAAGAATTAGTTTACTGCAGAAAGAAATGCAGAAAATATGGTGCTTTTTGATTTTAGTTTCGATATTTACAGAAACATTAACAAAAAAAGAAGCAGAAACTAACTGCCAATCACTTGATGTCACTAGCTATGATTACTAATGACCTAAAAAGCAGAAGGGGAGTTTGGGGTGGAGTGAATTTCTGCCATGCTTCCTAAAACAAACCATACACAGATCAAAGCCCTATCTATCTATACCACTATTAACAAAATTACACAAGACGAGAAACAGGGAATTGTAAAATACAAGACAAACATGTGAAGGAGCATGAGAGAGAGAGAGAGAGAACTTTTTGATAGCAATATTGCCATATTATTTGCAGAATATTAATAATACTAGATAGCTGAAATTCTACTTAATGTATTACACCACCAACGAAATATAAAATTCCTTCAAAGAGAAATTCAATTGTTAATAAAACTGATTAACTAACTAGCTCTGGCAAACAGATCTTGTTTTTAAGTCATTCTTCTCATCAGTTGCTTTACTGCAAATATTTTTTCCCTCTATCAAAGGTGAGGTGGCAAATAATTCTTGATTAAGCTTACAGCCATGTAATTTATCAAATATTATCTAAGAGCATCTTATTTACACCTGCTACCATAACATTATCATCCTAACAACTTCAAAATATACAACGTTTTTGCAAAAAACCACTTCTGCAAAAATATACAGTCAACATTCAATAAGAATGCATAGTAAGTTGTGTCTACAACTGGAAGAGTTTATTTTAATTAAATTTAACGGTGATTCAGTTCCTCTGAGGTCCTTATTTTTAAGGCTGGTATTGCTCTATAGTAGTAAGTGAACCTTTTAGGGAAACAATTAGCTACTAATACCCATATTTAATAATTATTTGTTTCAACAAACTAAATATTTTGCTGCCTTCTTGAAAAAAGTGAAAACGAATTTTGGGAGTTTTCTATGCTGTACAATAAGATGTAGACTCCTCTAATTACAAGATACAAGTAACTAGTTTAGATTCACTCAAAGTTTTGAGTTAGTTACTCAAAGTAACTAACTTCCATTTTGACATATTATTTAATTTGAAAAAAAAATATTTCCCATCTTATCAGTAGCATTTGACGTGCATGAATAATACAACAGTATTTCCACTTTTACACCTACATTTGTAGACATTCACTTAATTGTTAACACTTGCACACCAGAATCTAAACACAGGAAGGGAGAAAGCTACAATCTCAAATAGAAATCCTTATTCGTAACATTTCAGTGTTCTTCATCGAGATTTTGGGAATGGACAGGACAGCAAGAGAGAAGAGGGGAACAGATGGATGGGACTGCATTATGTTCAAAGACATCAAAGTCACAGAAGACACATATAATTAAAATGGAAAGACATTTCCAACTTTCAAAATAAATACAAAGTATTTACCTTCAATTGCAACCATCATCCAGAAATTAATTTGATTTGCTCAATAAATTTGATATCATCTATAATCCCAACTTTACTCTCTGTGTTTTCAAAATAGCTCTAGCTACGTATTTAATTGTAACAATGAAGATATGAATTATGTTGTATCAGGAAAAATACAACAAAACTTCTGCTTAGTAATGCAAGCACAAAATACAACTTTTAACTTTCAACACTCCTGCCACACAGAGGAAAATTTATGCAGAGTTTGTCTTTATTATTACAATACAGAAGATGTGGTTGCAAAGTAGAGGAACAGTAAAGAATGAACTTAAAAAAATAAAAGTTACAATGATGGATTAAAAACTTCACAATTAGAATTAAGATCTCCCTCAAGTACTCCTAACTTAAAGTAAAACCTGGAATCAGCTACATTGCTTAGTAAAGCAAAATCTTATTTGAGGGCAGAACCTTATCCTCACTACGAGTAAGGTAATGGAAAAAAAAAAAATCAAAACAAGCAAAATGACAACCTTCTCTACCCTCTGTCACATTCTTCCTGTTCCTTATCCAGTTCTAAAACCATACCTTCAGAAACCAAATGAAGGTGTGACCTCTCTATAACTTCCCCAAAATGCTTTAAATAAGCTGCTCTAATTCTTAGGTCCTCACCTTCAGTTTAAGTAGCACCTCTTAAAAACATTTCTCATTGGAAAAGTTTCTTTAAACCAACAGTTAAAACAGGACTAACTGTCTAGACTTTAAATATCAGCTATCTTTTGACAGGGCTTAAACACAGTACCATTATGACCATGCTAAACAGGAGTTAGCTCATTTTGCCTACATTTGTAGGCAAAATATGAGCATCATGCACTGTAAAAGACATGTAATTCTAGAACTAATCAGATGAGAACAGTTACAGTAATAAACACTAAAACAGTTTAAATATTCAGAACTCCTCAGGTTTAAAGATACAAAGCTATCATTTTATATATATTCAAAATCGTTTAGAATTACGATATTAATTTCATCATTTTCTACAGAATTTGTGAATGACAATGAACAATAGATTAAACTCAAGTGTTTTAAGTCACAATGTAGATACAAAATTATTATCTTCTCCTTGAACAAGAAAGTAATTTATTTTTCCAATAATGATATAAAAGAGATGGATAACCTAGATTCTGTGATGGCACAAAGTCACAAAATGTTGCTCAGTTGAGGTGCGGGGGTTGAGGGAGGGAAACTTTTCTAAATCTGAACCTGTGCTATGACACTTAAGTTATAATTATCAAGAGACGCAGGCATTAAAAAGTAAATTATAAAACTACAAACTAAAATACTACTTTGGCATTCACATATTGAACCTAATTTGCAAAACTACTGGTCCTTACAAGTCCCGTAAGTTTTAGAACACTGCTTCTCAATCTAAGCAGCATAGGAAGTCTCACATGAAAGGCAACATAGCTCTTTCAATAAAAAATGCAAATCATTAACAAACACATTTTACTTGCAGGATACAACCTTTGTGCTAATTCAAGCTATTCTCAATTTGTACTTTCAAAACACAACATTTTAGTGGAAGTTGTAGTTTACCAGTGTTCATATCAAATATTTTTTTTAAATGATAAAAAAGCAGACATGTTAAAAATACTTTATACAGAACTATCTTAAAAGGCTTAAAGATAACTTCAGTTATTAAGATTTTGTAACAACCTGCAGACTTTAAAATCTCTCCACTTTCACTAACAGCAAATCAATACACCATATGTGTAAAAGGAAATAAAATAATCTTGGTACCTACTAACAAGTATATGAAACCTTTACAAGTTTTTTTTTTTTTTTTTTAATAATTTTGTTTGTTATGTTATGCCTTGAAGGTAACAATAGCTTAGTCTTTGAAAGTGTTTATAGCAGCAGTTTTTGTAATATAAAAGTCATAAGCAGAATTTTGCATCCTGAAAGAGATTAGATTAACTTCCGCAGGTAAGATTTTTTTAAGTGAGAACAAGAGCACAAAATTATGCAAAAATCGATGCAATTAGGAACACTCAGTTTACACCATTCAAAAGTCTGGTGCAATTAATATTTTATTCTTTTGAATGATAGATAATTTAAAAAAAAAAAAAAAAAAAAAAAACTTTTTTCCACCTTAATATATATTTTCCAAATGCTGAAGTAATCTTTTGTATAGAGATGACTTAAATTTCATTCTCAGCAATAAATCAACTACTATCTGTATGCCGAAAATATTTAAACATAGCACCCGTTCCAAAAGAACGGATCAACAAAATTTGCTTTTGAGGGATTCACAAATATGCACTGGTATACAAGACGGATGAATAATAAACTTTCTTAGGATATCTCCAGAAGTCTGAACTGGGTTTTATTTCACATCTTCAGTCATCTGGCTCTCATTCAATTTTTTTAGACTATTTCATGGAAACAGCAAAATAATTAAGCCTTTGCTTACATTAATCTGTTAAGAACAATGGTACAATTCTACAATTACTTATGCTACCAAGTCCCCCAAATAGGAACACCAAAGTTCATATCAGCATGGACGTAATATTAAGATTGTTCCTAAATCATACTGAGATCATATCTTGAAATATGCTAAAGCCTTCAATCTGAAACTGCCTTCTGTATTTCTGTAGCTTTCCAACAAAATATTAACCCAGCTAGGTGTATTAAATTTGAATTAAAGACATAAAGCAACCCCTAACAGCAATGCAAATCTTGGTACTAGGAGAAATTTTCCTTGCAGTTAAGGAAGGAGAGGAGATAGAGGAGAGAAGAAGAAGAAAAAAAAAATAGCTGTATTATTTTTCCTCCAAAGTTTCCCAAATGACCGAAAAAAAAAAACCTCCCAAAAGGCATTCAAACTGTGACAGTTAAGTAGATTTTCCTACAGATACAAACAGCTCAAAGATACATAAATACATCGCTTTGGAACTGAAGTCCATCTTTTAAAAAATATTTAGACAAAAATAGCTACAAATAGCATCTGTAACACACTGTTCGTAAACTGGAAATGTTTCTTTAAAAAAAGAAATTGTTACTTCAAACCTTATCACTATGTAGTTTTGTTAGGTTTTTTTTTTTGGGGGGGGGGGGGGGGGGGGAAGGGATTTAGAAAAAAACTATTTTCATGAATAGACTTTATCAATAATTAACTCAAAAGTAGTTCAGTGCTTAAAAAAAAATACTATTACTAAAATTACTATTTCCTTAGTAATATAGTCTCCTTAAAACAGATCTGTGATCTACTTTACAAATGGAGAAACTGAGTCAGAAAGGTTAAAGTGACTCACTCAAATAATACAGGAAATCTCTGGAAGATCTCCTAATTCCCAAAAGTGCATAAAATTTGCAACCTATAAGGCAAGTCATAATTTTTTAGTATGTGTATCTATTTTTTTTCCTTTTTTTGTTTTTTTTCTTTTTGGTAAGCATACAAACTTGTTTCTTTTCAACTTCATCTTGAATTATAAATCTGACTGAGGCCATAAAGGCAGACATTAACAGAAACCATTTAGCCCTCTAAATTGTAATTTTTTTAAAAAAATCATTCACTAGAACAGGGGCTTTAAACCCTTAGAGGTGGAAGGGAAAAATAAATGTTTTCTAAAAAGGCCTTTACTTTTTTTCCTTTAGAAACTCATTTATCTTGTTTTTAATAAATATACTGTAATACATGGCTTATTGAAAAACAAAAACCCTGTAATATAAGGAAGGTATGATGGCAGCATGCATTACCGGACCATTAATGCATCACTTGGTGGTTGAAATCACTCAGTCTTTGGCCTCAAAACACACGAAAGGCATGCATTAACACCACTCTAAAAGTCTTATTATCTTCTTCTTCAACTTCAGGTATACCTTAAACCACACATCAATACTTTCAAATACATGAAAGGCATCTAAATTAAAGTTCTTCAGAAACTGAAGATAGATTTGCCATTTTAGTACATCACTTCTGATTGTTTAAATCCAGAAGGTTCTAAAGCCATACTAGAACAGAAATTTATACTTCATTAAATCAAGGACAAGATTAAAAACAGCCATTTTTATTAAAAAGAAAAAAAAAAAGAGGGAGAACTACAGAGAAAAAGAAATGTAAACTGTAGGTTTAAGCCAAAAATACATATACAGTGTCTGCAGCTTGTATAGAGCACACTATACCAACTATCAAATAATAAATCCTTGTGACCTCCCTACCCCCACCCAAACATATTTATAGTGGTGATACTAAAAGGCTCATATTTCATTTAGGAAAAGAATTAGAGATGAGGAACTGCACTTTCAGTATTTGTGTTACCACATATACAATTTATACTGTGATATACAACAAAAATTCAAGATAAAGAAGTCTAATATCAGGATTATACTGTGGCAGAAAAAAGAAAAATCTTCATCTTAATAAAGGAATAGGTTATCATCTTGCCTGAATTATTTCCTTTAGTGTTAAGTTCTTTTAGTATTCCCCAACTATGAATAGACATAATTACTACCCGATATCCAGCAAAGGTATTTCCTAGAAGATTAACATGACATTCACAAATGCGATGCGACTCCACAAAGAATTGAGCCATTTCAATTATATTAATCCTCTCCTTATTTTGAAGAATATTACTGCTTTTATATTAAAAACAGGACAGGCGTGCCTGCACATGAACATATTTGCCACAAACGCAAGGTTTTTCAGATTATTAAACCAACATACATATCACCTTACAGAAACCTATACACACCCCTGGCAGAAGCTGCTCGAGTCTGGAGCCTCTTTCTACCCCCCTTTTCCCCGGCAAGAGTGGTCTCGTTCACTTGCCTTTCACACACATAACCAATAAAATTAATCAGCTGGAACACGGCATTTTTAAATCACAGTAAAGCCAAGAGATGTTTTATACATTATTTGAAGGAAACAGCCTTTTCACTTAAACCTAATAAGACCGTAATATGCTGCAGACAAACGCACTGCATGGGGTGTGGAGGACCCGAGCTGATTAGATTACCACAACATCAGCCTGAGGCCGCCATTTTTAGAATCTCTAAAGGACAAAAGAGGGAAATTAAAAAATTTGCTCCACATTTTTTAAAGAGTAACGTTAGAAGTATGTCATTTATAACCAAATAATCGTGTATTTTAAGTACAGGCAAAGACATATCTTTGTTTTCCCTGATCTGAGCCTTTAATAACAAAAACGTTTTGATATCAATTCCTCTAAAATAACGTAAATAAACAAACTAAAACATTCTTAAATCTAGGTGAAGCACTAAAGTTCAGTCTTTAATAATCCTAAGTATATTTCATTTTGGAGACCTCAGGGCTTTTAGCTACCACATATTCCCTAATGGCTGAGTATGGGGGAATACAGGACCTTTATAATCAGCCTATATTATGTTTCTCTGCTCTATTTAGTACTAAACAGTGAACCGTTTGTTTCTCCTCCCCTATGTTTGCAGCAATAGGGTCTACACCGCCAACATATATATATATATTTTTTTTTTAAGAAAAGGATGAAGATACGCCACTCCAGAGCACAAACACTGGCTACAGAAACTAAATCAAGAAAGGGATGCGTCAATATAACTACTTACAACGTCCAGACAGGGGACTCGGGAGATGATCCCCTTTAAAATTGGCACCGAGACACTTTCGACTGTCTGTCGTTTGCCCGGGTTACCATGAAGCATAGATATTAGCAGACAGGGGGGAAACAGAGGCGGGGGTGGGGAAGGCAGGGAGATTAGGCCTATAATGAGCCATTTTAGTATCACAAAGCAAAAATATACAGGATGGAGGGAGAGAGTAGAATTCCCTAAGCTTCATAAAACTCACAGTTTTATTTATACGCAGTCCCAATAACTCACAAACCCGTTCCTGAAACAGCTCCCTCCGAGGAAGGGTATGTTGTCACATAATAGCTTCTCCTGGCTCTTTTTCCGAGCATAATTCATAAATCTGGCATAACTGCCAAAAATTTCTCCCCAGCTCCTCTGATTACAGTAACCCGCCATATTCATAAGATATAGCGACACCCTGCCATTTTTTAACCAAACCCTACAAAATGAGAAGGAAATTCAAGGCAACTCAAAACACATTTAAACACATTTCAGGGGGCAGGGAATCATGCTCCAAAAGACGATAACGAAGCACTGCCCGTCACATTTCAGTCCCTTTTCTTGCCACCCCCTCCCCCAGAGCCCCCACAGCAAAATACGCGAGCAATAACCCCAGACTCACCTGTAATGGTCACAGGCCAGGCAGCAGGACCCCTCAGCTGAGCCCCTTCTCTACCCCAACCAAAACAATGCAACAGCCCCACTGCGGATATCCCTACCCTGGGCAGGACTCAGCCCTCAGCAGACCTGGCTGAAGAAAGGAAAGGGGAAAGAAAGAGGAGGCCCCCCCTCCCCCCAGAGCTAACTCAATGCGCAGAGCCCTTCAGGGACCAGCTAGGAAGCGCCTCTGCCTTGGGACCTGCGTACAAACCCCGCTGCCGCCGCTGCTCCCGTGTCTCCCTCCTTTCAGCCTCCTACGCTCCCTTCTATGTCACTGCCTCTCTCTGGGAAAATGGCGTCCTCTCTCCCCTCCCTCCCCCTGCACGGGGCTCACCCGCCCCGCCTGGCAGGGGCAGGGTTACCAAGGCGAAGCCAAACAGCCGCCATTTTGCTTGTGGGCTGGAGCGCTGTCCGCGCCCGCCGAGCCCTCAGTGTCCATTTTGCAAAAGTCTCCTGGCTCATGGCAGCGAGCGCCGCGACTCCCCGAGAGCGCAGGCTGCAGCCGTGCCCGGGCGCGACGGGCAAGGGGGGCGGCAGGCGGAGTGCCGGGTGGCGGGGCGGGCGCTGCCGGGGGGCGATGCGCAGCTCTGGAGGCGCAGGCGGCGGGGAGGGGCGCGGGCTCTCGTGCGGAGCCCAAGGGCGAGCGGGAGGATGTGTGACTCAGAGCCGCGTCCTCCGAAGCACGGCCGCTTCGCCTCTTCCCTCCCCGGCTTCCTCCTCGCGTCCGCCATGGCTGTCAGCGCGCCTTCCTAAACCGCAAAGCGAGGGGCGAGTTTGCGCGACCGAGTAACCGCACAGCCGGAGCGCTGGATGCCGCATCCCGAGGAGCTGGAGCAGGGCCGGGGGAGAAGGGGGCGAGCGGAGACGGGAAGGGAGCGGGAGGTTTGAGCGAGTCCCCGTCAGGGCGACATGGAGCGTCTGGCTGGGTCTCTCCTGTCAATAGACGCTTGGGAAGCTTCCCCGGAGCATATAAGGCTCGCAGCAGGCAAGTGGGAAAGAGGGATTTTTTTTTTTCCTCAAAGCGAGCGATAGCGTGAAATGACGCTAGCTGAAGGCGTTTCTTCTCCCCAGGGAAGGAGAGGCGCAGTGGAGGAGCCTCGCTTCCCCTCCAGGGAACGGCACTTACAAGGAGGGCAGGACGGGGCCGCTCTCGCCCGCAGCCCTGAGCGCGGGCGAGGCGGGCGGCTCATGGCGCCCTAGCCCGCCGCGTCCGCACCCTCTCCCCGCACTCCCTGCCCGGCTTCAGCCCCTGCAGCGACGCGGCGGCTTGAGGGAGGGGAGGCGGCGGCTGGGCTTTCGTTCGACGCCCACCAGGGGCTGAGCGAGCCTCCTTCAGTGCGCAAACTCGGGGCACCAGATAAAAGCTGCGCTGGCAGCTCCTACCTTGCCTCGATGGAGCCGCCACAAGCGGGTGACTGGAGAAGCAGTTAGCAGCAGCGCCATAGACTAGCCTTCCCCCACACCCCGGCCACAGAGTGTTTGGGGCTCTAAAGAGCTGCTGCTGCGGCAGGAGGGAGCCGAGGTGAAGGGATCCGCTAGCTGGTTGGACGCACAGGAGGCGGCTGTAACGGGGCGCTGAGTCTGAGGGAGGAGGGGGGCGATTAAACGTCTTGTGATCATGGCGGAGTCTATGGGTATTTTTTCCTGTCTAACTCTTCTGTGCGTGTGTCTCTGTTTCTCTCTTTCTCTCTCTCCTCAGGGCGCTTGGCTGGGGCTGCTCGCTCGGGTTCTGCCTGTTGTTGCGCAAAATGGCGGCTCCGTCTTGGTGGGTTTGGTTGTCGGATTTTTTGTATAGGTTTTTTTTTTTTTTTCCCTCCCCTCTTCCCCCTCCTTTTCCCCTCCCCCCACTCCTGCCTCGGCCGCATCTCCGCAGCGAACCGCGGCGGCGGCTGAGTCAGTAGGGGGGAGGGCGCTCGGCGGGAGCCAATAGCAGCGCTGCCCGGGCTGCCCCGGCGCGCTCCCATTGGCTGGCGCTGACATCATCCTGCAGCAGGGGCCGCCGCAGCTGGGCAGGCTTGGGGAGCCGTAGGGGGAGGCTGGCGCAAAGGGAGGAAAACGGGCGCCATGATCCCAGCGCGAGGGAGGACTCCACGGGCAGGGCGTCCCCGAAGACCCGGTGAAAAGGAAAGCGGGCAGAGGCCGTGGCTTCCCCTCTTCGCATACCGCTGGAGAGGCGCGCGGAGGGGGGTGCGCGCGAGAGAGAGGAGCGGCCCGCGCCCGCATTTGTAACTGCGTCAGTACAAGATGGCGCAGGGCGTCCCTGGAGAGGGAAGGCGGTTGCACGTCCGCCGGAGGTCATGTGACCGCGTTGCATTCTTGCGGGGCTTGGCGGCGGCCCAAGCGGGCTGAGGCGGCGGCGGCTGCGGCCGCCCGGAGCGTCCGCGCTTCCCTTCCCCTCCCCCTGCTCCGCGCCCGCCGCGACTCCCTCTTCCCTCCCCCCATTAACCTCCCGCGCGAGGGTGTAGCTGCCGCCGAGGAAGGTTCTCGCTTCTCTTTCTCCACCCATTGACGCGCTGTCGCTGCTCTTGGGGGAAGCTTCCCCATTCCACCCCCTCTCTCTGCTCAGGGCTTTGCCTCGGCGAAAGCTCCCCGCGGGCCGCTCTTACTAACGCAACCCTCCCGGGTCTCTCTCGGCCCCCCTCTTCTCATACATAAGAGCACTTAAACGTGAGGTGGCTTTCTAGGGGTAATTTACGGAAACAATCAGTTCCAGCGGTGTTTTAAGCGATCTCATTAAAGCAGCTGAAGAAAATCACAGTCTGTATAGAGTTGTACTTCTGAGTAGAATGCTGCTGCGTTGTAAAGTGCTACTTTGGGGGTACACAGGAAAGAAGTTGAAAGCTGCTAACGACTTTGTTCTGGGCGAGCGGAGTGTCTGTATGAAAAGCCAGATCAGTGTCCTGCCTGTGTGGTGGTGCCTCCCATTTTAGGAGTGGAGCAGCTTTTCCGTGCGGTGATGTGGCACATAGAGCGAGGTTAGGCCACAGATGGCTTCTCTAATGCAGGAACGTACTCAGCAAAAAATAACTTTGGTATGCAAATATTTTAAAGGCATCCTTTGTAATACCTTGTCCAAGGTTCATAGGAAAAAGAAATTGTCACTCTGGTCTGGATGGGTTGGAGGTTGGACAGATTGGAATACAGGAGTATTTCCTGTGTCTGCCTGTATTCTCCTAGGTGAATATGAAAAATACGAGCTTTGAAGAACTATCAGTATTTTTTTTAAGGTATGCAGTTTGTGTTATTGTTTGGGTTGTTTTTATTTCTCTGAGGTAATTCAGTACCCGTTCCCATGCTGCCGCCTTGTATGACGGGGTTTAACTTAAGCCATTGTAGCTGACCCAATGAACTACGTAAAATTGCTGTTGTTTTTAAACTTAGTGGTTTGTTCTGCTTAGAAGTCTCTCATAGCACTTTGTTCTTCATAGGTCCCCAGGTAGGTGTTTTGTCTTCGGTAATGTAAGAGGAGAGAAAGCTTGAAATTTCTTAATGTTTCGTATGAGAACTACTGGAATGAAAGTTAGTGGGTTTCTGACTCAGAGCAGACTCCTGTATAATAGACGCTACTTAATACGTGTTACATAAGTAATATGGTGAGGTGGAGTCTTCTTACATAAGAGCTAACTGGGGACTTGAGAGCTGCTCTAAGTAGTCTGTATTAGTTGCAGATACAGCCTGCAGGAGATATGTGTCTTGCAGTGGAGGGGAGGGATTGGAGGAAGGGGATTGGAAGCACCTAGTAGTACTACATTTTTCCTTTCTAGGTTATATAGAAGATACCAGAAAAGAGACAGTAATTAAGCATGACACACTATGAAGCTTTTCCAAGTTTGAAGTCTTTTTTTATTTTTTTTTCCCTGTTCTGTGGATGTATGTTATGCTTCCTGAAAGCAAAACCCCTTTTGAGTGTCAGGTGATAGGTGTCAACTGAGCAATGCATCACCCAATTTTTGTTCAGTGCAAGGCTGCTCCAAAGAACAGGATGCCTGAGTTGTAGAGGCTGTTTTGAATTTGACACCATTTTCAATAGACAAAGCTCAGCTAGTGCTATAGGTAGGCAGTTTGACCAAACACTTCAGTGATGCTGCTGATTCTGCCTCTATAGCCATAATGTGATTTAAGGTAAATGCTCCCTTTGTAATGAAAGGTTCCAGAGAGGCTTTTTATGTATGGTGATCCCTTTAATAGAACTGTCTTGAGACCTGCAGTAGTATTTCCTTGTAGGGGTGCTAAATGAAGAACACTAAGGCAAACTGAAAATGGGGAAATAGGCTTCCTTTTGCTTCTGTGCCATAAATATGAAATGGGGAATGGCTGTCCACTTCATTGCAAGGGGGAGATTTGCATGTTTATGTTAGCGTTTCATATGAGATACTAGGAAATAAACTTTATGGCAGCTATAGAGCTTTAGTTACTAGAACTATTTTTCTTGGTAGATAGTGTTGATGCTAGATTTTTGGTTTGGGAATCCCAAAGCAAGATGAACTGCTTTTAAATTCTCTATGTAAGTGGTAGCTTGTTAAAGCCACACTTGCATTTGTTTCTATAGGTTCTAAAAAGTGAAGACTCATCGGTTCAAGCTGTAATAAGGCTATCGTATCTTGTTGCTTTGTTAACTGTCTTTAGGAAAGCAATAGCTACAACAGTGTTGCAGTCTGAAAATAAGCTGGCCTGTGTTGTATTCTGAATCCTCTTGCAGTAGGAGGATGTCAAATGCCTATCCCTGCACCTTCTCTGTGACAGAAAGCTCAGTGACAAGGACTTGCCCATCAGCCAGCCTGATGCAAACTATATCTTCATCTGAACAGTGACTGGAAGAAAATGAGCTGTAGGAGTCAAACTTGGTAAAACCAGGCATATGGCTTGCATTTATGGTAGCCTACCAGAACAGGAAACTGCAGCTGAGAGAATGTTTTTCCAACAGTTAGACTTGTTCCAACCCACAATGATAGCCTGTCTGTGCATGTACATGTGGCCTGTCTTTGGTAGCCTTGTTATTTAAACAGTGCTGTTTACCTTTAGCCTTACAAAGGGGCCGACGAGTTCAAGGGTATCCAGGGGAGAGGAGTGCAATACTAACACTGTAATAGATCTGAGTGTGCATTGATGCCATAGCTGGAACAGTTGAAGTAGTGCTCATGCTCAAAGATTATCCTGCCCCTCTTCCCAGCTGTTCGTTCTCGTTTCTGCAAACCCCCCTCCCCACACACTTTTTTTTTTTTTTTTGTNTGCTCTTCCCAGCTGTTCGTTCTCGTTTTTGCAAACCCCCCTCCCCACACACGTTTTTTTTTTTTGATGGCACAAGTGTTCATGTGGGAAGTGGAATTGAATCGCAGATCTGATATAAACCTAATTGTATAGGATAGTTTTTTTTTTCTTTTTTTAATGGATATGTCTGCTGTGCCTTAGACACTCGTGGTTGAACAGTAATAACAAGAAGCAGCTGCAGGGAGAGTAGAGTTGTGTTGGCTTAAACTATTAGCGATTAAGAGATTTTTGCTTGTTGATTTTGTGCAGTAGAAACAGCTTGAAGAAATGTTAGTGTCCTAACTGTAGCCAGAATCACTACAATCCTTGCTTATGGAGTCAGAAAGGCTCTTCAAAAAGTCCTGAGTGGCTTTTTTGAGTGTGTAACGTAGTGCTGGATTGACCCACAGTTGGAGATGACAAGAAATATTTCTTTGCTGCCCCTCATGGAAATACATGTTTATAGAAGGAATAGAGTTACAGTTAAGTCTTCACAGGATTTTAGGCTAATAAGCTTATTTTTTTTGAGGACAGGGTAAAACTTTGAGTAAGTATAGCATAGAAATGGCCAGTAATGCAATAGCTGGGTTGTTCAGTGAAGAACTACCTGGATGAATTTTGATTTCATATTTTGCAAACCTGTGATCCATGGGGATCACAGTGATCACTAGTTAAACGCGAATGTGTTACTTGCATGTTGCAGAGCAGGTCCAGTGACTGTCAATAACTTCACCTTGATGTGGGAGGATGGTGTTCAAAGCTTAAACTGCAGCAGAACAGAAACCTCCTTTCTGTACGAGTTCAGCACTTGCATTGTGACAAATGGTGGTGGTTGCTCTTTTATGTTGGATGTGGCCATGACTTTCCCCTATAGGAGGAGGACCCTTACTGGCTTGTGGCAAAATTCTTAACAGTTTTAACTCCTAACTAAAAGGAGCAAGTTACAAGCTGTTGTGTGTCCAGCTAATCCAGGATTAGTGGGAATTTACACTGAGTCCAGCTGAGTGATAAACTTTGAATAGTAAAGTGTAGCAGTAGCCTTTGTTCTCTTGTAGCATGCTCTTGCTCTTGGAAGCGGAGTGCCCTTGACCAAGATCTAATGTTTTGGAGGGCAGTACTTATTAGCTCAGTATAAGTCCTTACCTTCATAGTATGTGAGGTGCTGCCCTGACATGGTTATGATATACCACTAGCCCTAATGCTGTAAACAGTTATTTCCTTAGTCTCCAAAAAACTTAACTAATGAAGACCAGTTCTTCAGTTAATGTTGAGAAGCAAGCAGTGCAAGTACAGTAATGATATATCTTTGCCTTTGAGCTCTTGAGGATCTCTAGGAAGAAAGCGGGGAAAATGCTGCTTCAGAGACATGCTCAGTCTACACTCATGTAGCCTGTGTGAGTACATTCATGTGCTTGTGCTACATTTGGGAATTGCTAACCTGTAGGCTCCGACATTATGGAATTACAGCCTGAAGGTGGTCTTCCTGTCATGTGGAGAGTGTTTGTAGCTCTTGGGAGCTTATAAACTTGAAATTAATTAACTGTCAAGTATGGAAGCTGAATGTTTGACCAGAAGGGGTTCCTTATCTCTGCTGAAACTTCTTAACATGGTTTGTATGGAGGGATTGATATTGGCATTTATATGTTTTAATATATAGGTTTCCAGGAGCAACAAATTTGATTTCCTGCACTCCCGAGTGCAAGTAGGCACTGGCAGCTGCTTTGTTATCGTCAGTAATGCAGTAGCTGTTATTGAAAAGTAGGAATGCAGCATGAGTGCAACACCATTGTTTTCAAAGGGTTAGTTTCTGAAGATTGCTTGGGTTTATTCAGTGTGGCTTATTGGGACTCCATTCCAAAAGCAGAGAAAATTGGTGGCACTGTGGTGCACCCAGTTGGGTAGCACTCTAACCCTGAGTGCTAGCAGCTGTAGCGGTGCTTTAGTTTCTTGCAGTCTTAGTAAATTGGCCACTTATGTAGCTTTGTTCCGAATTCATAATTCTTAGTATCCAATCTACAGAAATTAGTCTTTGTGCTTCATTTTGTCTTCAATAACTGCTTGATCCAATTTTAGTACAAGAGATAAGACTGAGCAAATAAAATGAGTAATTATATTATGGAATTCAAGGCTTCCTTATGCAGCAGCTCTATGGCATGAGTACCAAAACAAGGGGGAATGGACCTGAAAGAATGTAAGATGAAAAGCTGTCTGAAAATAAGTTTAGCTTTGGCTCCTATCCCTCCCCACCCCAATCTGGTGTTAAATTTCCCCTCCCCCCCAACCTGTCATCCATGTTCCTTATCAGGTTAAATTGCTGTCTTGTGACAAATAATATGAAACAAGCTATAGGTGTAGAAGTGCCCTGCTGCTACCTAAGCAGCAATGTTGTAAGTGAGACTATGTCTGATCCAGGAGATTGCTGTGCTACAGATTAAATGATAAACCACCTTAATTCCCTAGCAAGTGCCAAACTCCCTTGTAGTTGGTGCTACTGCTTTGGGTACTGCAGTGCTTGTACTGCTGGTCTGCACAGCTGCTCTGCCCTTGAGGTCAGGTTAGTTCTTGTGTCTGAAAACATGTATCCAAATGAGCTATGGGCCTTCCGATTAGGGTACCTCTTAGGAAGAGCATGTTGCTCATATATATGTCATTATATCAGTTACCCTAATTTAGAGGACAACTCTGTTCAGAAAATGAAAGTATTACTATTATCAGTGTGGTGCCACGCTTTGAATTAATCTCTGAAGCATTCATATGCTGGAACAAGCTTTGTAAGCTTATAAAGGCATGCTGGGCAGTTGTCAGCTCCTATTTTTAAACTGTTTCTGAGAAACACTTGTGTCTTGTATCTTTGCACAAGCATAGGAGAGGCTGCACTTCATGTAGCTGGGACCAGACACTGTGGCTCCTAACAGCAATTTCTGAACTTAGAGCCTCTCCTCTTTAGTAGAGATATAACTATAACCAGAAATAGTGGTAGTGGTCTATTGAGTAAGCTATATTATAGGCTATAACTACCTGTAATTAAGATCTAGAGTTTGACAAACTGGCTTAAACTTTAAAAGGAGTTTGGATGATTAATATCCTGTCACTTGCTTCACTTATAGTTACCAGAGCACAAGAAAAGTTAAGAGGCAGTATCTTTATTTGTACCTCTCATTCTGGTGAGTTTTAACATAATCGGATTACTAATCTATTAGTGATTTTTTTTCAACAGCTTGGTTTATACAGTTGCATATAGTAATAAATTTGCTTTGACACTGGAAAAGTTTGCATAAAATGCAGCAAATAGAAACAAAAGGGAAAACTTGAACAGTTACAGAACCTACTTGCATATTGAACTTGGTTGTATTCAGAGTTAATCTGAAACACAAAAACTGATTATGGAAGTTAACATTTTTTGCCACCTCAGAGACTATATGGCATTCAGGCAAAAATAAGTGTTATTACTGAAGCATTTTGACTTCATTTTCTTTGTCTTTTGAAACCAGGAGGAATATTTTAAGTTGGGCTAAGAAGTACTGTGAACAGGAAGGAAAAAAAACATAGGGCCGTAAGGCTTTTACGGCACAAAATAAATGCTTTGAGTTCTACCAGTCTGAGGTCCTTCGATAAGAGCCTTCTTAAAGCAGGAGAGTAGTTGCTGGCATAGACTGAGGTAGGAGGGAATGGGTGTCTCAAAGTACAGCAGCATTAGGATTGTACTCTGAGGGCTGTACTGTTCTTAAGTGCAGGGTCTCTTTTTTTTCCTCTCTTCAGAAGCAAACCTCTCCTTCAGTGTTTCCCTCAGTTTGCACACTACAGATATTCTTGGTCTTGGAAGTGCAGGTGTTAAATGACTTCATCAGTTATCTAATTCTTGCTTTGTAGGCTAAAAGTTAGGGTTTGTTTTATTTCCTTTTCCCCTCTGCTTAGAAAAGGAAAGCCTACCACTGGACGTACTGTAACCTTGCTTGCTTAGCTGCAGGCTAAGATGATCTGTTTGAAGGGTATAACACTTTATTCTCTTGTAGCTGCACTTTTTTTATGCTTAAATTGATTTGAATGTCCAAATTAAGTTTGGTTTAACATATCTTTTACACTGAATAATCTTTTACATTGAATAATGCTGTAATACTGCAGCATGTATTCTATTTTAGAAATATTTTCTCTCAACACCTTTTTTTTCTTTTAATCTGGCTGAGGTCCTTTTCCATTAAGTTTTACTTAGTATGCTATGAATTAACTTATGCCCAACTTTCTCATATGACTATAATCCTCATTCTTCCAATATATTTTGTAGTAAATAGTGTGTCATAAGTAAGGGCAGACTGAGCTGTCTAGAGATGATTTTCTATCGCAGAAGTTACAGGCTGGAAGTTACTTGTACCTGTCTATAGCTGCTGCATAAAGGTTGATTTTTCCGCCTCCTTTCCNCCCCCCCCCCCCCCCCCCCCCGGTCTCTTGTGTTAGCCCGAGAAACCTATTTATTTAACAGGAAGCGTGTGTCTTCCTCTGAATGCCTCTTCTTTCTGCTAGAATAGTGTTGAGCAACAATTATGTGGTGATTGCAGTCATTACAAGTAAAACTCTACATCCTGTTTAGAATGGGATGTACATATTAACACATGTAAAACATCTGTTGTATCCTCTTGGAAATAGCATGTTGCAGACTTGGCTACTTCAGCTTCACAGCTGTTCAGAAGCTGTTCCATATTTAAAATTCACCATTAAGGGATGGCCTAAGTCATACAGTTTAAAGTAGGTAGTCTGTGGGTTTTTTTTTTAATGCAAAAATGAGTATTTTGGAGGCAATGCTGTGTGGCTCATCAGCCCTTTCACTGATGCTCTCAAGTACATTTATAGAACTTCACAGAACGAAAAGAGATGGACCTGTTGTCCAAAAAGGTAAGTCTGGTATTTTTTCATTCTTCCTTTCTGGGACTTCTAATTCGTTCTGAATTTTAGATATGCCCAGTTAACACTGGAATGAAGGAGAGGTTACTTTATTGCTGAGGAGCACACTTATGTTAGCCTTTCAAAGGCTAAATCTTGCTTTAGTCATATTTCATGATGAGTTTCTTTCACTTTTTCTTGCAGTGATGGGCATTGGTGTTTTCCTGACAGTCCCATGAATCAAGAGCATGTCTGACTTGATACCTGTGAAACTTCTTTTAACATGGAAAATATTTCACATTTAAATGTGAATTGTGACCTTTTTGACTCTTTTTGGGGGGGCAGGGGGCGGAGGAAAAGGTGGAGAGTAAGGGTAAAACCTTATCGTATAAGGAGGCTTTCAGAGCATATACCTGAGAATTTAGTCTCTCTAAAATAGCTTTGTGCCCCTCAGTGTGGGACAGATGAAACAAATGGTCAAAGCCCTAAATATAAATGTGTGAGTGACAGTGCTTACAAATAATTAGGTGCCAAATGGGAATGGTCTGGGCTTCCAGGAGTAACTGCAGCCCTCTGGAGAGAGGCAGACAGCATAGGTTGAAAAGGAGAGCATAATTCCTCATGTTAACTGGAAAAGGTTTACTGGAAAGGTGTTCTCAGTCAGCGCTGGTAGGATTTTAAGATCTTTCATTTTATCATTCTTTTTATTTTAATGAAGACATTATCCTGCCTTCTAACTTTAGTCTGTTTCTTTCTTATACTTTATTCTGAAACCCAGTTGTCTTGTTTGGAAAGTAAGCAGGCCTAACCCGTAGCCCCTGAACTTGGCTTTTAAGTGCCTGAAAGCTACACAGTGAGAAAAGGAGCATTATACTCTACCAACTCCAAGGCTCTGGAAGATCAGTTTAGAAGTGATCTTTTACATACGAATAACATCGCTATTTCATGTGGTTATACTACATTGTGTATCACAGGCTGCTAGCTGGTGTGTAACAAAGCCTGTGTCACTGTCACTCCTTGTCTCCCCCCCTTTGTTTTATGGGGCTTGTAGAGGGAAATGCAGATTGGTCTTGCATTTCACTATAGCTTCCTTCCTGCCGGGAGCTCATCTCTGCTGTCTTTCATTTCTAGCACTTAATCTGCCACGTGGAATACTTGGTTTCCTGCCCATCTGTGAAATCTGAGTAGACCTTGGAGTCCCTGGCCATAGAGATTTTTCTGTGGGTTTAGAAAGCCATTCCATTGCTGTCTCTTTCCCCATCTTTCTAGGTTGGTATAGCTCGATGTGCTCTTTCAGTGGGCTGGCTTTAAGCATAAAGGCCTATTTAGGCTTTTTTTAATGCTTAAAACTTCAGGACTTCCCCCAAAGTTAAAAGAAGTTCTGCTGAAACCTATGTGTCAGCCTGTGTTATTTCTTAATGTCAAAGGAAAGTAACTGGCCTGGAGGCTACATCATAAAGGAACTGCATTTTTTATGACTCAACTCCCACCTTCCTACTAGACTTCTCCAAAACCAGCTTGCAGGTTTCCTATCCAATAAATTGACACTCTTAAGCATGTAAAGGAGCCATGGAAACCAACTGAATGGATATTAAGGAAGACTGGTCAGAAATGAGTAGCGTGTAAAAAGGAGACACTTATCTCCAATTAGACTTTCCATTTACTTTTCAGACCTAAAGGAACTAGACATGCTTAAATATGCTTTTTTTTAGCTTTCTGAAATAGTTACTGGCTTTTGTCTTGTGCTCAACTTACAGTAAAGGCGATGAAACTTGTCAGCCTACCTCCTAGGCCTTAGGAATGCTCTGTATCCCTTAAATTGCTACAAATTGTGACTGGTAAATATTGATTTTGCTCTATGGAAATACTTAACTGTTGTGTTTGTAAACTGAAGTATTTCAGACCTAGAGAGCTGCTGTGACTTAAATGTTACAGCAATATTGTCCAAGCTGTAGTTTTTAGCGGAGGGAGGAGGTTGAGCAGAAAAACTTGTTTGCTGTCCTTCCTTCCTCCACCATTTTTATCGTTGCATGAGTTTGTTGGCAGGTGTTCACAGGTGCTAAATTTATGAGGAAAAATGTCTGATTGTGTATCTCATTTGCCATCAGTGTGCACCTACCCTTAATATAAATAACATCTTCCTACGACAAATCAGGCTGCAGCAATCCACCTGAAAGCACAAAATTTCTTGGCGTAGTAGAATGTGTACAGAACAAGCCTGCAACCACTCCAGGGAGTTGCAGATAAATACTAGCTTTGGCTGGTATTGGCAGAAGTGGCCCCCTGTGTGGAGCAAAGATAGAAACATTAGGCTTGTCCTAGCATGCTCCTCTAGCAGCTGCAGAGCAATGTCACTAATATATATAAATGTTTTTTCCTTCCAGTCTTCTGCGTTTTCACTGTGTGTTTTCCACTTACTCATGCTCTGATTGTTTGGAGGTGTTTCTTGCCTATCTATTAGTAGATAAGCATGTGCTTGCAGCTTGTGTGTGTTTTGAGTTTTTGAAATTTTTATTTGAAGTTAGAACTCTGGGGAAAAAATGGACGTATCTCAAGTGCTTGTTAGGACCCCCTTTTGAAATAAGTTTCATGCTGGTACTCACTGCTTTGGTAAACTAGGTATGTCGGAAAGGGTACTGTTTGAGAATACCAGTTTCAAAACAATGTTGAACTCCAGGAGGAAAAAAAAGATGAGTGTCTGTTTACAGACAGATTTGCAAACTCTTGCATCACTGCTTAGGCACAGACGGTAAGGATCTTGAAAATTAATCCTCTGATGTCTGAATTATACTAACTTAATGCTAAAAAGCCACATAGCACAGTCACCGGACTAGTAAAAGTTAAACAGTTCTCCTCAGATGCATCTTTTAAATTGCAGGAAACTACCCTACTTTGCTGTGAATTTGATTCTTACGAGTAATTCTACAGGCTTGATACATATTTATCTAGTTTGATTTGCAGTTGTTTCTAAGAAAATTTTCATTTTTTTACAGTGATTTTAATATGAAATTAGTATACCCCAATAACTATGTGAACACTTGAAGTTTGACAGTAATAGTTACTGCTGGTATAAAAATGTAGGAAAGATTTTATTATTAAACAGAACATAAACTGGAGCAGTGAATCATGTGAAGGACATGTTCTTCCTTAAAAAGTAGAGTATGCAAGTCATTTGTGGGTATTGAAAAAGGGCAGGACTGGTAGCACCACCTATTGATTTTACTATTTTTTTTAGTTTCCTTAAAATACAAGGTTAAATTAATGTGTGATTGATATATAATTTAGGATTGTTAAATCAGTTAGAATCATGCCCCTTTATTTATAGGCTTTAGAATGAAGTTTCTTGCTGCTTATTTGAAAACCTGCCAAATCTCTTCCAAGTTATGATCTGTGTGTCCTTTGGGAAAAGGAGTGCAAGTTATAGGTGGGGTTTCTTTAAGAAGCTTAAGTTTCCAAATAAACCTTTTGCAACTCCTCCTGATGCCCATCAGATTATACGTACTTCATGTTTACTTAGGAATGTTTAAGGTAGCATGTTCACACATACCTTTTGAAGGCCGAAAATACACTGTAAACTAGATCTAAGAAAGATTTGGATTTTTTTTTGTATGAAGATCACTGTATTGCCCTAAGCTGAGTGTAAGAATTGTTACTAATTAATTGGCAGAGTAATGGAGGAGTTGCTGAGAATTTAGTGTTTTTCCACACAGTGACACCTGCTATCAAAAAGACTAAGTAGGTCTGCTGGACTAAGGAGTGTGGACTGATGAAAGCCATGTTTGGAAAGCTTATTAGCTTGAGCTAGTGGCTGAAGGAGATGTTAAGGTGTTATCCCTACTTAGAAGAAACTAATAAATCATTCTAATACCAAGTAAAAACTGGTGTGAGTGATATCAAGTTGACAGTAACCAAGTTGAAGCTTGATTTAGTACTAGAGTATTGCCAGCTTTCTTAACTACCTGTTAAGTGGTGTGTTAGGGCCTCTTGTGGGTATGAGAGAAGCAGTGGCTTAAGGTATTTTCACAGAATCCCAGAATGGTTGAGGTTGGAAGGGACCTCTAGAGATCATCTAGTCCAAGCCCCCTGCTCCAGAAGGGGCACCCGGAGCATGTGGCACAGGGTGGCATCCAGGCAGGTTTGGAAGTTCTCCAGAGAAGGAGACTCCACAGCCTCTCTGGGCAGCCTGTGCCAGGGCTCTGTCACCCTCACAGCAAGGTTATTGTTTTTCACACGGAGATGGAACTTGCTGTGTTTCAACTTGTACCCATTACCCCCTGTTCTGTCCCTGGCCACCACGGAGAAGAGTTTGGCCCCATTCTCCCTACATTCTCCCCTCGGATGCTTGTACCTGTTGATCCCTGTCAATTTTCTCACCTCTTGTTCTCTACCACTCCTGTGAATTGTCATCCTGGCACCAAACTGTAGTGGTCAGTTGTCTCACTTGGGCTAGTCATGTGGGAGAGGATATTCTGAACAGGAGCTTGTTAATTGAGTAGATCTTTTACCCCAGAACTTGATTTCTGAGCTGGAGGCCAGTGTGCATCTATGAATGATCAAAATAGAGGGGGAGCTGTTTTATGTTGCCCGACAGATTCCCAGCAGGCCAATATTGCTGCTGAAACATCTTCCCCTTTGGTGTGCTTCACTGCTATGTCAGATGTAAGCAGTAATTTCACAAATAATTTCACATAATTTCATGCAAGCCTATTCACAATGCCTTTGTCAGGGGCATAGAACTAGAAATTAGTAAGTAATGACCAATTAAAAGCTTTAAGGAATTTTCTTTATTACTTGGGAAGACAAAGGCAGATATAGGGGGCAAAGTCTGACTAAAAGCACTGCAAGTGTTACCTGAGATGCTCTTCTAGCTTCTTGTGGCAGACTAATAAAAATACAGCTAACAAGTTAACAATACTGTTTTTGCAGCAAATTTGAGAGAGTAATGGACAAGGAAGAAATTGGGGCCTGTTATTACAGTTATTATAAAACAAGGGGATTTAGGGGCATGGGCTGTTCTGACATTTCTCCACTTTCTACTGTTTGACTTCGTAATGTGACAGAATAGAGTAGAACTTGCTTTCCTACAAGTGTTTTTCCAAGTATCAAATATTTTTCACTTTCAAGTTTTAAAATGATGCAGTTAAAACAATGAACCTAATGGCAGAACAGGTCTTCCTTTGATAGACTTGGTTCTTCCCTCCTCCTTCCCTGCTCCTTGCTATTCCATGTCAGCTCCAGCATGTCAAGAGTTACTAGTATTGCCAGCAGTGAGACTGATGTTTACAACTTGGGCTGAAGCCTTCACATACAGGCTTCAGGCTTTGCTAGCAAATCAAAAACAGAACAGAACTGCAGGGAGCAGAAGAGAATTTAATTCTATTTTTTTGCTTTCAATGTTAACAGGACTCCTGGGAATTGTTACTCTGGCTAGGACATGGCTAATGCCTTGCTCCAGTCGGGGCATTATAATATGCAGTCCTATATCCAGTTGGGATAGCTGCTGCAAGATCTTAAGGAGATGCGTTGCTTTACTTTGTAAGGATAGACTGCAGTGTAAGCATATTATAATTGAAAAACAGTGTTATCAATAGCAGAGTGAAAACCTGACCTTTCTAGTCAGAAGGGTAATTTCTCTGCTTTTTCTGGTAGAGCTGATTTCTGAGGTGAAATGCAGTTCTGCAACATAAGTCTCTGTTCTTTTTACCCTTAAACTACCCTAAATGAAGGTACAGGGTGAAGTAAAGAAATACACAGTGGAATTTAACTGGGGCGATAGGCTTAGTCACCAAAGTTTAAATGGTTCTGGAATCATCAGTGTAGACAAGCACTTTTTCATGTGGTTGTTAATGTGCTTTTTGCACAGATTCGGTGCTGTCTCAGAGGAAAAGCTGTAATTTGTTGAATCACAGAAATATTGCTTCCTGAGTTTGGGGAATTTCCCTGCAACTTTCCCATGGAGAGTTAAAGGAGACGGGTGTACGTGATGTGTGTGCTCAGATGAGAGCTTGCTCAAGGTGAAGACGGGTGTTACACAGTTATGTGTAGAATGCAGTAGTATCTGACTCAAATTGTGTGGTAACTGTCAAAACGGAGGAGGGTGTGGTAGGAACTGCTGGGTCTAATACTGCTGAATATTTATTCCTCAATTCATAAACGTGGCTAATGGAATATACCAAGCTAATCTCAATTAACATACGAAAGTGGGAAAAGCTTTCTTGATATTTTCTAGTCATTTGAAACCTGTTAGTGTACAAAAGTAAGTTTTAATATATTAGAAAACTTTTTTTTTTTCACTTGCCCATTTCTATTAATCATGATTTCCTTAAGCAAGCTGTATATTCAAAAGCATTTACTCTTACTGCTGGAAAAGATGATGAAACTCAAATCACTAGCTAGTTTCATGAGGAATTAAAATATTTAATATTATAAAAGAAGCTACAGTGATAAATAAGTAGAGAATATTTTTAAGCACATACCTGGGTTGGTATATCTGTTTTTTTCTCATTTAGAGTGAAACCATTCCTAACTGTTAATAGTACTGCATGTTAATGTCATACTTAAGGCTTATATTTTTACCACGAGCACAAATTATGAAAGAGAACTCTTATTAAAAATACTTCAGTGATTGCTCTTGATAAACCAGTCTTAAAAACTGCAAGTCGGACAGAGGAAAAGGGGAGGGAAAGGTTCATATTTTCAAGCAGATAATTCCAGTAAATGAAATGTTTTGGAGGAAGACCAGAAATGGTGGTGTGTTTTGTGTGTTTTTTTTTTTTTTGTTTTGTTTTTTTTTTTTTTTTTTTTTTTTTATGATAACTCCAATATAGTCATTGCAGTCCTGAAATGAGGTGACAGGCTTTCTGAAACCTAGTCTCAGAACCTAACCTTACCCTGCTGTTTACTGGGAGATATATTTGAGGCCTGATCCTGATCAAAAAAAAAAAGGGGGGGGGAGGGTAGAGACAGCACAAACATTTGTGATAAAAATGTTTCTGTAGTCAAGTGACGGTTCCTGTGTGTGTGTGTGTATATTAAGGCAATTTATTATAAATAAATGGAAATGCTTTTGAAATAAATACAAAACCCTGACTTTGTTTAAGATTGTAATAATACGAAATAAGCATTGCTGTTGTATGCATATCTTAACATGCAATTTCATAACTGTCTCCTTTTTCTTTCCCTGCTATACTAGGTGCTAGTGATGGAGGAATAAACATCCTTTCCACATGCTTTAGACTCCTGTATACTTGGTCCTGTCCCTGTGCAGCATATAGCCCTGCTTGTGGGCAAGGAATATGTTCCTGTGCTCCTCTGGAAGAAGGAGGAGGAGTTATTTTTGGCAGAGTATCTGCACTGAGGGACTTCAAAGAGCTGCCTAGATATCTAAGCCTGATATTTTACAATAAGAGCATCTAGAAAAGCTTAGGTCATAGGATAATGTGACCGTGTTTTGCTTATAAATCCTTTCCAGTTTACTGGATTAAAATGTTTCCAATGCCTTGGTTTTCTTTTCTGGTCTCAAGTGATCCTAGGATGTGAACTAGCATCTAAAACACTACCGGAGATGCAGCTCTGGACTCCATTCTAAATAAGTGGAAATGACGCATCTGTCTCTAAATTTAGTCATTGGTGGAATTAAAATAATAGCTTAATATGTGAAGTTCTGTGTATTGTATTTGAGATATTAAGGGTGTCTTAAACTTTGTAAATGAATTTTTTTTATGTTGGTAACAACAGCCGTGTGAACTGATATTAGATGGGCTGTACATTTGAGTATTTGTTAAGGAAAACCATGTTTTCAGAGTGTGGTTTTTGGACTCCCAGACAGATCACACAAGCACAGAAGGCCCATCCCACATCCTGTGCAGAAAGGCAGTTCACAGAAATGTCCTGTGTCGGGTAGGATTGCGAGCCACTAACTTGGTCCGACCTCTCCTGCAAAGTATGGAAAACATTAATGCAAAGGAACAGCAGCAGCTTAGTGCTTGGTCCTACCAGGTGCTAAGTATTCTCCCTGAGAAAGGGGAGGGGAGGAATTTAACACATCAGGCTTTCTGAGTAGGAAACTAAGCTGTTGTATCAGTAAAAATAGGTCAGTGTTTTATTAGCTATATGAATCAGTGGTCATACTCAGCCTGATAGCTATTTGTATGCTGTATTTGTATGCTTGTGGGGGGGGGGGGCAGTGTATCCTGGCTCTGGAGAGAGGAAAAGCTGGGAAGACTGCTGCAAGTTGTTATTAAATGCCTTTTTTTGTGTGTGTGTGTGTGTGGGGGGGGGGGGGGCGGGGACCCCCCCCCCCCCCCACACACACACACACAAAAACCCCGTTTCTTTTTTTCTCTTCCCTGACATTGCTGCAGTCATTTCTGTAAATAGAGGGAACTGGCTCTCTGGGTCCCCTATCCCACCAAAACAGATAGGGTGGTTAGTGTTTGTGAATCTGCCATCTGTACCTGTGGATGAGTTGGGTGCTATTCTGCCTGTGAGTTACTAGAGCTATTTTTGAAGAGAGGCTCTCCCCCCTTCCTCCCATATTACCATCTTGAATGATAATTTTAAAAAGCAACATGCTACTTTTCATTTTCAAACAAAAATACTGTCCTAATACTACCTTGCTATTAGAAAAAAAAAAAAAGGCAACTTGCATGTATTGCTTGAAGTACAGCACCTACTTAAGAGCAAAGCATTATTCAATGGTGATATTTATACAGCTAAGCATAAGGCTGCTGTGAGAATATTTAAGGCTGTATCCTGCTTTTCAGCAGTTTTCTGGAAGGAAGCCCCTCCTTTAGTCGTTACCAGTCTCCTGACTGTTCAGCATTCCCAAAACACGTTGTTCATAAAATGTGATTATAGGGAAGGCATTCAAGGAAACAGAAGTTCCCTCAGGATGAGATTTGCTTTTTTTAATCTGTTTCCCCTGTATGCTGTAGCTTCTGCCCTAGCCCAGGGATAGCTCTTCCCGTGTCAACTGAAGCTCAGAAGCTGCAACAACCAGGGCCGTATTCAGATGGCAGTGTGTGCCCTTACTTTGAAGATGCAAGAGAAGTACAGGCTCCCTGTGTTTTGGGGAGGACCTTCCTCTGGGCTGGCTGGCACAGTAGAGTCCTCTTGGCTGTGTTTTTGGAAGGACACACCCGATTACAAATTATGGGAAAATAATCCTTTTCTGACTGTCTTTTTTTTTTTCAGTGTCTGTGCGTAGCAGGAAGTGACCAGTCTCATGATGTGGACATAGCTGCCAAAAATCTGCAGAAAACACAGTGCTCTATCCTGTAGTGAATATATGTTTTTGCTGAAGCAGCCCAGTGCTGTCATAAAACGGTTCATGGATAAGTAGCTGGTTGACACTAAAGACCTTCATGCTCCAGTGAGAAACAAAGTTATGCTGGTGGTTAATGTATTTCAGGGATTGCATAATCCTATGCAGCCTGTTGTGTTGGAGATCAACAATTTAAGATTGATTCAGTCTGTAGACTGAACATGTGAGAGTTCCTCATGGAGACTAAATTCTTCCGTATTGGCCTGTGAGGAGTGTTTACAATTGTGTTACCTAGCAGTTTACTTCCATTTATTGCCTCAGTAGTTCAAACTTTTATTGCTGCTCTGTGGTGATGCTGCTGTGTAATATATTGGGGCACAAAGTTTTCAGACTTGGTCTTTTCTGTGTCTTATTTCCTCTGTCATATTACATCTTTGCTTTTAAAAAGAATGTGTTTGCTTGTTTTTCTACCATGGCCAAAGGTATGGCTCAAGAGATAATGAGCCTGTTGGTGGCAGCTCTGTTAGTGCTAGTGGTGGAACTGCAGAGGCTGATGACCTTGCCTTGGCTTTCTAGAGAGGTTGTTTTCCATCTGTAGTACCTCTACAAGAAGAGAATCTCTAGAGAAGGAGCCATGGGGCTTCATATCTACAGGCAGGTTATGATGATAAGTGCTCCTGCTAGGAAAAAAGAGAATTCATAAATTCACATGTATGTGTTCCAGAGTGACTGAACTTAGTCGTGTTGCATATGTGTTTCTGCGCATTTGTATGAGGAGGGTGAAATATTTCTGCAAGATAGAAGGCAGACTAATGTTTAAAACGTGTAACAACCTTACTCTTGTTTTGATTACTTTTATTTAGAAGTGACTCTGAACAGAAACTTAAAATCGTTTTACATGGTCTTTTGTAAAACTTTGAACAGATGTAGCACTAAAAACTCTTTAGGTTTTCTGAAGAAACATAAGCCAGAAGATCTGCTGTTTGTTTCTCTACCTATTCTTCTAACCTCATGTTTAATGGTTCTGGAAATGAGCACCCAGCCCAGTTCCTGCTGAAATCAAAAGCAGTGAACTCTTTCATTCATGTACCCCCTATAGTAGTTAAAGCAGAGAGATGTTTTTTAGAGATTCTAAATCAACAGTAGCTATTATATTTTTCTTGGTAGAATGGTATTTTGTGGGATTTGTGTGTGTTTTTTGTTGTGGTTTTTTTTTCTCTGTATAATATGGAAGGCTTTTCAAAAAGAAAAGAACCTGGCCTTATACCTTGAACACAAACAATTGCAAACACATCAGGAGTCACTGTCTGTTGTAAGCAATTTTCATTTCTATCAGGTCTGATGCATTTCCTTATGAAACTGGTATATGGGGTTAGAACTGAGAGGGATGGCAGTTTGCTGAGAGCAAGGGGCGGCGGGGGAAGAGCTACTGGTTATTCTAAGACTATTTAATCCTATTAAAAACTGAGTCATGAGTTCATCTTTCCTCATACTTGCTACATAAACCAGCAATATATTCACCATATTTCAACTCTGAGATTTCAAAAAAAAAAATGGGAGAGGACTGTTGGATTGGATTTCCCAAAGTTGAAGGCCATTAATTATATTTTGATATCTCCATATTCAGAAGAGCTGATGCTGAGTTGTGAGGGGAAGGAACGACACATTTAATTACTGTGTTTTCCAAACATTAAGCAGAGTGTATAGATAAAACAGCAGGGAACTGAAAAAGTCTTATGAATAACAACAGCTACACCTCCTTACATTTCACTTCATAAGTTCTGTGTGGGGTCACTTATTTTGTAGGAAATGCCATAGTATAAACAACCGCTAGGGTGAGACAGGTTAATATTTACTTTATATTGTACAGATTCTCTGCTACAGATTGGCAAAGAAGCAGAGCCATACATCCATGACCCCAGCCTTATGAATCCTGCAGTGCTATTAGCATTCATTTAATTTAACATGGAATATATAGAAAATAGCTTAGAAACCTTGGAGAGTTGGAAGTGTCCTCGGTGAGTGGCCTTGGTCAGCTTCTGCTTGTAGCATTCAAACAGCAACTCCCACTGCTGCGAGCTGCCCTGGTTGCCTCACTAGGTTGCTGGTTTGGGGATACTAAAAAAAAAAAAAAAAAATTGAATCTGCAAACCAGGACACGCACTGAGCTGAGAAGAATCAATATAATGACTCTGTAATGAAGAGTTGTAAGCCAAACAAAAGCCCATACAGGAACCTTTGCTAATTTAGTTAACGCTGTTCAGCGTGTGCAGGTGGCTCACATGCCCTTCTTGATGGGTGCGTCCTCCCACGGGGGCACCCTTACACCAGCATTCAGCTCAACCCCCTGAGCTGCTCCAGCAGAAAACTACTGACTTTGTTGCAGTGATACTGCGATGCCAGGTTGGCCCTCTTGAGAGAGGTCACAAAGCACCAGGGCTAGTGCAAGCAGAAATTCCCCTTGTGCTGCAGCTGGTTATCAGGTTGGCTTTGCTGGTTTGTGAAAGGTCTGCAAAGTCTGCCTGGTTGGTAACTGCCTATAAAACTGCAGCCCTTCCAAGTGCTTCTGGAGGACAGTTCAGTCCACACCTGACCTTGCCATGGGCTTCCTGGAATCTTTCTAGATGATTCTAGAATTAATAGAAAGCCTTTTTGATATAAGTGTGATTCAAATGAGTCCATTTGCATGTTTACCTTGAAATGAGGTGAAGTAAAAGAGCCTCTTTCACTTACATGACTGCAAAGAAGTCTCAGGTTTGGACCGCTATGTTGAGGTAGATGATGCATGCTGAAGGAGGCTGGAGATCTCAGTGCACCTTCTGAAAGAGTAGAGATAGGAATGCATCTCGAGGCATAGCATGAAATGGGATAGGAGGCAAATGCAAGAATGACTCGCCAAGATCATTGGCAGTGGACTAGTTTAATAACCAACCTCCCTGAAAAAGGCAGAGGAATTACAAATTCCAGTCAGTCTATCCAGGTTCTCAAGCTAGTATCAGAATGCTGAATTCAGATTGTGTACTAGGGTAAGATTTTTAGAAACCTTGGGGAAAAATATCGTCATTTTTCTATGTGGAGTTTAATAGCACTGAATGCTACAGGTCTGAGGACCTATTTTTACTACTTACTGCTATGAGTGGCAGTAGAGATTACTAAGACTGGAAGAAGTTAGATGAGCCAGGCCCTTTCTCATTTTCTGTTTACTGCAGTTAGTGTTCCTGGTAACCCTTCATATACTTGTATGTTTGGTTTCAGTGTCTTTTCATGCTTGGTTGTGCTTCCTGTCTCGTGTATCAGGCAAGTGATGTCATTCTTGTCCCCTGCTGCAGGGAAAATGTGGTTGCACGCTCTTACCAGACCTCTTCAAGAAAGGCTGTACCTCTTCCCCCTGAAAAACTTGGCTCTGTTTCTTTTGGAACATGGAGGCTCCCCTTTTTCAGCCTACTCTACCACTCAGTGAGGAGCAGCAGAAGGTCCTTCCCCTCTGTCATCTACTTGGCATCTACTTGGTCACACTTTTGCTCGCTGGCCATTTTGCTTAGGCATGGAGCCTGTGTAACACCTGCCTCTTGCTTCGTAGCCCCACGCAGAGCTGCGGAAGGGAAGGAGAAGGTAGGCAAGACACCCACCCCTTCCTCAAGCAAACGAAACTGCAGAAAGCTGCATTGGGAGCTTCAAGTGCAACCCAAGTGCTGAGAGTGTCCCAGCTTCCTACTGCTCCTCCATGGTCAGGAGAGCAGCAGACTCTACTGGGGCTCTTGGTTCCTGTGGTCCTGCCTGCCAGGGGAAGGTGGTGGAGCCAGGTGGGAGCTGTTGTCCCCAAGGAGCTGCTGTGGGAGTGCGCGGAGGGCACTGCCATGAGGTGAGCAGCAGGCCCAGCATGTCCACACCAGCCGCTCCGACGGCTGCTCTTGCCAGTCTTGTGAAAACACAGCCCTCACAACAGTACAAGGGTGTTAAAATGAAGTTAGAAACGCTCTGGGAAGAAGCTCTGTCTCCTTAAATCTGGCGAGAAGGGGCTCTTCCTGCGTGAGTCATATGCAGCTGTAGAGCGGCCCTGGCAGCAGTGCTGGCCAAGCTCCCCTGCTGCCTTGTGCTGCATGCTCTGTGAGGCTTCCTGGAGGCAGGGAGAAAAATACCCCCCACTCGTTCTTCGGCTGGGTACGCACAGGAGGGGACCCTCAAGGACTGCTGGCGCATTTGTGAGCGGCTGAGCTCTGTGTGAGGGTTCAGCTCGAGCCTCCCCGAAGCACGTCCCCAGGAAAGGCCCAGGCGGGTCGGGCTGCCTGGTGCTGCAGAGGAAGTGGCTTCTGTTACAGCCAGCAAGCGATATGCCCGAGCACAGAGGTTGGGCAGTTGCCAGGCTAAATTTAACTTAAATTTAACCTTTTTAGCTTTTGTATTACACTTTTCTTAAAACGTTTCTGCCTCTTCCTACTGTTTACGTCTGACAAATGTCAGTTCTTTTGTACAACTTAATACAAGCTTTTGTTTAGGAAAGACCAGAATTACTAACAGAACCGGGTCTTTGGGACAGTAAAAATATTCCCCAATGTTCTCGATACATGAGCAAATCTGAGGCCAAGCCATAAGCAGCTATGGTGGTGTCCTTGGCTTTGTGCCCTCTCCCAACCCCCTCCCAGGCAGTCAGTTTTTGATCTGAATTTGATTTGGAAATGCAACACAATGCAGCAAAAGGCAGTTTATGAAAATGAGACCCTTGATATTTGGGACATCAGGCGCCCTCTTGTGTTACTCTGCTGGAGTGTTGAGCTGCAGCTCTAGGCAGTGTTACAGTCTCATTTGCACAGAGGCTGGTGTATGCTTGGGTCCTGGCATCGCAGTCAGACGTAATTTGTAGGATTTCCTTCACAAAGGTACAGAGCTTGTTCCAGCTACACACTACTCATAGAATGGAGTTTTTGTCACCTGTTTGTGTCTCTTTAGAAGGTGCTTGATTTACTCAAAAGTAGCCATGTTGGCAAACAACTCTGTGGGTGAAATTTTAAGTCTTGAAATATACTGACGTTAAAACTGATGCAAATATAGCATAGTTTAGATCAAAAAGAAATCTAAACTACTTTAGTTCACTTCCTTGTGCTACATGATATGATAAAAATATGNTCCAGCTACGCACTACTCATAGAATGGAGTTTTGAACTTCAAGGGGCTGTCACCTGTTTGTGTCTCTTTAGAAGGTGCTTGATTTACTCAAAAGTAGCAATGTTGGCAAACAACTCTGTAGGTGAAATTTTAAGTCTTGAAATATACTGACGTTAAAACTGATGCAAATATAGTATAGTTTAGATCAAAAAGAAATCTAAACTACTTTAGTTCACTTCCTTGTGCTACATGATATGATAAAAATATGCTACATCTCCCCAGAAAAGACATCCTTGGAGGCAGACAGTATATACACTTTTTCAGATTACCTACGGTAAGTGCCTGAAAATACCAAATTTCTCCACATGCTAGACTGTAAGGTGCAAAAGAGGTAAGTTACCTTAAAAACTGAAGCCAACTACAGCACTTTCTTGGGGATTTGCCACCTCAAGCAATATATTTTACAGCTTGAAGTTATTCTAAGGACATAAATATCACATTATTTTCTCGCATGGTGCAGACTCCCAACTTACTGGTACTGCTGAGATTAAATAAACAAACCCTAAACAATGTTGTGGGTTTTTTCTCTGTCTTTTGTCTCTTGAGGGATTAAATGGTGATTATTTCAGGGCAGACTACTTGATGCTTTACAGTGATATTTCTAGTGGCTTCTACAAGAGCCTGAACTCCTAGCCTGAAAGCTCCTGAGAATTAGAATCCTTTCAAAATGTGGTAATTAAAAAATGAAACAAAAATGGCCATGGTGAATATGGTTGAAGATCTGTCTAACTCGGTGTCCTGTCTCCAGCAGATGCCTTGAGAAAAGCCTAAGATCAAGGCAAGTATAAATGAGAGCTTCTTTATTGCTCTCCCAGTCTCCAACAGTTTTGCTCCTCTGGGGCCTCCTGAGCTGTTTGTGGGTTTTGGGTGTTTGCTAAAACTTGGCAAGACTTAATCTCCAGGCTTGTCTCGTCTGCTGCTGACACCAGTGTAGACTTCCAGAATTGACTCCTTTGGCAAGGAAGTGTTTCCATCCATGACAGTCACGATTTTATATTTCTCTGCTATGAACTGTTTTCAGATTTTTTGTTTGTTTGTTTTTTCAGACAGGAGAGTCCAGTGTTAATTGTTCTGAAAATATAAACTATTCTATACCTTTCATGCAAAATTTTCTGTTTGATTTGGTTTTCTTGGAGCTCTATTTCTTAAGCAGTCTATTTCTTCACAATTATCCCTCATCCTCACTACCCTGAATAACTTGGTGGCATCAGTAATTATGTCCTGTTCTTGTTTGCTCCCTTTTCTGGATACACTGAACCAGGAAGCACTACCACAAATCCCTGTGGAATTGCACTGATGAAGCTTGCGCACTATGAGAACTGACCATCCTGTCTTCAGGCTCCAGTCTTAACTATTACCCCTGTAGGCCCCTGTAGGGAGCTGTAATGGCTGTTTGGTTTCCTTAAAAGCCTTGTTGAAAACCTTTTGGAAAGGGCACTTATTAGCCAGACCATCATCCATGTGGCTGCTAAGCCCTTCAGAGAAGCCTGATGGATTTGGGAGGCAGGTTTTCCATTCACAAGAGCCATGTTCATTCTTTCTAAGTTGGTTGGCTGCGTAATTCTACTCTCCTTACAGTTTATACTATTTGCTGGTGGCTGAATTGTGCAGAATTATGGCTCTGCTAGTGGCTGTATGACTGTGAATGTGACTTTTTTTGCTTCGATATTCTTTGTAAAATTGTTAAAAGCACTGTATGAATGTTTCTATAGAGGACAAGTAATGTATATGAGAAATTTTCAAACAGTCAAAAGCAGAATGCTGCAAAGGATTAATATTGTGCATACAAGTTAGTTTGCTTTTAAAATAAATCTAAGAGCAGTTGTTAATAGTCCCAAAAACAGCAGGTACAATAAACAAAGGACCATATTATAGTTTTGTTCATATTTTGAAGCTGCTAAGATTTACTTGTGTACATGAGGGCATTGCTGAATTCAACCTAGTGGAGACCAGAATTTCCTTTAGGTCGTGGGCAGGATTTTTGTGGGTCTTGGTGGAGCCTTCTGCCACTCGAGCAGCCGCAGTGTCGGGAGGGGATGAGGGAAGGGTTCCAGCAGAGCCCCTCCAAGCTATGAAGATCCCAGTGTGCTCTAGGGCCTCCGCCACCTGCCTCTTATCTACAGCATTCACTACAAGGGACCATCTCATGATGGTATCTGAGGCGTCGTGGCGAGTAACTCAAGCAAAGAGGGATCTGCAGAGTGTTAGAGGATGGTGTAAGAGGTGGTTTTCCTTTGACCGGTGAAGCCTCATTGCCTGTCTTTTCCCTTCCATGAAGAGGATGGAGAACAACTGCTGGCAGAGATGAAGAAGGAAAAAGCTTGTCTGGAGTAGTTAGATTTCTTGCAAAGTACTTCAAAAGGCAGCACAACTTTATGGTTTACATAGCTGAAGTAGCTAAAGTAAATGAACTTGGAGACAAATCTCCAAAGTAAAATCATTCTTTAACAAGTACAGGATGTTGTCATTAGTAATTCGAACCAAGTGTGTGGTCCTTGTTATTTCATTGAATCTGCCTAGTTCAAGATAACAGCAAGGGGCTCTCTGTGAGGCACAGCTCGAGCTCCTTGGTGGAGAACCAATAGTGCCGCGTTGGAGGCAGCTGCTGGTAGAAAAGCATTTGCACCTTTACCTAAATTATCAAGTAAATGAAAACAAAATATCATAAGGGAGGTAGGGGAAGAGACCTCAAACAAATCCAGCAATTTGGGAGTAAATTATCCTGTTCAGGTTGCTCTGCGTCTGAATTACTCTTCAATGAATAATGCAGCAGCAGTTTGCAGAAGACTGGCGGTTGGACGGCAATGTTTTGACAGAACAAGTGCACACAGTGTATTGGTGCTTGCAGTGGCTTGAAATGTGTGCACGGAGTGTGCCGAAGACCCAACTGCGCTGAGGGGCAATGGCCATACGGGCTTTGGCCCTGCTGAATCCAAAGGGTTGCTTCATATCCCACCCCTCAACAGTTCCCCAGTGTGTGCACTTGCTTTTCCCTGTCATCCCCAATAGGAAGCACAAGGTGATTAAAAAATAACGTTTTGCCATTTAAGAGAAGGAGAAGCAGGTTAGAGTGTGTGCTCAGGTCATCTGGCTTGTGCTAATTGGTTTGTGCATCAATGCTTACTCACCATTGCAGCATTTAACTCTTGCTCTTTTTATCCTTCAAAAATAGTTTAAATTCATGTAAAATAGTTTTATCCGGGAGCCCACTGTGAGCTCCATCTGTTGCTGCATTCTGTCTTTGCATGCACGTTTGTGTTTCCAAAGGAGAATGAGTTCCAGTAAATCTATTGATACTCAGTAGGAAGGGTGTCATCATGTGAAGTCTGATATTGTGAAAAGATCTCGAAGACATGCTTGGAAAAAAGGATCTGCCTTGTTGCTAACTCAGCTGCGGGCCTGACAGCAGGCGCTCCTAAAAAGATGGGGAATGAGCCGAAGAGACTCCCTGCCAGCAAGGAGAGCCGGGAAGCTGCATGTTTTCCGTATAAATTGACTTTTCATTTTTAAATCCCTCTGGGTAAATGGAGGCAAATTATTTTTCTTTGCTAAAGCAACAGCTTGTGATGGAAAGCCACCTTCAAGAAGAAAAAAATAATTTAAAGTCAAACCGAATATAGTGTCAAAGAGTTTGTGGGGTTTTTTTAAACATCTTTTAGATTCAAAACAATTAACATAGCTAAAAAAAAGGAACTGGGAAGAGGAGAAAAGGAGATGCTGAAGAAACATGCATTTTTAATTGCTTCATTATTCTCCAATTAGAATCTTTTCATAATTAAGCTAAAACATTGACAATAGGGTTCTTCGTAACACTTAACACAAGGCCGTTTATTTTCACATGAGTATGTGTGGCAAGATGCTGAATCAAAGAGTCAGTTAATTTCTTAGGGAATGGCACAAGGCCTTTTAGGACTATAACTATTAACAGATACTTTTCCCAAAATCGACTTTCTTCTAGCATCTGTTAGATATCTTATAATACTATCTATAATGGTGCCCTCTGGTGACTCCAGAAAGATTTACACTAGAATAAAATGAAAAAAAAGGCAGAAGTTGGCGTGTGGAAGTGTACTGGCCATTATGCATTAAGGATGGACAACAGCTACAAGGAACATACACACCGAGGTCTGTCATTAGCTCCAGGCCGTGCAGGAACAGAACTGCAATGAGTACATCTTTCCTAGGCATTCATCATAAATAGGAACTTGGCTTTTGCCACTGCAAACTTATCGTTTATTCTGCCTGACAAAATGAAAAGATACAGCAAAAAAATCTTAACAAGATTGGTTGGTAGCAGGTAGTGTGAAATTTGTTAACCAATTATTATGAGATTTCAGGAATGAACTAGCTGTGCAAGAGAGTATTTCCTGCATGTTCTGGTGTTTGTTTCACTTGTGCCGTGCCCCTGGAAAGCCAGTTTCTTCAAGGTGCTGCTTCATCTCCTGACTATTGTCCATGGAGAACCAGTGATCTGCAGCATCTGACTCATGTCTGTGCTTAGTGCCCCTTCTCCCTACGCTGTGTTCTTCAGTGCACTGAGCCTGGTGCTTATTAGGCCTTGAATCTATTTTGGTTGAAAATTAATCTTTTATTTGCAGGGTTGTGTTATTTTTCAGTGAGATCTGTGGCCATATTGCCACCAGCGCAGCCAGAAATTATGTGTGGAGGGAATAGTTGTGGGCCGGACTGCCCCTTTCACTATCCATTCCACTTTAAATTTTAACTCTTGAAGATGTATCCAAATCAGCAGTGAGCTACAACACTGATGAGGTAATGAGGGTATCACACTTGGAAGCACTTAGCCCAAGAGAAAACCCATTCCCAAGCAGCTGCAATCAACATAATGGATATGGAGTTAAAAAATAATAATAATAAAAAGAAAGACTGTTAACAAGTTTGTATGGAGTATGATAACTTTCTAATAATTCCATCATTAATTTTTCAAGTTAGGTGTATACTCCAAATACTGAATGTATCAGGCTAAGTAACTCTCCTCCGCTTACTAACCCTGTTCCCCCATACCATGTTTATGCGAGGATGCATCTCTTCCCATTCGTGTCGTTTGCAAAGCAGCCCCTTAGGCACCATGCAATCAACTAGCTTTTATGCATATATTCTCTAAGAAAAAATAAAGGAGTAAACAAAACATTTGTTTTGACAAGATGTCTACTTTGATCATAGATTTTAAGTTGGGAGACACTGGTATAATTTTATTCTCACTTCCTGAATAATACAGTCTGCAAAGTTTTCTCCACTAATTTCTTCATTAAGACAACAGTTTTCTTTTGAACTAAAGACTGTATGTTAGGAAAATATCCAGTCTTGATTTTACAGGCCATTTTGTACATAGAAGAGTTTGTGCCATCATTGTAAGATATAAAAATGCATCAGTGGAGGGTGACTTTTCCTGCACCCCTCTTTGGAGCATTTCAGTGTATGCATCCTGTGCCCACAGGGCTTTTCCCTGGCCAGAGCGAGCCAATTTCTTCCAGGAAGAGAATAAATCCAGTGATAAATTCTTGTATCTCTAGTGCAGGAGCTCTGAACACTGTAAGAGCTGGCAGCAGTGAGGGCTTCCTGTAGTCACTGGGGCCAACCTTGCATTTCTAGCTAGGCTGAGGTATCAAGGAGTTCTGCCCTTGGGTCTTCTCACGGTTTTGCTTATAGGAGCTTGCTTTCTGTCTGCTCACCAAAGATACATGTAGCTGAACCAGTTGCTGCTCCAGCTCCTGCTGCTTTTGCAAATCCATGTCCCACCTCCCGTGCAGCGAATTGGCCATCCAACCCACCTTCCCCATGGAAGAACTCGGAGCTGTGTCCACAGTGAGGGTGACTGCCAGCACGGAGCCTGTGTGCGATCAACAACGTCTTCAAGGTCTCAAGCTTCCTGCCATCTGACAGGCTCTGCATTCATAAAGCAGTAGTGGAAAGAGCCATAGTTTTCAATATGATTAAATGACTGGTGCAGAGAACACTGCCCATCCAAAATGGGCCCTTTTAGCCACTGCGGATCAGCAGCCTGGAGAAGAGCAGAAGTAACTTATTGTAAGATAGGACATGAAAATACCCTGGTTAGCTGAAACTGCTGTGAAAAACAGGTCAACAAACTAAAATTCTCTTCTCTGTGTCTTGTTATGGTAGATCCAGGAGCAGTTCTCTTTGGAAAGACACTGGCTCCAGCAGATGGGTTTTAGAAATGTGGAGCCATGCAGAGATCCACACAGAAGTAGGTGGACAATTATCTCACCTGCATGAGGGAGTCTCTGGTGGGACAACACCTCCACCAACATGCTGGGACAAATGACTCAGCTCTGCAGTGGAGAATGTCCCCAGCATCGCATGAGGGGAAGCACCTTCACTCAGAGGCTTCTCATTAATGATTTAATTAGCTTGTGAATGCTCATCACTGTGAGGGCCTCAGGTGCTGCAGCTGCAGGCAGGTTTTCCGCATGCTGATGAGGATGCAAAGCTTCAAGCAAGCCTGAGGAGACCTTTGATGGGCTCTCCAGTGTAGCTGCTCTAGTAATTGCCAGAGTATATTAAGGAAATAAAGGTGAGTTGTTCTTTCAGTCCTGACTTATTGCAGCACAAGTTTGTAATCCTCTCTTATCAGGAACGCAGTGCACAAGGCACAGTAAAGCAGGCAGGGTTTGCTGTTCTCTGGTGATTTGTTGCAAATAAAAGCCTTCAGAAACGGCAGCAGTCAGCTGGCTTGGAGCTCCAAGATAGAGGGGATCCTTAGAAAAGGGAAATAGGCCCTGGTGATTTCCAGGAGCTGACTTAGAACTTGAACTGCAAGAAGAGCCTACATTTGTGTGTGCAAATGAGACCCTGCAAGCACTGCAGGTTAGTACTGAAATTCACCTTCTGTGAAGAAACGTGCATATTTCTGACAGAATAATTTAACGAGCAGCTTTTTTTTCCCCCCCACTACAAGCTGTCAACTTAATTGGTGGTGCTGTTGTAAGTCTACTCCTTGGGCTGAATTTGTGGGTCCCTCTGCTGCATGTCCTGTGTGTGGGAGGAGCAGAGTGATTTGAGTGTCCTGCTGTGAAGCCAGATGTGTAAGTTTATGTCCNTTTCTGACAATAATTTAACGAGCAGCTTTTTTTTTCCCCCCACTACAGGCTGTCAACTTCACTGGTGGTGCTGGTGTTGTAAGTCTACTTCTTGGGCTGAATTTGAGGGTAGATCTGCTGCATGTTGTGTGTGTGGGAGGAGCAGAGTGATTTGAGTGTCCTGCTGTGAAGCCAGATGTGTAAGTTTATGTCCTACTTTGCTGTGAGCCCCTGACCAATGCAGGTGAAAGAGGTCCTCTGGGATTACTTAAATCCAAGGTTAAGTCCAAGGGTGGCAGATGGTACCTTAACCTCTTCCCTTCAGGCTGCTAACTGCAGAGCTGCAGCTGTTGCCTAAGGGTTAAGCATCTTCTAAGACCTTGCCCTGATGGGCTGCTCACCACTGGCAAACCTCTGAACTGCTCTGCCGGGATACTAGAAAAACAAATTCTGATGTTGATTAAAATAAATAAAAGAAAACTATCTCTATGACTATGGCTGTGTGTTCCAAACAGTATTTAGGTGCCTTTAAATATCAGCTTGCATATGCAGTTGCATGGTTTTTTTCAGCTTATCTGGGGAAGCTGGGGTCTTGAAGCACCTGCAGGTGCCCTGCAGAGGTGCAGGGAGCTCTGAGCAGGTAGGGCAGCGCTTCTCTTGCCTGCTCCACACCAGCATGAAGACAGGGACTTCCCCAGAGCCGCACGAGGTAGAGGGCAGCAGCTCCATCTCAGCTCCAAGCTGTGGATCTCACCTGCTGTTACCCCTTTTGCAAAGCAAGGGGTCCTGCAGGGACCTCCAGCACCGCTGGCACATCCTGGAAAATGGAAATAGGAAACTGCTAGGAAATCCCTCAGCCTGTTTCGAGTCTTGTAACACAAATATAGAGAATTTGAACAGCTTGCTAAGAAAATGCTAAGCTATATTTTTCTAACAAGAAGTTAATGGTGAGGCAAACCAATTATCTAACAACTTATTTTTCTATGGCATTTACCATTAAATCGAGAGGAAGTTCATGTCAGCCTTTGTACAATTTTGGTGGGATCCAGGTTAATCCAATTCATGGCCAGAGTGTTTCCCAGGCAAGAGAGGAGGAGCTGGATGAATCTCCTCTCCTGGGCAGTTGAGTTATAAAGGCAGCGCATTAGATCTCCACTCCAATACAATGTAAACAAGACGCAGGGTTTAATCAGATCAGACAGATAATGAGGAGCTAGATTATGGCAGGACTCATCAGCTAGCAACGTACGGGGCTGCACCTTCTCAGATGAAGCAAGTCAGCCTGGTAAAGCTATTGCGTTACTGGTAATAATTTACCGTTTGGGCAGGGAGAAGACAATAGAGCTACGAGTTGGAGGAAATAAGGTTAGAAGCTGTGGAAGTTAAACAGCTGCATGCAGCAAGTTGTAAAGGCTTTAATTTCTCCCAAGGATTTGCAGATCATTTCCCTGCAGGGTTAGATGGCCACCATTGTTGTAAGATCCTGTGTGAAAAGCTCAGGCAACAAAAAACCAAAACTATAGGATTAGCTAAGATTTGAGGCCTAAACTGGATGCTCTGGTACGTGACACAGAGCGCCTGGCAGAGGATTGGTGCAGCAAGCCGGCGAAAGGGCGTCCCTCGGGGTGAGCACTGAGCAGACTGGGGCAGCTCCAGAATCTGTAGGTGGGACTGGCTGACACAACACCAGGATTTACTCCTCATGCTCCCAGTGACTCAGCAAGATTGCCCACAAGATACTACACATGTTATTGTAAATATAATTTTCCCCGGCCTTTCCCAGGCTACATGACCTTAATTCACCTAAATTCCTAAAATGGTGGGATCGGGTGCTCCTGCTAATGCACTGACCATATCAAATGATTACTGAGATTCGTGTGCATGTTCATGAGAGCAGTGTGTCCTCATCTTGTGTCACCGTTTTCTTGGTTAACCTGCTGCCAGGAGACGATAACTGCCTTCTCCCTGATAGGACTGGCCTCTTCATGTTCTATACATGACTTTGCCAGTAGCTAAATGACCTCCTTGACACTGATTCCCAAACGTGGAAAAGCACCATTTGAAGGCACGACACTTAATTAGCTCAGTCAATCCATCAATCCTGCTAGCCCCTGCTGTGGCCAGCAAATGTACGTATTTCCTTCAAAGGTGGATCAAGGCTAAATGTGTTTTGTGCAGATAAAAATACAGGGTTTCCACAGCCGTGCCTGGCAGGACACTGTCCCCTTGTGCTAGGGTGCAGCACTCTTTTTGGCAGAAAACAACTCTGCATTTCCTGCATTTTGATCTAGAATATTGTTTGCCTTAAATATTGGATCAGGATTTGTTCATTCAATTCACCGGAGTTCCCATAATCTCAAGGGGAGTTTAAAACCCAGCCAAATACGTGGGATTACAGTATCTTGTTTGTAGAGCAGCCAGGACCAGCTGCTTCAGAGAAGGTTTAGGCAGCTCCCTAAGGGACAAATATGAAATAATCTTGATTTCTGCCTATAACTCAGCATTTTATGAGGGACTTGGCTCTGAAGCACATTGGTTTCTATTTCCTGGAATTTTTTAATCTTGTCTGAAAAATACCCAACGTCCCCATTACCTGTTTACTAACCCAATAATGTTTCAGGTCCTTAATCTCAACCATATCTAGTGAGTTTGCAGGTTACCCAAAAGTGTCAGCCTCTTCCATTCTCCCAAACTTTCTTTTTGCAATTGGCTGGTTTTCAATGGTCCAGATTTCCCCCTTGCTCTTCTCCCAAACACGTCCAAGCAGCAGCTCCTAAGCACTTTCCAGCTTCTGGCGGTAGCTTCTTGTCCCAGCAGTGAACAAGATCCCTGTGGACACAGTGTCTCCATCCTGCTCCTCTAACATCCAAGGAAAAGCCATACAGGTGTGCCAGGTCCTGAGCAGTTTGGAACATCCATTTCCCCCAAGCCTAGGCCCAACTTTAATGCCCTTTTTCTGCATTAAGTTTAAATATAATTCTCTGTGTAATTCTGTACTTTACATACTAACCTGAGTGTATTTTCTCAAATTTGCCTTCATTTTAGTCAGTGAATCATTAGGTTTTATTCTCATATAAATATCTTCCTCGTCTCTTTAAGATCAAGCAGACCATGTCAAAGCTCTTCCCTAAGTTTTCTTCTGTACAGTGGATATCTTAATGGTGACAAAACAGCTCTGCTCTTTCATGGGATGAGGGGCCTAGACCCTAAGAGAGAATCACATAATTCCTTTAAAAAATGAGTAGGATTTATGCACAAATATAGCTCCTGAAGTACTGGACCACTTTTATATCCCAGGTCAAAGGGTCTCCTTGGCGGACAGAGCGTCCTGAAAATGGGTTCTTCCACTGTGGGTTTCCAAAACAAAACATGAGCATCTCTCTGCTTTGGCAGGTTTCCCTGATCCTGCCAGGCCTCATGGGGATTAAAGAGGAGAGAAGCCCTCCCTGGAGCAAGTGGCCAAAAAGGGACAAGACGGAATAACCAACAGGGCAAAAGCTCCACTCACACCAGCAAGCCGAAATGCAGGGGCAGCGAGGGTTATGTGGGGCTGCAGGAGAAAAACAAGTGGCTGAATTGGCAGTTATGTAAGGAAATAAAAAAAAAAAAAAAAAAAGAAAGTCTGTGTTTCAAAGGACACAAAAAAAACTTTTGGACCCCAGGCTAACATATTTCAAACTGCTCAGCTGCTGACAGCATGTCACAACCAGACATGAATACAACTAAAAATAACAGGAGGGAACCTAACTGCATCCTGCCAAGGCAGTGAGTCAATGTTAGTCATTTGGTGCCCTTCTTAATCACTGGGGTTTTGCCCTAATCCTACTGAAAATCACTTTTCTCCCCCTCTGTAATACCAGGAGGTATTTAGTTTGTATGCATTTTCTCAGATTTCATGCCATCAGTCGTCTTGCCCACAGCATTTAACAAACTTCTTAGCATCCTTATTAAAAATTAAACCTGATTATTAAAATAACTTCCCTCAGAAGCGTTTTCAGCAAAATATCTCAGCCCTATGCAAAATTCAGGTTGTGCACAGGAGGAAAGCTGGGTGCAGGCAAGGAAGAACTTGTATTGTTTCAGTGACCTCAATTCCCTTTGGTTTTATACCTGTGTAACCATTTCTATATAGAAAGCATGTTTAATACCAATATGCTATTCAATATACAGCTATGGTGAACAGTAGTACAATAATATAGAATTATATATATATGTATACATATATATAGTTAGATATGTGTGTACCTATATATTCCATGCTGTAATATGTAACTACACAACTGGGATATAGTGAACTCAGCCCTTCTTACATTCTTTGACTATTTTTTCATGTCAAACTCTTAGAGCAGCACTTCCAAAATTCCTACTAACTGATTAAATAACTATCATAAAAATAAATAATTTAATGATAAGGTTGTTTAACCTTAAGCATTTCAATTTGTTGAGATCCAGTGCTTTGAAGGCATCTGCTATCATTAATAATAAAATAGAAATAGCTTGTTTGCAGGATATTGCTGGTAGACTCATCTACCAATATTTGCACCTTATTGCAAAGCATAATTAAAGCCTCAATAAAGAACAGCCTTTCCCTTATGGATAAGTGCTGTCTGCAGGGTTTGATAATCCTTCTCTGAAAGCAGAGCCACGTGCCCAGAGAGATTGAGCAGTGCCCGCAAAACACGGGCAAGACAGACCGGTGTCTGATCTGCTCTGGCAGGTCTGCATTCCTAGTAAGTGGTTTCTGGAGAAACAAAACAAAATATAAGCTAATAATATACTCCGTATGTCAGCTCCAAACCTCTTTTGTCCAAAACATGGGGAAAGCTAGATGAGTTGTTTTGCAGATAGAGAAAGTATCTTATGGGAAGATAAATTTGGTCCCGTTGGCTACTTGGATTGGATTTCTCAGAAGCAAAGCCTGGATGAAGCCACTGTGCTTGGGAGGCTTCAGCAGGATGGATGGGAGACACTTGGGACTGCAGAATGGTCTCAGACAAGTTCAGTACACTTTAATAATAAAGCTACTTTTCCTCTGTACACACAGACCTGCACAGTTCATTTCAATCTGTACACACAGCACGTGGGTAAGAGCTCCAAGGGACAGGGCAGGTGGCTGCGTGAGGAACCATGACAACCATCCGGACCAGACCAATTGCCAAGTGCAGGGACCTGAGTTACCATTTAGGTTCCTAAGGGATGCCCCTCTCCAAAGACCTTCTCAGAGGGTTGGGAAACCTCCCTGAGCAGCACGAAAGACTCGCTGCCCTCTCTCCATCTCCTGCTAGGGACACGCTGTAGCTACCTGAGGAAAGCCAGTTGTTAAGCATATTTCTGTGCTACCAGCTGGCTGTTGGGTGGCTGCGTTTCAGCTTTCACTATCTTGATGAGCGAGTTCCCTGGGCACACGAACTGCTTTCTGGGGCGAAGCCCCTCAGGTGCCGCAGCCGCGCACCTGCAGCGGCTGCTTTGGGGCAGGACCAGGCGGCTGCCGAGGAGCCACGTTCCTCATGTGGATAAGCGCCTGTGCAGGCAGCTACAGCCGCCTGTCGGGAAGCAAGATGCCTGCAAAGATAACGTCCTAGCTTTGGTTTTGCAAGAGCTGGGCTGGTTCTCAGTGCACGTCTTCTCTAGGGGGATTTTGTGGGGTAAGGCATGTTTGAGCTCGTAAAAAAGAAAAAAAGAAAGGGAGAGGGCGAGGGCATATGCTTGGCAGCAGGGCCAGCATCGTGCTGTGGCTCCTCGCCATGTGTGACCACAGCCTTTTGGACCAAGGGAGCCTTCAGAAGGCAGCTCTGGCCTCAGTGGCACCTGGGAATGCCTTTGCTTGAGCAAAATCCATGCAAGGAAACTCTCCGGAGAAACGGCATGGCCTGCGCTAGCCAGAGCCCGGGAAAAGGGCTTGTCCTGTTGCCCTGCAGACCGCGAGGCAGCGCCCGGAGCCCTCCTGGGCCCTCAGCTCCCTCAGGGCCGCCACCAGCGCTGCCGCCGCCTCCGCAGCCTTGGGTCCTGCTCAGCTGCAGTGCCAGGAGATCTAAGAAGCAGATTTTGAGGCCTAATTTTCCACTGCTTTACAGATTTCCTGCCCTACCAGGCTGACAGGCTTGGTGAGGAAACGCTTTCCTGCGAAGTGTCAGGCGACTGCAAGGGGCTTCCTCTTCCCTGTTTGCAGCAGGTCTGTGCTGGAGCTGGACACAGTGTGGTTCCTCTTCCCTTGGATTTATGTGATAGTATTAAAAATGGGGTTGGTCCTGGAACCGGACTAGTTCTGGCCACAGGGAGAGGAGGGAAAAGCAAGGAGGTGATTTCCCCCACTACAAGCCCTGGCAAGCGGGTGGACATGTCCACGTTGCTCTGGGTGCAAGAGGAGAGCAGCAGCCGTAGCTGAGGTTGCACTTGCTGCTGCTCAGAGCTACTTTTGCTTTCCCTGTTTGCATCACTTTTTCCAGGCATTAAATCAAGCCCGTTCCAGGCAGGGATAACTCAGTCTACCTCAAACCGGTTCCAGTACACTCTGGAAATGAAACACGAGAACTGCTAAAGATAATCAGGAGCAGGACAAGAAATAAATAATCTAGCACCTTCTCCAGTGAGAAATGCTTTCTAACTTTGTCATTAGAAAGTAATGATCCTTGCTAAAGCTGGCTAAGAGTTTAACATATCTGGAATGCGTAGCTGATACTGCCTTTGAGAGCAGAGTGGGCTAGAATACTTTCTTGATATGATTTGGAGAATAATGAAAATTATCACTACAACTTGTAGAAGCATCATGAAAGAAAAAGGCCAATGATCAGAGGAATGGGACATTTACACCCTAAAATGCTTAAATCTAAACAAAGTCTTAAAATATGTGAATATATGTGCAGTCAGAATGTGAAGAAGAAAGGGACATTTTACACACAAAATATTGCTCAGTATTTTGTAGGACAACAGCTGCACTCAAGAATGAGCAAAACCATTTGGAGTGAGTAGCTCTGCCTTTGAAAGAATACCCGTTGCCCTGTGAAATTGGAAAAAAAAAGTACATGCTGAGGTCTTGGGGAAATTGTTTAATTTAATGTGAAACGGCAAAGACATCCCAAGGACCTGTGAAAGCCAGGAAAAGATAGAAAATAGAGCCTCTCAAGACACGGATAAAGTAATAGAAATCTGCACCGGTAAAACCTAAATTGCTACAGGCAGCACTGACCCTGAAGTCAATCCCACCACTTACACTTAGGGCTTTAATTCAAGAGTGTCTTGAAGCCCGAGTGGATTGAATGGCAAAGAGCCTTTTCTGCACTCCTGCGTTGTGCACTAATGCTTTGCAGCTGCCCAGGCAGAAGGCCAAACCTCTCTGGGGGCAGCTCATGGACAACGCAGGAAAAGGACGTCGGGTGCCCTCAGGCAAAAGCCCAGATATCAGCTCTCCTGCACGGGTACAAGATGATGGTTGTAAGGGCCAAGACGAACCGTTTGCAGGAGGGAGGCAGAGCGGGGCAATGGGAGCTGCACCATGGGAAGAGACGTGGCTCAGACTCTGTGCTTTCCCTGAGGGTGCGCGGTTTTGCAGATCTTGCACAGGGACAGAAATCAGGGACCTTTGGTTGTANAGCGGGGCAGTGGGAGCTGCACCATGGGAAGGGAGGGACGTGGCTCAGCCTCTGCGTTTTCCCTGAGGGTGCGCGGTTTTGCAGATCTTGCACAGGGACAGAAATCAGGGACCTTTGGTTGTAGCTCATGCAATAGCTCATGCATGGCAGGGGCAAGAAGCGTTTCTACCCCATGATCCTGTCACCATCCCTCCCGACGTCCCCTCACCGCTCATCCTCTGAGCTCTCCATTCCCTTCCCCCTTTCTCAGTGCTGTTTCTACTTCCCTTTCCTCTCTTCCCTGCAAATATTTGAAGTCTGATTTTACTTTTTCTCTCTGGAAAAGGTAATAAATAGTCAGAGCCTTTCTGCACTGTCAGGTTTCCCTTCAAGCTTCAAAGCTTTCCGATAGTGTCCGTCTTTGGCACAGCACCTTCCTCTCCCCGAGCTGTTCCTGCCCAGTTCTGGGAATGGTCCTCCAGTTCTCACATTCTCCTTCCCAAGCACCCAAGCATACATGAAACCTGATGTGATCAAAAACTGCTAGGTTGCCTCATTCATGCCCATGCATCAAGTAACCCTCTTCAGTCATGAATGCAGTATCTAACCAAATTACTTATTTTTTTTATTATTATTCTTTTTTTTTCTTCTGAATTTGTCTTCAGCTTTGTTTTCTGTGTGTGTGGAGGGCATCATCAGTCAGATGGGATAAATTCACATTCTTAAATTCAGAATGCCCGAGGCACTCAAGTGAAAAAACAAGCTTATAACAAGGTCATCCTTAAAAGCAAGGGTTCATCCCCAAGAGATGGCTTCAAAACACCCCAGACTGACATCATTTTTTCTGCTGTGCCCTATGATGAGTCATTTAAAGTCTTCAAGAAAGGAGAATGGGAAATAGAGGGGATTTAGAAAAGTCCATGTTGAACTGAGAAGCTTTATCCACCTCACAGTGCTGCTGTGACCTGGTCTTCGCTGAGACAAGGAGGTTGCAATGGGAATCGACCTTGTCTGGAGCAGCAGCAGGTGGGTTGGGCTGGCAGCCCAGCTCCCGCCGGGGCAGGAGGGCTGGGCTGCAGAGCAGGAAGGAGCCCTGATTTCCTGCTTGCTTAGTTGTTCAGCCTAAAACGGCAGAGGAGAGGCCGGGAAAGGTCTGCTTGGAAAGGCTCAAGCGCCTCTGCGTTCCTGTTGCTTGCAGATTGCTGGCAGCGTGGGCTTGCCGTGCTGCGGTGAAGCAAGTGCCCTGTGAGGCATGGGAAAAGGGCCACGATTCCTGAGGGATCTGCTGCGGGAAGCAGAAAGCCTGAAAAAAAATATATTTTGCAGTTTGGTTGAGAAAAAGAATCAGCCCCAGCTTGACATGTCTGCTGGGGGCTGTGGGAAGAGGCTGTGGCGTGGAGAGGAGAGGAGAGTCACTGCTCTCTTCCTAGGGACACTTGAGAGGGAAGCAAATCTCACCCCTTGGCAAACCAGGAGTCTTTCGTTGCTTGCCTTGGCGAGCGAGCGACCTGAGCAGCTGAACTGGTGCTGCCAGGACTGCCCGTCCCCCGTCAGGGTCCTAGTGCCCATATGAAAGCAGACACTGGCCCGAGGCCAGCAGGGAGAGCCGGCAGCTGCAGGGCCAGGCCTGGGGGCCAGCCAGGCTGCCCAGAGCGGCAGCAGCAGGATCCGGGCTCCAGCAAGCGCCCCGGTTTGCAGAGGACTTCCCTGAAAACACAAACCCGGAGAGCCACCCTGATAACAGGGCCCAGCCCATCCTGTGCACTGGAAACTCTTGCAGTAACCCCAGGGACAAGGACAGGAACTGAGGCCGCCCGTTCCAGGCGCTCCCACCTCCGCTTCCCTGCAGCCTGTATCCTGGGAAGGAGCATGTGCCCGTGGGGGCACCGAGCGGCTGCAGGATGCAGCGGAGCAGCGCGCTGAGATGAACCCCCCGCCTCAGCATGGGGAGAAGCTCAGGGACTGCGGTGATTGGTGGCAGCAAAGGGAGGGACGGGGCGATTCCTTTGGCCTCATGGCATTTCTCGTGGATGTACCGGCCCGAGTCCCCGCCTGGAGTCCCGCGAGGCTTTAGTGCATCTCGCTTACATGCAAGATGGTCTTCAGGTAACCAGCCTGGCACGCTGGAGCCTGGGGAGGAGGCAGGGCTGAGCTGGTAAATAATAAGCCATGCGTAGGACTTTGGAGTATATGTCTTCCTATTAAATAGTCTCCAGGTGTGCTGTCCCTGTCCCCTTATCTCTTCCTTATCGGTGGATTAGATATAAAGAAACCACTCTCACTGTTTTAGCCGAGCAGGTGTTTGATTTTTGCTCTGTGGTGTGTACCTAGTCAGTTCCTGCTGTGATGCTGCCTCAGTCCTGCTTTGATTTGGTGCCCGGGTAAATTGCTGAGTCTTGCAGGAAGGTAGACGGGATGGGCTGTGCACCCTGGCACTGGCACTGCAGGAGCCCACACTCATTTTGCACTCCACATTCCTTCCACATTCTTTTATGCCCCTTTCCTTCAATGCTGCCTTATTTTCAAGGTGCACAGGTAGGCACTTCTGTGCGCTCCTGAGAAGCAGCGTTAGGAGATGGCTATGTCCCTCCACATGCTCTGCGTGTGCCGACAGCCTCCAACAGCAAGACTAGTCCTAGCCTTGGGAACTGACAATGCTGGAGCTGGGTTCCCAACTCCATCAGACTCATCTGGAAGAAAAAAAATCCCCCCAAATGTGTAATTTGGAATTGCACAGACTAGCAGCAGCAGAAGGCATGTGGAAAAGAAGGAGGTGTCCTCAGCAGAGGTGTTGCAGGTGCAGGTGGCTGGTGTCCTCGAGGCTTCCTCTGGACACTGTTGTCTCCCGCTTTGCTTTCCGGGCTTCACAGACCGGCAGGCGTGTCCCGTGAGGCAGCAGCCAGCAAAAGGGCTTGTGCCCAACTGGCTCCTTTGCCTGGGCTTCATGAGGATGATCCAGGCTCCAGAGCAGCCTGGGAAGCCTGTCCAGCCAGTCTGGAGAAGCTGACATTGCCGCAGGGCAGGGAAGGTGCCCAAAGCCACCAGGTGACCTGGCCAGCCATGAGAAAAGTCCTGCAAAGGGAGAAGTGCAAGGGCTTCCTCTGGCCTGGGGCACCACAGCCTCTCTTCAGCTGCAGCGTCTGTGTCTGCAGTGAGACACCGCGGTGCTGGGGAATATGGAATAAATAATGGAATAAATACAAACCCTAGGTCAGTGCAGACCGTGAAAGCGACTGAGGTGACAGCAGCTCAGGGGAGAGCAGAGCTGCGCACAGAGCTCCATGGGGCCGTTCAGCAGCTGCCCTGGGCCTCCGTCATGTCTCATCCTTGTTCTGTTTGCTGCTTGCTCAGGGCCAGTGATGCTGCTGCCTGTTTTTATTCACTTTGCGAGTGCTGGGGGAGCAGGAGGTGGCAACGCCACAGCCATGGGACAGCTCCAGCTGGACAGCTTCCCCACTACACGTCTGCAACTGTAAAATCAGGAAGACCAAATCCCGCGTGATGTTGGGTTGTTTCCTGTGTACTTTTTGGTGCTTTTTTTTTTTTTTTTTTTTTTTTTTACAGCAGTTTTCTGTCCCAAGTTGAACACAGGGCTTCACTGGTTTCCCTGGTGAGACTAGTAAAAGCTGGGAGCACAGGCATGCTAAGCTCCCCCTTGATATCTAATTGCACACCTGGGGAGCAAAGTCATCTATCCTGAAAGCAGATGGGGCGAAAATGGGACTCGCACTAGCAGATGCCGCTTTCAGTGCAGCTGGGTTTATGTCGCAGATCCGAGAGGCCGCGCACAGGTGCATCCGAGCTCCCTTCTGCTCCGTCACTTCTCCTCACAGCCAGCAGGAAAGCAGGGGAGCAGCATCCAGCCCGGGAACCACTTCCTCAGGAATCCAGAGCTCCTTGGCCTGAGCCCGAACAGCCATAAAAGCCAAACTGAGGCAATGCAGAGCTCACGGAGGGAAAGGCAATTTTGGGGCAGCACGTACTTTTATCCTGGGTCTGTTGCGTTTAAGTAATCTTGTTAGTACTACACATGAATAATTTTCTGCAACATTCTGAACCTTGAATCTGCAACTCTTTCTTGTTCAGCAAGAATCAGCTAAGACTGGCTTTATTTTCATATAAAACTAATTAAACTTAGAAATAATTTTGCAGTTAAATCAGGGTAATCATCCAACATTTGCATAACATGTTTTAGGACAGCTGAAAGCCAGCAGCTACTCAGAGGACAGTGGCAAATTGAACACTGGTCGTTGTCGTCCTTCAGCTTAGGCTGATTTTCCCTCCACGACTCCTCTCCTTGCTCCCTTTAGCCCCTCTGTGGATGTTTGCAGCCTCAGAGGGGTCTGGGGACGCAGCCCTGCGCTGGGGGCTGGTGTCTATGCGTGCTCATCTCGCGCAGAGCTTGTGGCCTTCACCAGTCCCTCCCTGCCACGTCCCTGCCCTGCCTGCCAGCGCTGGCAGCGCCAGCTCCTCCAGGAGCAGCAGGAAGGAGCGCTAAAGCCTGTCTGTCAAGGTTGTCCGGGTTTTACGTGCCATGTGCTCTCTCCCTGCACATACTGTTTTGCTCAGAAAAGTCTCCATCAAGGGCAAAGCTTGGCTTTGTGGAAGGAAACAATGGCTGATCTTGATGTGGAGCTTGAAATGGAGGCAGCCGCCCATGGGCTAACGCTGGATGACCCTCCTACTTGCACATTTTTGCCATATTTGTCTTGCTGAATAGCTTTGTCTTTGAAGTGTATGGGAGGCTTTGTTGTCAGATTAAAAAGCTCTGCAGTTAAAGTTATCTCCCTGCCCTTCCCAGATAGCATTTCCAGCTGACTCACCTGCCTCTGACTCACCCAGGTAATGCAGCCCTGGTTTTAGGATGCAGTACCGGCAAGGGGAAGGCAGCAAGCCTGGGGAGCTGCAGATGGACAGACGGGCGCAGGGATGCGAGTGCTGCTGCCCGAGGCAGGGAGCTGTGAGCGGGAGGGATGCTGCCCCTGGCTCGGGTAATGTGCATGCTCGTCTTCTCCCAGGCAAAATGCCTGACCGGTCCCAAGGAAAGGATCGTATTGATCTCTGTGGGCTGCAACGTGCTGATTAAATAAATCTTCCTGTTGCCATGGCTGCCTTCAACTCAGGCAGTGAAGTCCTGGCTCTCTGTGCTCAGTCTCTGCCCCTCCCTCCTGTGGCAACCCCCAGCTCTTTATAGTTCAATGTCTCTGGGCCCTGACTTGACCTTGACTGGCTCTGGGGGCTCGGAGCTGCCCCTGTGCTTCTCATCTTGCTGCCCCCACAACTAAGTTTGGTCTGTGGGTTTCAGTACAGGGACTCTGGTCTGCTCTGTCTTCACAAACATGTTCCCTCCCTCAAGCTCCTGCAATGATCATTCGGGCTGGAAAGTTTCCTGTTGCTTCCTGTTGCATTCAATAAATTCCTTTGCTTCAAAAGTCTCTTGTTGATATTAATCATCTGTTACCCAGGGAGAGGAGGGGATGAAAGCCAGGCAGCAAGTTGCTGCATTTTGGCTCAAGAGTCTTGTCTGTAAACACTAACCCACAAATGTGCTAAGAAAGGAACAGGGGAGAACAGGAAAGTGCAAGACCTGGGAAAACCTCTGCTCTGGGCTTGGCTTTGCTGGCACAGTGCCCAGGCACGGCGTGGGCGTCAGGCAGCTCCGACTCCGCCAGGGGCTTCCCTTGACTCCTACGTGCTGCTTCATCTGCTGGCCTGGGACGACATCTGCCTGACGGGTGGTTTCCGCACCGCAGGAGGAGCGTCCTTTCTAGTGGCTGCTGCAGCTCTTGGCATTAAAATGTGGTGCATCATGCTACAGATACTGGCTTAAAAATAATGAGGTTTAAATACAGGTGTGTCTTGAAATCTTTGCCTTTGTCTTCTGGTTTAGAGACCTTTAAAATATGCGTTAAGCATGTTTTGTTGCTTTCCCTCATGATTTTTAGCACTAGAAACTCACTTCAACAAAAAGACAACAAAAACAGCAAGACAGAATAGCTCTCCACCAGCTGGAAAGATTTCTTCAAGCAGCGGAGAAGAGGTCCTAGATTAGAGAGAATCTGTGGTCTGGAAGCAAACACCACTTTGGGCTTCAGAGCTTTCTAAACCCTCAAGCTGATGTGCGTCCTTCTACCTCCACCAAGTTGCACCTCACCTTTTTTGTCATCACTTTGGATCTCAACAGTAGATTTGCATAACAGCATGTTCCAGTTTAGACTGATGTCCTGTTACAAGTCTACCAGTTTACCGTTAAACAGTATTTTTACACATCCTGAAACCGAAGAAAGAGTAGTGCTGACCAACCACAATTGTTTAACTTACCATCTGGGCTGCAGGCGCAGGCCTGGTAGCCATGGCTTGTCTCTTCTTGGCTGGAGAATTCTGCAGAAAACACAGCTGTAAATTTGAGGGCTACACACAAAGTAATTTCTGTTTCAGTCTATATATCTGTATAATTTCTCAGTGATAAAGCTAAGGAGAAAAATCCATTCCTACTTTAGCTATTTCCGATATATTCTCTAAGCCCAGGTGAAATACATCCTCTCCAACTGCTGCAACAATATAATCCGAAACTCACAAGTTAGCACTATACATATATTAAAGTTTGACCTCTGTGCCTGTATCCAAGGGTTAGAAAAACACTGTATAGGGACTGGAATGATTTCACTGGAGAACAGAGCAATATGCGTTATAGGAACAGCCCAGAAATTACAAGCCCACTTGTCTTGATTAATGTTTACTTAATTATTGCCTCATTTCTGAAGCTAACTATGCACTGGAGCAGATTGCCTGGAGACTCTGTGTAGTTTCTACCTTTGTGAGGTTATAAGAACAGACCAGGAAAAGGCATAGGCTCAGAACAGACCTTGCTTTGGGCAGGAGGTTGGGCTAGAGACCTCCCCAGGCCCCTTTTGACATGAACGACTCTGCGGCGCTGTGGCTCTGAGCATCTCAAACGTGCAGCTTGGAGTCTGAGGTTTCCCCCTGCATCTCCCAGCCAGTAAAAGTTTATCCCAGCCTCTTCATCCCCCCATAATTCTTACCAAAAACCCCTCTTTCACCAGGTACAAAAAACACTACAGCAGGCTGTTTGTGAATTTTTCATGGTCTTTGGGCATGGATATTTATTACTGTTATTACTATTAATTATTCTTTTGTTATTTTATTATTTTAAATAATAATTATTCATATTTTGCTCCTAAACTCTTGGAGTGTCTTGTAAGGATAGAGAAGCAGCCAAAAGGGAAAGACATGTAAATGCATATTCTATTTTGTAAAATGACAACTGGACATAGAGTCTCTGTGCAATCCACTGACCAGAGAGAATATTGTCTGGTGAGGTAGGTAATTCCTTAGAGAAACAGGAAACAGTGATTCCAGCTCTGCAAAAGCAGCAAGCAGAGTCATGCAATTGGCTTAAATACATGCAGTGACATATTTTAAAAATTTATTTGGAGTCCTGTTGCCTAATGCCTCTGTAGCACATTTCAGGGAACTCAGCATGAAGTGCACGGTAAATGCGAGTGTGCTGATATCCTGCTTATTATTTTGGGAACCTCCTCATGAGAAGCTCCCTGGGAACCCTGATCCTTACCTTGGGCCTTTCCCAGGCCCCCTCTCGAGGCTTTGTCACCTCCTCAGGCTTTTCCTTTAAACACACTGTATCTCCCAACTATTTCTGGCTCCAGCTGCCCCTGGGGGTTGTGTGTGAAGCCTTTATCTCTGCCCTTAACTAGGTCCTTATAGCACACTCTTGCTCAGAGTTAGTGTCTTCATGGCCTCTAGACTTCTTGCTTTGTTTGCTTGTCTTCTAGGCCCTTTTTCCTCTCCCAGCCTTCAGTCTGATAAATCTAACCAGACTTGTGCTGGTTAAATGTCATTTGCTTTGGCATGTTCAGAGCAAATGACATTTAGTAGGTCCTAAAACTGATGTCCTTCTCCTTTAGGGACCCTCAGTTTTCCACGTTCTATCTCCTCTGGGGATGCTTATGAATCCCCTACTGCTTACCTCACCACTGATATGTTTAGTTTAATTGCTGTGGCTTCAAGAGGGAGTTTTGGAGGAATGCTGCCCAGTAAATGTTTATCTTCTGGTACAGGAGTTCATTTCAGGTGACCTGTTTTTCCATTCTTTCTGATGCCTCATATTTCTGCTCCTCCATCCCTCCGTCTCTTCCCCGTGGCAGTAATACCATGGACAGCTTCATGAACAAGCCTCCTGCCCAGCTTCTGCTAGAGCTCAGAGTGGGTCTGGAGGGCTTAGGAAGGTCTCGCTAACACTGTGTATGGGATTCCTTCCCTCAGAGCTCCTGTTCAGCTCTCCCAGTCCCAGCTCTTCTGTGAGATCTCTGTAATTCACATTGGCCCAAGGCTCAGTGCAATCCCTGAGCTATTTCGATAGCCATATTTCCATATTTCCCTGCCCTCTTCCCAGGGTGATCTGCTCTCTGCAGAGTCTTCCTGTTGCTTGAGAAGTAGGGCCCAGTGCTCAGGTTTACAAATTCAGGCTGCTCCGTAGAGTTCAGAGCGTCAGATACAGTTAAGAGATTCTTTGCCTGCTCTTAGCTAGTCCTCACAGAAGGTAGTCCTCCTACAAGCTACTTCAAATTAATTTCAGTGCTTGATATAGACCATATCCATCCTGATTGACCTGCCAGCATCATGGATTCTGGGTAAGGGATTCAATGCAATGGGCAGAACAGCTCTCTACGGAGAAACTGAAGGAAGATCTGCAGAAGACCACTTGTGGAGAACAAGTCCATATAGTCTATCAAGTCATCTGTGTAGTTAGACATTTGGAACAGCATCTGTTAGTGAGCTTCAAACTGGAAAAGTAGAAATCTACTAATGATTCTTTAATAAGGCAGCGAGATTGCAGTGAACCGGGAGAGAGGCAGCGTCTCTCATGGCCATCGCTGAGCACACCTGAATGCCTGAAAGGATGTCATATGTCAAGAGGAAAGAAAATGTCGTTCTCACCCACGAAAATGTCATCGCCACCCCCACCATTGCCTGAGAAGGCAAACAGAGGATTCGTAGCTGTACTCACCAGATGAGCAGATGACTGCCCCTGGGGAACACAGGGCAGCAGTCCTGGATGGTGCTCTTAGGCCGCTCCATTTCTTTCTCCTTTTCCTGAGAAGCAGAATACTGTTTTTATTATCCCAGTTTCTATAAATAAAAATGCACTTTGAGCGTGCTGCACTTAGAGCAGCCTGCAGGTCTGCAGGTAAAGCCCCGTTAGATGGCAGCACAACTATGCACAATGCGCAGTGCTCTGCTTCCAGCATCCCTGAGTTGTCTTGGGGCTGAGTAGTTTCCAAATTCCATGATGTAAAATTAATTAAAAACAGCAAAAGAGAAATTTTGTATTGCAGTGCAGCAGTTAAAACTGAAAGCCAGCGGTAGCGCATATTAACCTGGAAACTCTTCCAGAATTTCAGAGTGGTTTTATTCTTTATGCTTCCAAAGCACCGAGGGAATTCCGCTGCACTGAACAAAGCTGCTGTTTTCTTGGTGACATGTGTTGCAGCTGATATGGTCTAAAAGCTCTCCCCCAAAACTCCTTTGATTTTCATGCCCTGCCACCATCTCATCTCATCAGGGCATTTTCTATGCTTTTCTGTTGCCATTTGAGCATCCCCAAGTATACAGCAGGCACTTGCTTTAGTCCCAGAATATTCCCATGACATTCCTACTGGTTTTACTAAATTAAGGAAGAAAAATGGAGGCAGATGGAGAGGAGAGCTAGTTGCTGCTCTTTGGTAGTCTTTGTGTTGTATGAGTTGAAAACGGAGCAAAATTCCTATCTTTTTGTCCTAAAACCCCATGGGGAAGCCTAATTGTCTGTAATGAGTTATGCTAGATATTCTAGATCATCTTCAGCTGTTAGACTATGGAAATGCTGCTCTAATTGGATGAGGATGGCAGGTCAGTATGGATCATCACTGCAAGTGTGGCCTTGCAGCTAATGCATTCGGCTACTGCCAGCTTCCCCAATGCAGCCACAGCTCAGAAAAAATGAACATATAGCTGGATTTTTTTATATATATAAACGAGCAGGATAAATCTGCTGTTGCTGTTGTTGTTGTTGTTGTTCTTCCTTCATTTCAAAGAAGGTAGTTCTTCCTTCACTTCAAATTCCTGGAGGAGTAGGTTTAATAAAACTTCCTAAATGTATGAAGGACATTGTACTAGCAGAGTGAAAATGAGCAGAAAGCTTTTGGGCCCAATATGACATTTCCCTTCCTAATATAAGGGGAACCGAATGGTGCTAACCAGATGCTCACATCAAAATAAGGCAGAAACTTGGAATATGGAAATTACTTAGCTTCGTCATCACAATCATTTCTAGCTGTCACATCAACTCCTCCATGGAGGCTGCAGGTCCAGCACCTGTTGGGGAACAAAGTGTCTGTCTCCTCCTGGTGCAGCTTCTGGGGCAGCCCTGAAAGCTTAAGGGATTTTGTCTTCATTCTAATTTCATGAGTGAAATTAAAGAGAACCAGTTCCTGAGCTTTGCTGGGACTCCAAGTTGCTTGTTTGAGATTTCTGCTGTATTGAGGAATAACTGAAGTGCATTGTTTCTTTAAATGGACAGGATTTCATCATCCTGGAAGTTCTTTATTTAGTCATAATTAACTCTCAACTACTTTATATGCAACCCCCATCCTCTAGTTAGAAACCAAGTTTAATATGGAACAAAGTAACCGAGAACTGTATGTTATTGCGCAGATATGTAGAGGCAGGTAGAGAAGGATGGTGATGATCTAAGACAGAGGCTCTTAACCTGCAAACCTAGAGCATGTGGCTGAACCCTCAGCAGGGAACCAGGTTTTGCCTGACTTGGCTTGTCTTAGGGATCTGGGTAGGTGCTGGAAGGTAAGAGAGGGCCAAGCCTGTGTTTAGGAGAAGGACAGGAATTGCAACAACAGCAGCCAGTACCACAGATAAGCTGGAGAAAAGCACTATCATCACGCTTTATTTTAGTATGCTACAAAATTCATTGTTGAACTTTATTAGGTACTTTAATACCAAGCATACTTTAAAGTAACAAAAATTATTGTTGTTATTTTTTTTACAGAAAATCAGGTATTCCAACAGTTTTCTTTACAGTTTGTTGACTTTAAAAAAAAATTACACGCAGTTGACACATTACAATGGAATGGAATGGGAAAGCAGTAACATTTATAAAGATAAAAACATACTACTCATACTGAATCAACATTTAGTGATGTACATCCATGAAAGTCTTCCGCTAACGTACAAATGGTACCTTTTGGCTGAACTATCTTGGCAGGACTGCAAGATCTTGAAATGATACTTTTTTCAACAATTATATTTAGAAAGGACTTTACATGACACAGTCACCATGACGCGAAACTCGGAAATCCGTAACAAAATAATATAATACAGAAAAACCCTGTTTTTGTAACTTCTGTCGCAGCAGAAGTGCCATGATTGCAGTAATTTGGGGTATAGGTGAACCGAAAGAGCAGAAAGCGATGGCGATGTGGTAGCACGACCAGGATCTCCCCAGTGCACCCAGCCTTTAGGGGTGTGCATTTCCCAGCTAACACTGGCTGGACTAATCACATTTAAATACCTGCTGGAAGTGGGACATTAGTGAATTTATGTGATGTCATGTAGCAATTATCCTTGATTTTTTTACCTTTAGTTCAGGAACTGGTGCTGGGAATTTACTTCTGGTTGTTGATTGGTTTGGGTGGTATTTCCCATCAGCTCTAACTGTGCTCCCATGGACGTCAGGAGCATCTCCTGCACACAGCTACACATGTGGGTTTGCGTTAAAACAAAGTGTTTTCTAAAAATCCCTCCCAGATTCACCCATAAAGTGTGAGCATCCAGTTTCTAGGGTGAGCAGGGCCACACCGGTGCCTTGTTAGCTAGATAAAAGAGTTACCTAAATCCTTATGCTCATTTATTGACAATATGATCAAGTACAACTTCTCATCCGTCTCCCTCCCCTACAAATCTCTTATCAGGGCCCTCGCCGCTCATGTCTATGAGGTCTTTCTCGATGCCCCGTGTGTCTGGTGGAGCCGGATGCCGAGCTGGGTGCCCAAGGGTGGACCCCAGGTGCCTGCCCCAGCTGCCCACACCTCTTCACGGTGTGAATTTGCTTGTCCTGTTACTATCTGTCAGAGCTGATTTTAAGGCTGGGAGGGATCATTAGGTCATCTAGCCTGATTGATTGCCTCCAGCACAGGCTAGTGTTGCGCAGTGGTGTTATATGGCAGATAAACTATGGAAATGTCCTTGCAGCAGGCAGCTGCAAATTATGTTTAAGGGGTAAATTACTTCCTCCTATTAAATAAAAAAGAAATCAGGTGCTTTTATTTCATCACTTTCAATATAAACAACTCTATGCTGCTTGGGAAATTAGAGTATTATGATATTCTGTGAGACGTAGCTTATATATGCTTCATATAACTACAATCTAGGTCAGAAATAATTCTTCAGTCTTAAGTTTGTTACAGACATAGATTAATTGGAGCACGTATGCAGTAAAAATTGAGAAGCTTTACATTTTTAGTCAACTTATTATATAGTGAAGTAAACGAAGTGCAGAAATGTAGCAGTAAAAGTTATGTTTTTTCCACTAGGTGATGAAAACATTCAAAGAGTCTATTTATAAATGCTAATTTAATGCTAATTCCTATCAGCTTCTTGGCTACTGGGATAGGAATAGTCTGGAGTTTACTGCCTCTCTACTGTGAAAGGTTTTAAAGCTTTTTGCTTTTCTTGATCTGAATAAAAAAATGACATTTACAAACCTCTTCAATGCATATATATTACATATGTTTATCTAGCAACATCTACACCCCTTTTAATTTATTCCCCAAATGTGACTTTTCATGCATGTCTTCTGAACGCTGCAGTCAGCAACAGTTTCTAATGAGCTGGTGTGTAATCCATGATTGCATTTCTCTTCCGAAATTCGCTTCTGTGTCTGGCTGATCTATGTTTAGAAGGTAGCGCTTACCAATCAGGCAGTTTCGCACTTATCAGCATTCTTCTCTGTCGGAGGCCCTTTCCCAAGCTTCTTCCCATTTTAATGTTGTTGATGTACAAAAGCTGTTATTCATTTTATTTTGTGCTCATTCTAGTGAGGATTGGCTTAGTAGGACTGTGCAAAACAGAGAGAAGAGAGAAGCTGGTTTACTGCCAGCAAACATAAAGACATTCATACTGTGCTTGGCTCAGGGCTAGCGTCTGGTCAATAGTCTAAATACAGTCCGTTATTTGTATTTCCATTTATTAGGAGACATGACAGCTTTAATCTTCAAATCATTGCAGTGAACTGTATTCTAGAATCCTTAAAAATCAGTTTTTATCAACAAATTGACATGGGAAGTCAAAATAATGAGATTGTTTCATTTTAAGTTTGAACAACAAGAAAATAAAGATGTTTTGTGGGGGGTAAGAATCACATTTGTTGGATTAATACCACACATCAAGTTATATTTCTGGCATTTCTGTTTCATGCCAATAATTTCCTTCACTCCCCTGTGCCCACAAACCACATTTGTAAATAGGATGAAATAATACGTTGTGATCGATTTGAAAACATCAGACCCAGTGACAGCAGAGATGTTTTCAATCCGCACTCTTCTCAAAAACTAACTCCAACCCCTGCAGCTTCATAGACATTGACTGGAATGGGTTTGCTGGAGAGCAAAACCCAAACCCAACCCAAGCCCAACCCCAGCTACGCTGTGAAGGGCGAGGAGGGACCGGAGGGGCAGCGTGGGGAGCTGGGGACAGCTGGGTCCCTTAGGAGGTGCCATAAAGAAATGAAGGATTGGGGCGTTACCACTGCTTCCAGCTGCCTCCAGAGCTCCAGCTCCTCTCGCCCTCCCCAGGGACCTCCTGGGGCCACCAGAAATGTGTTACTGGTCACAGCTCCTACGAGCCCGAAACCTGAGAGAAAGGGAAACCACCATCCCTGCAATCCCTTTCCATGGATCCTACCACTGCGGCCTCAGTGGGAGACTGCTGGAATTCAAAACTTAGGAGGAATGTCAAAAAAGAAAAAAAGAAAAAGAAAGAGAACAGATTTAATTGTGAAGTTGCAGTGTACTCTAAATTTCAGAGGTAGCCATTCTGAAAAAAGTTAATGCAAGAGGAATGAGATACTTCATTATTTTCCCTAGATTCCAAGGAACAGCAACGTTGCCACAAGATATCTTAACACCCGCGGGCCCCTTGGTCGCTGCTAACTCATCCACAAAACGGGAGGTTCGTGTTCCCAAGCAGAGGCCCAGCATCCTGAGGGCTTTCAGCACCCGCGGCGGAAATTCAGGGAGCTGCAAGGCGCTCTGCCATGGGCCCACAACCTGCTTTCCCCATTAACTTCCAGTCACTTGATGTTTTTTCAAGCAAAGACTGTTTTGGCAGAAACTTTCTAACTCAATATGGCCCACACATGTTCAGCATACATCTTCAGCGCAAATGTATTTTACAACAAAGACAACTTTATTTTATTGCTGAGGCTAGAAACTAGCAAATAACCTATCCAGGAAGCATAGGAGGAGCTCGAGGAGGGACCTGCCAAAGATGGATAGGTCTGTTTTGCTTTTGTCAGAAAATGAATACTCAAAGTAGTGTTCGCTTTGGGAACAATATTTTAATGAAGTTAGTTAATATATAATGGGCTCGATAATTTCCACTTGTAAAAGCAAAATCATCCTTTATAGCTCCTTGAGCTTCATTTGTCCCTTTTGAAACATATAGCAAAAATAAAGAGTGGATGAGAAATTCACAGATTCCTGATAAATAAAGTCTATTAAAAATGGTTTGAATCAGGAATTTTAGTGTATTTTACAAATATAGTAATTAATATAATGAATATGGATAAGTAGCATGAGTAAATAAAAGAAAGTATTTAATATCCTATCTTTTTGTTTAAGTGAGATATTGGTGGGTTTTGAGCCTTTTAGACAATTCATAGTGAGTAAACTGTAATCCAGAGAAAGCCAAAGTTACACAGTGAGAAGCACATGCCCTCATGCTCCTTTGGAAAATCTCTGGTTGCTAGAACTGAGTATATCATTTCTTTCAATTATTTTTAATCACGCTCTGTACCTGTGTTATCCAAATCCTTAACAGTGTTATGCTGGATTCCTGGCCATCAGTGTTATAACACAGTAAGACCTTTGTAGTTATACATATGGAAAAGAAAATTAATAAATGCCACAGGCACCTAGTTGATACTATGGAAAGAAGAACCTGCAGAATTAAGTCATGCACATTGAACATCCCTCAGTCTGCTTTGTAGTACACCATATGCTTTTGACTCCTTGAAGTTTCTTTTCTTAGAGCTACTTGCAAACCTTTTCTAGTGCTGTTGCCTAGAAATCAGTTGATGAAAGCAGTCTTTGTGAAAACCATATTGCCCAAACCACCTAGGTGCTACGCTGTTAAATTCTCTATTTAAAGTCTTGAAAGGCTTCCTGTTTCGCTGACATCCTGACAACACGGGTATTGTTCATATTTGACCCATTCAATTAGGGAAGTCAGTGACTGCAGAGCGGGGCTGCAGTCACCGACTGAGGGATTTTCAGCATTTTAGAGTTTAAGTAAATTTTCAGAGAGAGACCACCAATGTTGTTACAAAGATGAATCATAGCAAGATTTCTACATTGCTCCCTGCCAAGGTATCAAACCACGTACTGAATTTTGGATAGTACACTACATGCTACTGTTGTGAAGGCAGTCAGATGTACAGTAGATAACAGAAGAAGACCGACTTTCAAAGAAAGTCTGTTCTTTGTAACAGACTTTATACTTTACCCTATTAATTGTTACCAGCCATATGCATACACTCTTTTTAGTCATTTATTGCCTGATAATCTAGAAAATGACAGTTTCCCAAGAGTTAATCTTTTGTCGCTGTCTCTAAGCACCTGCCATTACTGTGGTCTGCTGAGCTTAAAAGCAATGATCCCACCACAATCAGTGCTATGCCAAAACCACAGCACCCCTCAAGAGGCCACAGAGCCCACAGAGTAAGGAAACACTGGTCAGCTCTTCCAAACATCTTCACAGCCCACAGTATCCCTCTAACCTAGGGAGTGAGGTTGCTGTTACCATCTTCTAAACACTGTGGTGTTTTTGGTGTATGGTGGAAGATGAAGGAGGAGAGAAACATTGCTGCTAGAAGTCTGCAACTGCAAATAAACATGATGAGACCTGGGACACTCCTTAAAGACTTGGTCTTGGATACATCTACTGCCAAGGAAGCAAGCCAAGAAAACTTGGGATGTGCTCAGTTTTAATGAGTTCTTAACTTTCTGCTTGTGATCTGGGTCAGCACCTCATAACCACAGGTAGGTGGTTTTGTTCCTTGCACTGGGGATAGCGCAATGCTGGGCATGTTAAAAGCTCCACTTGTAACTACTGCATGCCCGAAATCAAATAGCAATGTGCATTCAGGGCCTAGGCAATATCCAGATGTGGGTAATTAAGAAGCAGCAAAGGCAGGGAGATGTCCAGCTGCAAGGGGCAGCCGGTGGCTGCTCTTCCTGTCTCTCTTTGAAGACCTCCCTTCAAAGCCTGTAACAGAAACTACTTGGGAGGCCTGAGAGAATGAATTTTTTGTGTGTGTGTGATGAGAGGAATACAAAACTTGTTCAGAGGGTTTCTGTAGATGCTTATTCCCATTTGATTACCTGCCCTAGGTGCTGTTTCCCTTTGATGATGCAGTGTCCTTTATGCAGTGCCCTGAGAGCCACCCTAGGGCAAATATTACACTCTTAATAAACAGCTGACACCACTTCAGGTCCTGTCCTAACTCATAAGATCCCCGATGATCAAATCTGCTGAATGTATTCTTGGAGATGCTGACCATAGACAGTCCTAGAAGCAGTTGTGGGGTTGAAAGCTGAAGAAGTTGTGTTGTCTTGTGCCTACTCATGCACTACAATTTCAGCAGAATAAGGAGAGAATGAGGCTCTTGAAATGGAAATACAAAAATTTCCCAGCTAGACCTCTTCTGCTGGCTGCTCTTCCCTGGGTGCTTCAGCATCTTTTCAGTAAAACGTGATAAATGATCTCCTGTCTTCACTAAAGCTAGATAAGCGCATTTCCTCCTCAATCTGGCAAACTAGCAAGCAGGATCCCATCCTTAGCTGCCAAAGCATAGCTCTGAGTGCAGAGGTTAAAAGATGGTGTCTAGGGTATACAGTGAACATTGGAGGAGTTACAAAAACTTCCATAAAATTCAAGACTGTGGTTCTGTGATATTTTTGTCTGCAAAGCACTACAGAAGATCATCTCAGCAGAAGGGTGTATGAGCTGGGTCTTCTGCTGGAGAACTTCCTTTCAATAAGATGGAATCAAATCAAATATAGAGGAACAAGGTTTTAACAAATTTGGTATTCAAGCTCTGTGAAACCCAAGCGCTGAGGGAATGATACATCTTATTTGATCTGTTGGGCTGTATTTGGTGCTGCCCATCAGTAGTAGCAGTTCAATTCTAGAGGCAGAGACTGTAGGAAATGCCTTCAGAAGCAATCAAGAATGTGCTAGATACTCAATGCGAAGGAGACCAAAGCTAGTCTACATGCAGGAGTGCAGTCTGTGGCCATGCAACGGTGTCGCTAGAGTCAGAGGTTGGTAGGAGCTCACCACTGAACACAATGATTGCCATTTTTACTAAATATCCTTTATGTCTACATGTTAGAAAAATGACTGAAGAATCCTGCCAGAATATTTTTTTGCAGGCTGCTGGTGTCTGTGTTCTGCATGCAACTGGATGGGGCTTGGCCGCAAGGAATTCCTTTGTCATTGTCCACAAGAAATAACACAGTGTGTTGAAGGTGCACGCAGAGCCACAGCTGCACGTCTTGCACACTCAGTACTCCCAGGGACTGTCATGCTGCTCAGGTCCTACCCTACCTGGACAGATTCTGCCAGTTCTTTGAGTTTTAAAATACAGTTTATGCTTATACCTTTTTCTGGCCTTTTTCTGCTGCTGTGTGTGAGACCTGATCCATGGCAGGAGGGAAAAGCTGAGCCTACTTCATTGTGCACAATGTGCTATTGAAGAAGACAAGTGGTGCAACAGGGCAGTCTCTTCTGGAGATTTTATTTTGTTTTATTTCTCCAGGCAGAATGGATTTGGGAGATGTTTTGACAGAGAAAATTGTGTCTGTTAAGACAAATTAATTAAAAAAATAAGGATGAGGCAATGAAGTCTGGCTACTTTATGCCAAACTATGAAAGGAGACACCCATTGAGAAATTAAGTCTGGAGCCCTGAACATGTCAGGACAGTCTCCCTGGTGATGTTATTGTTTTCTTCAAGTTCGTATTATTTTCCAGATGGCAATTTGGAAAGGTGAGGAAAGGTTAGGATCCTTTCTTAGCAAGGAGGAACAGTGAAGGGTGGGTTTGGAGATGCATTTCCTACAATGTCAGCTACCTAGGACTTGGGCATCTGCTCTCTGACTCCTGGGTAGTCTCTGGAGAGAGGCAAGGGCTGCTCTGAGCAACTCATTTCATGCCCAGGTGATTGTCTAGGGCAGATGTCACCCCTTAGATGGCTCCTAAGGGACTGCAGATCATTGGCTGAGACTGGAGACAAGTTCTGAGATGGGTGAAATTAGATGTGTGAGTTCTGGACTCTCTCTCTATATATATCCTGCACAGAGTGATTAGCACCAGGAAATATAAGGAATGGAAAAGGAGAGAAACTACTGCCTATGAGTAGAAGAAATAGCCTGAGATATTAAATTAATAGGCGGTTGTGGATTAGGTGTTTTACCAGGCTGTCAAAGTTCTTACCTGAACACAACCTGATGATGGGTGCTTTTCATCCTGTTGGGATGTATATCATCAGAAGTGTTCCCTTTGCATGGAAAGTTAACAGCTTTATAGAAGACGAGTTCAAGGTTTTCACCTCCAAATCCTGGGAAGTAGGCTTAGAGCAGCTTAAGGGAGGCACCTAATCATAGTCTGACAATTTTCTTCTTTCAACAGGATCCTCCTTCAAATGCACCTAAATTTCACCAGATGGCAATCATGGGCTCTGAAATGCGCAATATAGGCAGCAGCAATATTTCAAGCTTTCCCTGTCACTTTGCCTAATCCTTCGTTTGTGTGGCCTCCTCCTTCGGATGCAGGTCCAAGAAAATAACATATGTCTACATGTTGGTGAGGAAGGCAGACAGAGTTAGACCATCTCAAGGACTGGAGAAAGTCATAGCTGAGCTCCCTGTCATCTGGGCTGACAGACATGAGACTCATTGCGGTGACGGCTCAACCACCAGTACTTCCCTACCAACCACCTCCAGACCCCAGCAGACTTGCAGGGCTCCTGCTCAGCTTTGTGCCAGAGTTGGGGTGCTGAATGTGCACGACCTTGGCCACGAGCAGCCCATGCAACACAGTGTACTGAGAGCAAGGGAGGGGGATGACTGTTTCTTCAGAGCACAGAAATGAGGAGATTCAGTGGTGACATCCAACACAACAGTGGAAAGGGTTGTCTTCCTTTTCAATATTTACTCTGTGCCTATTGAGAAAAGGGAGATTTTTGTCATAATGAACAAATACAGCAAAAAGCCTCCTATTGTTTGTCCCAAAGAGTTTTCTTTTACTGTGGAACAGAAGGTCAGGAGGCATCACAGAAATGCTCCTTCCTCTGGCAGTTCCTCTCCAGAGTCCTTGTCAATTTGTCTTTTGTGCTTGGAGATATTTCTGGGGAATTGGAGATGGGAGTCACGTCGCAAGACAGGTTTGCTGGCATGGGAGATAGAGTATGTTGTTGGGAGAGCTGGAGAGACGCTGAAATGCCTTCATCAATAAAGTCTTTCATGTTAAGTAGCTTCCTGCTCTGCAGAGTTGTGTGCGCAAGCCAAGCAAAACCAGTTACTTGTTGTTCATCTATTTTTATTTCCTCAGTGTGGTTTGCTGCAGCCTTTCTCTACCCAGATGGTCAAATAAATTGCTGTCACTAAACAGGAATCCCTGAACAGCGATTCCTAAACTCTTCCTGTTCCTCAGTGATTTTATGAGAAAATATTTTACTTTCTTTATACTAGCTGCATTTGGTGGAGTTGTTTTTTAATTTCTTTGCTGGAACCTAGAGGATCTGTAGTTATTTTTATTTGCTTCACTAGCCTTCAAGCTGTGTGATCAGCCTGCTCAGGAAGCTTTGCATCATCTTTACTCAGAACCTGCTATGAACTTTGATCTGTCCTTGTTCATTGAGAGCCCCTCCAAGGACCAGGACATTTTAGTATGGGCACCTAAGTAACATCCTGGGGCTGTAAATGTTTGGATTTTCGTTGTAAGCTTTTATGTTTTCTTTATTTTTGCTAATATCCACTTTGGGTCTAACTTTTTTAACTGTGTATCTTAGCTTCAGGAAATTTCTTCATTGTGCCAGGCAATGTTAGAAGGTGATGTCAGTGTATCTTTGGTTTAGGAAAACAGGTTTCACGGATGCAGAAAACCTCCTACTGTTTGGTAGGTAGTGCCCACCACATGAGGGTGGCACCTCACATGAGGGTGAGGGCTGGCTCGGAAGGAGGAGAGGCTCCTTACCACCAACCTGACATGCAGTGCTCTGTCTTTCAATGTATTTATGCACAGCAGAGAGAGTAGGATTTCTGGTCCTGGGAGACAGCCAAGATATTGAAGGTGCCAGACGGGATTTCTGAGTAGGGAAACTGCTACGATGAGGCCTATTTTTCTGTGTTCAAAGAAAGGACAAACTGCTCTTTTTAAAACAAGCTGCATTTCAGATAATTTCCTGACATATGTATTCATTTTTCCCTCCCAACAGAAGCAGGGCCATGACCATCGGACTGACCATTCTGTTCACCGGCAGCAAGATTTCAGATTTGCTTTTTAACAGGCAATATCCACCTCCTTGGTGCTGATGAGCACCACTCATGACAGCAAGTCCCACCTGTATTCGGAGGAGCAGATGCCAGAAAAGGGTGCAGGAGCTGTCAATCATCCCAGCCATTTTCACTATTCTTTATCCAGGATTGCGTCACTGCAGAGACTCACTCTTGAGCATTACCTGGGAACCTTACACAGTCATTATCTTATATACAGAACTGCCCAAAATCTGCATAAGATGTCTTTTTAAAATGAGATGTATTTTAAAATGATGTCTTTGTGAATGAAATTTCCTGAAAAAAAATGCTGATTTTGATTAAGACTTGATGGGCAGTTTTGTTTAATATTTTGTATGTTCTCCTTGCAAACTGCCTTCTTAGCACATCAAGGTTTTGGAAAACAGATACAAGAAGTTCATTTTAAAAGAAAATGTAATAAAATCCATCAGTGTAATAAAATACAATAAATTCCATGAGGAATAGTAGATGAATTTTAGCAAAACCTTCTAAACTCTTCTTTCTTTGTGTGAAATCATTTCTCTGTTCTTTGGCCATCTTCCTAAAAAATGAAGAGGAGAAAAAAAAAAAGAGGTGCGTGTGGGAGGCCAGTGAGTGGGGCTGCTCTGGCTGTCAGGCCAGATCAGAGGAGCGTGGGGGGCCTTCACGCTAAATACAGAGTCATCTTAAAGGGTTTTCAACATCTGGCCTCAATCAAAAGCAAGAAATGAGCTGCAAACAGGAATCTCCTTCCTGTATCAGTGAAATATCATAGAGCTGCCAAGTTGTGTTCTTATGTGAAACAGAAAGATAAAAGTCCAAAGAAGAAGCTTGATTCTGAGGTTTCTAAACAATAAATAAATCATTAGCTGATAGCTTGCTGGGAGTATGAACTATGCCTGCTGGGAGCCTACATATACTCTGTGCAAACACAAAATATTTGGGGTCATACCTAAGATGCATCAGCCTTTCCAAAGCTTACAATGACATTCAAAACTCATCCTTCACAAGCAACATCCAAAAGAAATCTCAGTGGGTGAAATTTAACTAAACAACTGGCTGGACCTGAGAGGTTGTAAAGCTGGGTCTGAGACGAAGTTCTTGGTGGCCACCATCAGTCAGAATTGCCTGGCTGGCGGCAAGGTCCTGAGGGCGCATGATGTGATACCGGCAGACCAGGTATCTTCTATTTTAAGTTCTCCTGCAGGATTACCACACAACTGATTAGTGTAGGCTTTGGAAAGTCTATAGCAATGTATCATGGCTGTTAAATCTACATTACTCCTTTTTTTTGTTTGTTTGTTTGTTTGTGTTGCTTAAAGTGTGTTAAGTGCATTCTTGCTAAAGAAACAGGGGAGATTTCTTCCCTAAAGAGTTATCAGTATAGAAGGAAGATGGTAATTACCAGTTCAGAGAAAAAAGATCCTTCACAGGGAAGAACAGCGTTATGAACTAGTTAGCTCAAAAGCATGCAGGAGGACAGGTTGCTTCTCTCTAGCCCTGAAAAGTGGGTACGATATCATGCCCAAGTCATGCTCAGTCATTCTGGTTCAGATTTGGAATTGAGATGAAAATGACATGATAATCATCCCTCATGCTGCCTTTCTCTGTTCTTTGGAGTTGGGTGTAGGAGGGTTCTGCCACTTCTGGCTTCATTCCAATGTTTTGCAGGTATAGCCGTGCCATCCTTTGCATCCAAAGTTCAATTCCTTCCCCTATCCTTTTACACGCTCAGATTTTTCCGCTTTCCCTGCTGTTCCTTTACCATGCCACTGTGTTCTCCATATTCAAGCCCCTCCTAATGATGTCTTCTGTATATGATGCCTTCAGGAATGCAACTAAATAAATAACTCCGGAGGTCGTCTATCCTGAAGCTTCTCAGTGTAGTCCATCTTCTCCTGACTTCTCTTGGAAGACCATGTATAAAGGCAGGATACAGAAGTCTATCTCTATGAAGGCAGGCACCTCCCTGGCATTTGAGCTTGCATGAGGGAGAAGATTGTGGACAGTCTGAAGGGAGGCTCTTTGCACAACCTAACACCCACCAATAGATGCTTCTCTAACATTAGAGGCGGCATCCATATGGTGCTGTAAATAATTTGCTGTATTCCATCCTCTAACAGGATTATACCTTGCACAGTTTAAGACAGGCTTTAGGGTTTGGTGGCTGCTTTCTCCCTACACCTGATTCATACACACACACGGACAATTTTCTATTTTGGTCATTCCCACCGCTGACTATGAGGCAAATTTATGTAAATCATACCCAACCTTGTTAAATAAGGCTGTGATTGCCATTGTAACTGGGCATGATTGCTATTGTAATGGCAAGAGAGGGCATGGTGGTCTCAAAAAGCAACAAGCCTGATTGAAAAGACTAACCGGGAGAAGAAAAAAAAAGGTCGTACCATGTCAAACCAACCATCATCAGGATTTTTCTAAATTCAGTCATCCCTCTCTCAAAGATAAAAAGAATTCAGAGCAGCCCATTAGATGAAGATGAGGCTGGTATAAATTTGCTTAGAAATGAAGTTTATCAGTAAAAAGGGAGGAGGAAAGACAAGAGAAATAGAGTCAGGTCAGGATATTTTACCTCCCCAACAGCACCTCCCGAGGGGTCGTGCTGAAGCTGTTAGCAAGCACCCTGTGCAGCATCACATTGTACAACACAACAGAGCTCTCAGAAGGGCTTCCACAGTCCTGTCCTCAACGAGAAATTGCTATTGAGCCTCCTCTCTCCCTCCTCTGCCATCAGTGTGACAGGAACGCCAGGGACTTGTGAGCAACCAGAGCACCCATCCCCAGCAGAGGCCATCACCAGACTACTCCAGGACTCATGGTTTTGCTGCTGCCACCTCCTGCCTTGGTGATATTAAAGCTAACAGGGCTCAGGAGTCCCCTCTCCTCCAACAAGTCCTGACAACAGCAACTTTTCAGTGTAGGTGCCATTTGCAGCTGGTGCTGGGCACCAACGGAGGCTCCTTGTTGGTGCTTAAATAATAATGATAGATTTCTGTGCTAGAGTGATAGCCTGTGCGCTGTGCCTGGTTAATGTATGTCAGCTGTCACCGTCCCTGTCAGCTGCCACTGTCAGGGAGTGACAGATAAGTAAATCTGTGATGATGAATATCCGAGAGAGAGAGAGCAGGGATTAAATATTGCGTCTCTTCAGACACTGAGACATCTCCTCATTTGGAAGCCTTTTCCAATGGTCACATCCCCCAAGGTATCCAAGCCCTGGAGAAGAATGGATGATGACATGGGTCCCTCTGAGGACTGGGACTGTGGAGCAAGGAGCAACTGCCCTCCAGCCAGGACCAGCCACGCAGCCACACCACTCACTGTAGATCTAAAATGAGCTGAAACTCTAGCAAAAGGAAAAATAAAACCGTTCTTCTAACTCCCCAACAAGATGCTTGTGCCTCTGTTGTGCAGAGCTGCAACACTCGGCATTGACCTTGCTGTTACTGTGGCTGCTGACCAGAGGAAGGTGGCAGAGAGCTCAGCACTGCTTAGACTGAGATGTGCTCCTGGGCGTCCTGTGCCCAGGAGCAACCACCCGCTGCTGTGTGTTGACCAGCCTCGTGCAGGAAGCACTAGGGAAAGCCTCAGTAGGAAGCTTGTATCAGTGAGATACAGGTAACTGCATCATAGTGTCTCCAAAGGGATGGGTCACCAAACCCTAGAGACTGGTAGGTGCTCATCCCTACTGCTTTGCTGCTGCAGCACCTTGCTCCCCTCCTCCTTTGCTTCTGAGGTCTTTCTCAAAATGCGTCACTAATGAGGGCTCAGAGATTGCTTGGTGACAGAAAAAAAATCGTCATCATTCCGACTTCTTTGCACTTGCAGTGTTTCTTGGCATTGCCCATAGCAACATTTTATCAAAGGGATGTTCATTGCAAATGCCAATTTGCTGAGACTGAAGCTTTTCTCAGGTGCTTTTCATTTTTATCAGATCAAAGGTGTTATTTTTAAGAGATGTGGAAAAGGAAAGAAAATGTTCTGAAGAACAAGCTCTTGGCTACTTTGGAAGCTACTTGTTTTCTACTAACTACATACAGAACTAAATAAAAATGGAAATCTCTCCTTTTTGGTCACACCAAAACAAAGTGCCGGTGTTGCTTGTCCTTGTTTTCCAGAAAGTTGTAATGAACCTCAAGCGTTCACAAACAAGGGAGACGTACAGACGTGAGATTCTGAAAACAGCTTGAATTCCTAGTTATTTACTTCATGCTTTTTGAAAATTTGAGGAATAGAAACTTGAAAGCTTTTCTTTTTCTTTTTTTTTTCTTTTTTATGAGAACTGAAATTCATGTGCAACACACGATTCAGAGATGAAACTTTGCAAAGAAAAACAGCATGAGCATTCATGACATTTCTAGCCCTCAACATAGCCATTTTCATCCCTTTATTTTCTTCACATGATTTAATCTCCTTCTCTTGTTCTCCTTTGAGTCTAGGTACAAATTTGTAGTATCTTCCAGATGAGCACATCCCTATGCATCTGTCTGGTTCCACTGACACCAGGTTTCAAGGACTTAACTGCTAGACTCAAGCAGAGGCTATGAGATTGGCAGAAGGCCAGTGGCATCCTGGGGTGCATTAAGAGGAGCGTCTCCAACTGGTCAAGGGAGGTGATCCTGCCCCGCTACTCAGCCCTGGTCACATCTGGAGCACTGTGTCCAGTTCTGGGCCCCACAGTTCTTGTCCTGGGGGGCCCAGAGTCCAGCGCAGGGCCACAAGGATGATCGGGAGCCTGGAACACCTGCCCTATGAGGAGACGTTGAGGGAGCTGGGCCTGTTCAGCCTGGAGAAGAGAAGGCTGAGAGGGGACCTGATCTGTGTCTATAAGTGCCTCAAGGGAGGCAATGAGGAAGATGGGGCTGGCCTCTTTTCACTGGTGGTCACTGACAGAACCAGAGGAAATGGCCACAAATTGAAGCATAAAAAGTTCCACGGGAACTTAAGGAAGAACTTCTTGACGGTGAGGGTGACAGAGCACTGGAACAGGCTGCCCAGAGAGGTTGTGGAGTCTCCTTCTCTGGAGATCTTCAAAACTTGCTCGGGTGCAATCCTGTGCCACATGCTCTAGGTGATCCTGTGAGTGCAGGGGGGTTGGACTAGATGATCTCCAGAGGTCCCTTCCAACCTTAACGATTCTGTGATTCTATGATTTTCTTGCTTCTCTATTATGTAAAGCACCAAATTCAGTATTCAGCAATGCATTGCTAAGTTTTTTTTTTCTTTCATGCAGGGGAAGCATGGTTTGTCTTTCCTTCTTATATGAAAATAGCTTTTTTTTTTATGAGGTGTATTTCCCTCAGGCCCCGTGGAATAGAATTGGTTCTGTAATAACAGATCAATGTGTTTTAATTGCTTGTTGTAGATTATTAGCTATTAAATTTATCTGGAAGTGTGACACTAGCAAAAACTTCTTTTCTGTTCTTTTTTGAGCTGTCAAAGAACTATCATTCATCTGAGGATAAAACATGATAGATGACTCAAATAAGTGACAGGTCATAAAGTATTGATTCTTAATGTTGTCTGCTAATGAAACATCCATGCCAGTCTGTGTAAATCATCTTTAATTGAAATTCCTGACTCCGACTATTACATTCCCAGTTTGTGTTGCAGTCTAGATTTATGAAGTAATGGGCTTTGTCCCAGGAAATGCCAAACCCTGTAAAAAAGAAATTAATTTTATTTTCATTAAACCAGTACTTTAAATCTAGACTCCCAGCCATGTTTTCTGTTATAATACATGTCTCCTGTCCAGACATGCTTTCTGTTATAATCTATGTCTTCTGTAAATCTTTTGGGCCTTTTGGGGCCTTTTCGAACAACTAGAGCCAACCCAACTTCTAAAATTGTATTATAATGAGAAGCACTCTGGATCTACCAAGGATTTCTCAATATGATTTTTTTTTGCAAGATAAGAACATTCTCTTGATTATGTATGAAAACATTAAATCATTCATACTTGTTTTTTTTTCAGGAATAATTTCCAGATTTTTCAGGTCATTTTCTATTAGCAAAAATACAGGCTGGGCTTTCTTGTACGGTCCTCAGTGAAAACACTTTTTTTTCTCCAAACGAAGGTTACATTTTTCGCTACAACTCAGTGGGTAAAATCTTTTGGCAGCAAGAAGGAGTTGCTGGCCAACTTGAATCAATCTGACAAGCAAAATGTTTAAAAAGTATGTCTAAAATTAGGTTTGTAATTTACTTTGACCAAAGCTGTCTGTGTGCCTAGTACAAATTTGGGGTCCTGTGTGGAGACTGGTCCATGTGAGGATGAAGGATGGAACCCTGGAGTGGCAGACGAGATCCAAGGAGGACGGAGTACAGTGTGCAAAACCTAGCATTTCTGGTCCAAGGGTGTCTTGGTGGAGCCAAACTGCCATGAGAACTGGCACTTGCACAACAATTCACCCAGGTGAGAAGACCTCGTATCACACTGAAGTCCATCAATGCTGGGTCAAGTGAAAAACAAGTATGTCGAAAATATACAGCAGGTATTTGATAAACACTGACTGATGTAGCACCTGTGTGCTTGGAAGCTTGTCTATTTTATATGAGCTAGGCTTCTAAAAGACTTCACCTGTCCTTAAAAATCTTGCCTCTTGCCTCTCACATTCACCATTGGGGCTAAAATGTGTAAATTGAAAGCACTACTTAGATAAAAAACACTATGAAAATAAATGAAAAACTATCTGGAAAAAAAACCCACTCTCTTGGAGTGGCTATCTCACTAGATTTCATGGGATCTGTCTTAGAGCAGACACTTTTAAAATATGAAACTATTTTAATAATGGAATATAATGGAATAGGGGATCTCCTTTTACATTTGCAGGCTACAGTTATCTGGGTTGAACTGCAAGCATGTTGTGGGACAGGGTTAGTATTTAAGCATTTATAATGAATCAGAGAGGCAGCATGGAAAATACAATGCAATTCAATATGCAGTTCACAGGCAGAAGATATATCTTGCACAGAATGTAAGTTAGGGAATAACTGACTACTTGGTTCTGCTGAAATGTCTCAAAAGGCATTAGTATGCTGGTCATGAGTCCATGGTGCCTTTCTGTTGTGAAAAAAAAAAGACTAGCATCATACCAGGATGTGTAATACAGGAATAGTATGCGTAAGATGTGCAAAGTGATACTAGCAGGCCACTTGCCAAGGCCTCGACTGTATGGCTGCTGTTTTGGCACGGCACTATAAGCAAGAAGTGGATCAACCGGGCAAGGACAAGAGTAGAGCAACAAGAATGGCTGGAAGTCTGGAAAAATCTCATGTAAGAGAAAACTGGGGCAACCGAGCTGTTCAGTATAGAGTATAGGAGATTCACTGGCCATAGCACTCTTCAGCAATGAAAAAAGCTGCTGCAAAAGGAAAGAGAATAAATTGTTCTCTCTGGGGATATGACAAGTAAGAGCTTAAATTGTATCTGGGGAAATTCCAGTTAGACATTAGGAGAAAACTGCCTAGGATAAAGATCATTAACCAGTGGAAGAGCTGCCAGGAGAGATGTGGTGTGGGAGCCTGGGGCAGGTGAGCATCAAGGGGAGATAATCCCCATTAGGGTGGCTCCCACAGGGGCAGTGAGCAGGTGCCCACATGCCCTGTTCATCCTCAGACACATCCGTTATCTATCTTGCACCCACTGGGCATCAGGCGCCTTGAGAAGGGTGGGAGAAGGTGACCTCCCTGCAGTGGGGGCTGCAGCCAGGATGGCCCCTTCCACGGAGGGGTGCCTGGCTGGTACCAGGGCTTGGATTTCAAGCCAGGACTAGAGGAGCTGCTGTTCATGATCCCCCCATGTGGAAGGGCTAACTTCCATATGGATGCTGAGCTTTTTCCCCAGATGACTTGTGCTGAGGGCATTTCCCCTGAAAGATTCCCCAGACCTTGTTTCTCTGCCAACTGCACTGTCTATTTTTAGCTGCAGGCTTCCATTAGCATTTGTTTGCTAAAAATAAACATATTTCAAATGTGATTCATCATATAGCGCATTAGAGTAAAGGCAATTTATGCTTCAGTCAAGAAGAAACATTTTTAAGAGATAAATTGGTTCATGCAAATATTCATGGCTTGCTCTCAGAGCACTTGGTGCCAGCTGGGCTGCTGCTTTGATTTCAGTGGATTGATGGGATGGATCACAAAATTCAGGAAGCTGTTGAGGATCTCAGGCAATGTCCTATTTTAAATTAATTAAAAACATGACCACAGTTATGCAAGAGAGGAAGAAAAGGAGGGGTTAGAAAAGTTCTTCCATCACTGATAGTAACATCATTGCAGAATTGTAATAAACAATTTTTTTATTATATTATTACTTTTATGTCTGCCTAAAGCCCAAACTCTCCATATCACTGTTTCTGGCTTGCAGAACAGGGAAAAGTTTCAAGGACTTAATTTTGGATAAGCATAGGATGCCAATGCATAAGGAGTCGGAAATGGGATTAGATGTGCTGCTGGGGCAGGAGCTGTAGCTGGGCAGGAGCCTCTGGTGAACCTGACTTTCAAGAATATGCCTTGTCTCCTTTCAGATGTTTTAAAAAATATTTTTAATTTTGTGAAAGGTTCTGTGAAAATATAATGTTTTGCTAGTTTTGATGGAACTTTAGCAGGAGGATTACTCAGGGAATTGCTGCTCTGGAAAAAAAAAATCAGGAGTAGGCACCGTGAGCCTCACATTTGCTTGGTGCTCTCCCTCTCTCCCCTTCCAACTATAATCCAGAATAAAAAAACATAACATAAATAAATATTAAGGGGTGATGAATAACAACAATTCAGAATCTTCATAATATTTGAGGGAAAAGGCAAAGCTTCCACATCAGCTGATGCTGGTGAGCAGGATGCAGAGGGCCTGCAAAATCGGGATGTTTTGATTTCACCCACTAGAGGGGAGTGCTGTGCTTAAAGTCATCGGCTCACCCACTGTGATGGTTCTAATTTCAAAATAAGTGGCATTAAGAAAACTAATTAGTTACATGTAATTTAATTCCAAACAGTATAAAACTAGAATATCTAAGAAACCACTGCTTCATGTTCAAATTCCAAAATAATAACTTCTCAGATTTTAGGATTCTCATTAAACATTAGTTTGTAGTTACCAAAGAAGAGTAGTTTGGACCTTCGTTTAGAAAAACAAAGCAAAACAGAAAACAGATGATCTGAAAAGTGACTTTGTTATATTATTTCACCCTGCACAGACGCAATGCCTTAAATTCAAGCAAGGTTTGTTTAACTTCAGAGACTGTGTATATAAAATATTCCTGATGGTTCACAGCCATTTGTGCTAAATCTGGAGAAGTCAACACTGTTGTTCCAGAATAGTTTGCAAATTAGCCGAGCACAAGCGTCTGAAAAAAATGAAAAAAATGCAAATGTGGATTATTCAGTCCAGATGTGTTCCCCACATCTGGTCTGTTTTTGGAACAAATGTCACAGCTGATGGGACACAGAAAGCACTGAACATGGGAGGAAAGAAATGTCAGATTGTTTGTCAATACATTCAGCACTTTAGGAATTCCTTGGTGCCCGTCTCACCAGAAATATCTAGCAAAAGAGCCCCACTCAAAGCACACCTGTAATCATCAGGGTTTCACACTGCAAGCACAGGAGATATGTTCCTGCTCTGGCAAGGGCACGGGGGGACACAGCAGCCATTTGTGCTGTATCCCTGGGCAAGCTGGAGTCACGGCCCTTGGGGGAGTCACCCTTGGGAGCTGCTCAGGAACAGCAGGGAAAAAGAAGCCATCCCAGCCCAAAATGTAGCGCAGGCAGAGCCCAAGATGGGTCCTGGCACCTTGGAGCGATGTGCTTGCTCTGTGCACCTGCATCTTGTCTCTTAGGGGAACTGACCACGCTAGACAGCAACATCAGGTCCTGCTACAGCAGACAGTTTTGGACAAGCTTCCCACAGAGACACGGTTTCCTAATCCAATTACTTAGGAGGTAGTTCAGGCTCCAGCCTGAGCTTGGACAGGGAGGTGATTGAAACCTCACTGAACTGCCCTGTCACCTTCTAATTGCAGCCCTGACCGTGACAGGCTCCCTTCCCTTGCTCAGACCTCCCAGAAACCTGTATGCTGGTGACCCTGAAGTGCAGTGGTGCAGCAGGAATCCCTCCAGCACCATCCTCTCTTCCAGAATTTGTATAGCGCAGTGTGAAAGAGAGACCTGCACAGCCAATTTGTCTTCCTGGTCTTTGTTTTACAGAGCATTATTCACATCAGCTCCTACTCACTAGCCGGAGATTCATTAGCAGGAGATGGGCACCCTTCCTGGAGTGGCACAGCTGGAGCTCCTACATTTCATCCCTTTCACCACAGGAGGGTCTGCACCTCCAGCTCACCACGATGTGTTCCTGGTTAGTCCAACCCTCTGGTTCTTGACATTTTTTTACTGTAAATCCCTAAACCAAAATCTGTGTTTTCCATTTGCCAGGCTCTTTTTCTCTTGTCTCAGTATAGCAGAATCACAGAAGAGCTGAGATTGGAAAGCACCTCTGGAGACCATCTAGTCCAACCCACTTGCTCATATAGAGTCACCCAGAGCCAATTGCCAGAGCCAGAGTCATGTTTTGAGTCTCCAAGAACGGAGATTCCACAACCTTTCTGGACAACCTGTTCCAGTGTTCAACCATCCCCACAGTAAAGTTTTCTTCTTATATTTAAATGGAATTTCAGAAATAACTTGTGTCTATTGCTTCTTTCCCTAGCACCAGGTACTACTGACAACAGTCTAGCTTCATCTTCTTTATTCTCCCCCATCAGATATTTATACACACTGGTAAGATCTTCCCCCACCCCAACTGGGAATGGTTTCCAGAGTTATTTGCTCTATCACCTTCCTTAAGGATTGAGGAAATACTGACTAGCCTGTAGTTCTACTGGCTCCTTTCTTCTTGTAGATAGGAATGATGGCAGAAGATAAGAGCAACAGTAAAAGTTTTGTTCTACTGTGCCTAGGTTGATTAAATCATTTTCAATTACTTTTTTGATTCAGACACTGGATAGAAAAATCCGTTCCACAATCATCTCATTATGGGAATGACAATCTTTTCACTTGGCTTCCAAGGAAGGATTTTTCCTCAACAGCTCACTCAGTTCCCCAGCTTTTCTTTCTCTGCTGTCCTCTTTTTAGGGATTGTGACAGAGTCAGTAACCCAGGGAAGCTGAGCTAATTTCTACAATGTTCAGCTGACTCCAGAATATTGAACCTCTGTCACAGACATATTCAGCTGCAAAGATGAGTGAAAGTAGCTCAGAGAAAGGAGTATGAAGTGTAAAGGTCTTCTAAAACACTGGCTTTTCCCTTCTGTTTCCCTAACTGATTCTTGACCCTGAAGGGCCAGACCAAACATCTTTCCTCAGACAAAACCGTATGTGACCTAGACAACCCTGAAGGCCAGATAACAGTTAGTCCTTGCTGAAACAAGGAGGTGATGGTGGAGTGGGGACCTGCCGCCGCGGGGCAGGGCATTGCCATGACTGCGGATCAGCTGGGCTGCTCCTGGCTGTGCTTGGATGAACCTCAGACAGATACGCGTACCTGAGCCGGGCACCTTGATCTCTCTCTCTAGCCTACACTAGGTGGCATCCATACCAGTAAATTAAATGGTGTCTGGGAATGATTCTGGGAACAGAAACATGACCGTCTGTGCAGGAACATGTGAGACCTACATTGCTTCCATGCTAAGCTACATGCCAGCTAAGCCTTCTCCAGGCCCTTCCAAGATGTGCTTGGACTGATCTTGGTCGGCTGAGTGTGTATCGCTCCTCCCTTTGGTGTAGAAAAGAGCCCTGCTGCACCTGTTGGCCTCCATGCTCAAGAGCTTTCCCAGCTGTATTTAATTTATTGCTGCAGATACCACCTCGAGGGTGAATCATCTGACCCATTTTAGATGCCTACACAAGGACAAGGTGAACTGCTCCCTACAAGTGCCAATCTGGGCTTGTCCAGACAACAATGGACATCTTCATTAGAGGTGGCCTCAGTCTCCACTGCTCACTGTGGGGTTGTGCTCTGGTCCTTTCCCAAGGGGAAGGTGTGCAGTGTCCCCCAAAGACCAGGTCAGCTTCTGCTGCGACTTCCCATCTGCCTGGGCAGAGCCACTCCTATAAGTGCAGCAGGAGGACCCAGCTGGACCACAAGGCTCCCAGCACTAACTCTTACTGTGATCTTGTGCTCCCAAAACACTGATTTTGTGATCTGAAAGTTCATTTTATTCCTTTTTCTCTTTGTTTCCTCTCATTTCCAGCTCAGAACCATCCCCAGTGCCAGAAGCTGTTTGGCTGCCTCTCCTTCCCTCTTCTGTCCCTATTTTTTTACTCCCTCCTTAGATGACAGACACTTTTCTCTCAGTATTAAGGCTTTATCTTCCTATATCCATGATAGGTTTCAAACTCCTCTATTCTTCTCTGCTTTTCTTTTCTTTTTTTCTTTTCTATTCCAAGAAGAAGAAAAAAAGAAAGGAGTATTGACATTCTAGTTATTTATACATAAACATTTCTCTCCACTTTTATCCTGATCTAGCAAAATTTGTAGATGTGTAGGAGCAGGCAGCAGAGTCCCTTCTGTTCCCTTTTAGACCCCTTCACAGCTTCATTCCTGGCTGGCAAAACAGTTTACAAGCCCAATGGAAGACATGCGTTCTTTCATTCCTGGTGTGAAACTTGGTTCATAATTGCATGCCCTATTCTAAAATGTATATGCAGCCTTAATCCTCCTAATATGTAGGGTTTAATATGTATAAAAAATGCTATGTACATCATCTCAGCACAGAATTTCAATTGCTAGAAAGGCTGAGACTGAATTAAAAAGGAAGCACTGTGCATGGCAATGAGCTCATTTTGACAGGCTGAATTAATTTTAAATAATAAGGAAGTAATTTCCATCTCACTAAATGCCTGCATTTTTCTGCAAAAATAAAACAGTATAGTTTGAAAGATACTCTTGAGAAATCTCTCTCATAGAGATAAGTAAACCAGATAGCAATTAAAAAAGTAAATAAATCATAATTACAATTGTAAAGGGTAATATTAAGTATTAATGCGCTTCAAGCCCAACTGCTTTGATTGAATTCTGCTTTATTTCATTATCTTTATAACTAGAAAAATATAATAATTTGCAGACACAGAGACTTAAACACAGGCAAATATCTACAGCTGTTATATTTGGTTTTGTGTGAGGATATGGTCATACCTAGTGGGGCCAAAGAAAAGACCTTGAGAAAAAAGCACAGAAAGAAGGTGAGGAACAGCCCTGACCCAAGACTTACTTAAAATGAAGCATTTCCCTTTCTGACTCTAAAGCACCGTCTCGTGTGATGTTATCCTGAACCCTCCATGGCCCCAGGGCTGTGTCTGATCCCTGTGTGTGGCACACTGGGAGCCCACTTGGGACACCCTTGTCTGGTTTGCTCCAGACAGACAAGTGGGGACATTACCCTTTATTACTGAAGCATGGCTTGAAGAGGTGAAGGTACTTCTTGTAATATGAATCAAGATATTACAGTACTCATGGAGAGACCAGAAAGTGCAATGTTGAACTCTGTCCTTTAGGATAAAGTTTGAACCTGCAGCCCATCGCTGGGTTTGGGACAAAGAGAGGCACATGGAACTGCAGTGATTAAGGCTGGCACTGGAGACACAGGAGCCTCTGGGTCCCTTCTCTGCTGCATGTTCTGTGGATGATCTACATCCAGAAAACATGCCTAGGGAAGGCCCTAACACACACGTCGCTGAAATTTGAATTTTTTTTTGCAGCATCTCAACAAGTTCATGTCTCTACATGTTTGCATGCGCTGCTTCTTTCTCTAGCATAGCACCTATGCTGGTACGTGGGATAACGTCTTGGGATCTGGACAAAACAAACCCATTTTTATCCAGTGACGTAGTGGTTTGAACATTCAGCCAGGAGCTGGGAAATCCTCGTTCAGCTCTAACTCTCACACTAGCTGCTTGACTGCAGACTCCTAAAAAAGAGTGTCCTGTAAATGAAACTGGGAGGAAGAGAATAAAAAAGCAAGATCAAGGATGACATTATAGCTTGGTGACAGGGGCACGAAGCTGTTGAAAAGGTGATCTGACTTCTACTCTTTGCTCCCATTAATATTTAATAGTCATTAAATTTAAAGTCAGAGACTTGTAGGATTAACTACAGGTCAGCATCCTCATACTTGTATCTCAATGAATGAGAAATTGTTAGTATGGATGGAAATAAAGTATTAGCAATGAGCACAGCCGGTGTGTCAGCAACAGGCATAAATTTAAATGATTTAAACACTGCCCCTGGAAAAGCAAAACAAGGAAATGGCTACCCTGGTGCACAGACTCCTGCCAGCCCTAGGCCAGTACGGAGTGCAGAGATTCACTGAGGTCTGAAACTGTTTGGGAAAAATCATCCCCTTCTCTTTGCGGATTTGCCCAAGGGAATTACCAGAAACTGACACTGCTGATCACTGAGAAAACAGACGTAAACAGCTTTTCATACACTTAGAAGCAGTGATCACAAAGCAACAACCTTTAAAAGATGCTTTAGCTAAGCCATCTGTAATGTCAGGAGCTGCATCTCCCAGCAGACTCAGTGACTGCCATACGCAGGAGGCAGCTGCCTACCTTAGCATCAAGGTGCAAGGTGGATTTTGCAACCAAGGTTTTTGGTTCACACAATTCAAGTGGCTTAAGCTCACTGCCTCAGAACTGCCCTCCCACTCCCCTTTGGCTGTGCCTTCTCTCTGCGGCACGGATGTAGACCCAAACTGACTTTTTCTCACCTGTAGTTCCTACTTGCGACATTTTTTAGAGACTTCACTGATTGCAGTTGTTACAGATTTTGATGTATCTTACAAGATTTTTTTAATCCTTTCCCCTCTCATTAAAGCAGAAAGTGGTTTAACCCTAAGCAATCCTTCCATGGCTGAAATAACCCTGTGTAAAGAAGCTGGCTGCCACCTTGTTTCCTTATCCTGCGCTGAAGTGGGATTATTCACCATCCTTTCCTGTATAGGGATGGGTTTTCTGAAGAAGGCAGAGCTGCCTGTTTTCTCCGCATCAGGCAGCAAACACAAACCATCGGCTGCTGTTGAACACCGAAATGGAGGGTAGACCTCAGTAATGATGCCTTCTGGATTTAACCGAATAGCTCACATCTCAAGCAGCTTCTTTTCACAGGGTTGCTAAGAAACCAAACCAAATGTATCAGCTACCTAAACAAGTGTTTAGTTAATTTTTTCACCCATCCTTTTCATTCAGGGTAGCAGCAGTCACAAGCCCCTTAGGAAGGTTTGTTGTTCTGCTCCTGATGAAGAGGACGTTATGACTGCTGGGGAGGAAAATTCATTCTCAGCAGCCTTCTTTCAGGAGGAGATCTAATAGCAAAGCTTGTTTCTGTGTATGACTCCATCATTTGATAATGTAGGAAATTTGANATCTAATGGCAAAGCTTGTTTCTGTGTATGACCCCATCATTTGATAATGTAGGAAATTTGATAATGCAGGAAATTGCCTACATTAAACTGTCTGCATGGGTCTCAGAGCCTGTTTTCAGAGGTGTTATTCAAGAGCTCTCTTACAGTCCTGGACAGCTGCTGTAGGCATGTCCACTTGATCTGCCAGATTTGTAGCTCCAGAGGTGACTGAGGAAACCTGTTGTTCTCTTCCCATCTTACATCAGTATTTCAAATGACAGCTCTTTATCTCTTTACAGACCTATTTCTGAGTAACAAACATCTAGCCCATTGCCAGGGTCCCTGGGAGTAGGAGCAGCTCTGTATGCAATTTCCCAGTAGGATTTAGGGTTGCTTTGCAGTAGTGCCCTCCGAGAGCAGCCTAGATGGGCATCCTCAGCAGTGGCAACCAGGGGCTGAACGAGAAACAAAAACCCATATGAGGTTATGCCTGCAGGGAACATGGTCTGGCAGCTACTTTCCTGGATAAATTCCAACCCACGTTTAGATGCAGGGGCATGCCACAACTCAAATGAGGAAATGGACTTGGAAATATATATATATATATGAATTTAAACCAATGAGGATAATTAACCACAGCAGAAACCTGCTAAGGGATGTATAGCTCTGCTATGTGTTGTTCCTTGCAGGATATGTTCTAGCTCACTCGCCACACTTGGACATGCTGCAGAAATTAATGCCAAACCTCACGTAGGTTGGCTAGGTAATAACTGCGGTCCACTCAGGACACAGGCAAAGTCTCAAAGAAAAACCTTCCCTGCATAAATGTCTCTTGGCATTTTGCTTCCTTATTTTTCTGTCATGTTAGTATTTTTCAGAGTTCAATTTCATATTCATAATTAATAATAGGCTCAACTCAATAGAGACTTTCAGTGTTTTGGAAATGTGATGTGTCAAGATGCACAAATAAAGCTAAAACAATTTCAAAATATTAATGAGTATGTGTGTTTGCTGACTTTGCTGTGCTCACTGTGAGGGCTGCACTGTCATTCCCAGCTCAACGGCTGCAAATTCTGCCAGGGGGCTCAGGGAGTTTTTATTAAATAGTTATGTGTTGTGTTTCCCTCATGTGAAACCTCAGGTTGTCTGATGGAGCTGTGAGTTTGATAGAAAGTTACAATCTTTTCTTATTCTTTCTTTTTTCTTTTTTTTTTTTGTTCCCGGTAGCCTTGGTGGAAGCTGTTTGTTACAACAACTCATACATTTTGTAGCTCTGGCAAATAGCAGAAATAAATCTAGGCGTTGTGCACCTACACAGCTGAGAATCTACTGCACAAGAAAGCAATGACAGTGCTGGATGTGAGAATGACCTGGGCTGATCTTTTGAACCATGGCTGTTCCGCTGAATCCATCATCTCCATTGCAAGCCTAGTGAGAAATGCCCCTTCCTGCACTGGTGGGGCAATACCCTATTCCTCCAGCCAACCAAGGCACTCCCAAAAGGCAAGAGTCGCACATCCTGATTTGCAGTGAGCTGTTGTTTAATGTCATAAAAGCTGTTGTCTGGGATAAGATGGCATCATTTTCAATCTTTCTGTGGGGATATATTCTCCGGGTTATCTGTCAGTGTAGTCTCTGAGAGTCGTGTGCTAGTCCTTTCTCCTGCCACATGACTGAACAGTCACCCATCATATGGCTGGATGCATCTAGGTCCTGGCACCAGTCCCATCTTTCTAGTAAAGGGTAGCTGGTAAAAATATCTTCTGCAAAGTCACCTCTGTGTTCCACTGAGGAAACAGAAATGAGAATGTTGTAAAAATGTCAGAACTCCACATGTCAGATCTTCACATTGTGAAACAGCATTAGAAAAATATGCTGGTTTGAGGCTTTCCATGAAGAATCAAGTAGAAGATGCCACCAGATTCTGTGGCAAAGATGCAAAACTGCAGTTAGCATAAAGAAGGAGAAAGAAAGGAAAATACATAAACTTTCTTTCAGTAGAAGGTTGAGGTCACTGGGAGCATGAGAGCATACGAAGGCTGAAGGCCACAGCAGAGGGAGGACAGCTAGTCCCAGTCAGTAGAGCCAGAGCTGAAGTGGTTCCCAGTGATAAAGTATTCCTCAGCAAGGTAGGAAAACACAATTTTCCCTTTTTATGTATAAGATCAACCAAAAGTCCTTTCAATCCTTACCTTTTTCTGGCAGTTACTAGGATTAGGTGTGTGGGGAAGAGCAGAACAGGGAAAGTTCTAGGGATATCTCCCCAGCATATTCTGCCATCTTTGAGTACTTTATAGCTCAGGGACTTCTGCAGCTAAAAAGGGGAATTGTTGCATCTAAGAGTCTTGCATGTTTTTCTTCCATCAATATATCCAGATGTTTTAGAGCCAATATAAATTTCTGTCATGTACCATCTCAAAGGGAAAAATGTGGGAAAGTAAAGTCAAGGTCATATTGATGTTACTGCGGATATTACTGCTTACCTGGCCTGAATCTACAGCCCAAGGCACCACATCAACATTAAACCACCTGCCTCTCTTGAAGGTGGATAAACATTGACTTGACTTGTAACTTCCCACCAGGCACCATTCACTCAGTCAGTCATTCATTTTTAAAGCTATGTGTGTGGTTTCAGATCATAAGGGAAAAAAAATCCTCAATCCCAAGCATTTTTTTGTGTGTGACTAAAGCTGAAGCAGAGAGGGAAATCATGGGAATAGTTATTACTAGCACATTTGCTGCATCTTCAGATAGTATGGTAAGGAAAAATAGGAAAGTAAGGATTTCTGATTAGTTGGATAAATGGCCAAGTTAGCTAATTGGATTCCTCCAGAGAGTTGCTAGCCTTAACAAGAAACATTATTGTACCATTTTATAATTGCATAGTGTTTAGCAAATCCTGCCAAAGGAATATATGGTCCATATTTTATTCCACTAAGCAAAATATTCATGGCTTTTCCAAGATTTTTCTGTCAGACAATGCTTAAAAACATATTTGACTAATTGGCTGAGTTTGCTCCTACTGAAATGAGTCTACAATAAGTCTTTAAGAAGCTTTAATTAGAAAGGCAGCTATTATCTACTAAGAGGAGTCTGTAATACTCTGAGTCTCACTAGGATGAAATGTGCTCAGACAACATAGAATGATTTTCTGTGCTAATTTTACCACTTGGGAAGTGGCATTATTTGTTTACTGCATTAATATGAATTAGCAGGCTAGTACTTTCAGGAGTTACTACCCAGCTCTTAGACTTTTCAAGGGAGTCTGCCCGCAGTCTGTGATTTTGTTCAGGTAGATGGTCTATAAATGTTGCCTATTGCCTTTCATACAATGTCTCATCAAAGGTTATGGGAAGGAGGTTGTTTTGTAGGACTCTGTAAACTTTATCACTGCCAGTGACAGGATTGCCTTTAAAGTTGATGAAAAGCTGTGCAAAACTCTGTGGATAAAGATTATCAAGGGAGACTTGTTATTAGGTGCATGTAAACTGCAATTAATTAAATTCTAGGCATGTGAATGACACATCATAATATTTTAAACAAGCTATTATTAATTAGACTTAAAATACATGCACAATGCAGTTGTGACTTGCATATATTTTGAACCAATATGCAAACCTATTACAAATGATTTGACAGGTAACCTCCTTCTCTGCTGCAGGACATAATGCCCACCATAGCAGATATTGGTGAAATAGGATTAACCCTTTCAAATGCACTAATATTGGACATATTTTTGTTGCCTCTTTGTTTTTTAAAGAGGCAAATATCCAGGTTATAAAAACTTAACTCTTCTAATTCTTGTGCTGAGCACCTGTAATCACCAGCCACTTATAAGTATTTGGGGCCACAATCTTGAATGCATTTCTCTTGGGCATTCTTGCTTAAGTCATCAGTATGGAATAGCTAAATTCTTTTTTGTTTATTAACTTTGATATGCAATTGAGAAGTCTATTCTCCACTCTACAGTGATCCATTTAATCCCGATTAAAATTTGGAGTTATTTAGAAATCTTTGTGGCATCTCTGATCTTTCTAATCTGTTACAAATGTTGTCTTTAAGGAGTGTGAAAATTCTCCTATTAATTAGAATCTACTTCACAGTCAGCTGCCACCAGCCAAAGAATTTGTTGTAAATCATAGAGCTGAAATAAGCCGCTCAGGGAAATGGCATGGGTTACAGAAAATATTTTAAGCCTCATATCCCAGCTCAAGCAGCATATACAGGCTTGAGATATTTATAGAAAGAATGTCCTTTATGATAGGTGAAGAGCATGCTAAACTCTGTTCAAAAGAGTCTACCCAGAGAGTATAGTGTGGTCACACAGTCATTTCCCTTATTTTTTACCCTGGGGAAAAACGTTCCGGGCATACATGCCATGAGAGATTTTCCCTATCCAAATCTCATTCATACATTCATTTCCACTTTCCGGAGAGATTTTCTTCCTCTCTATATAATTTAATGTAATGCCAGATCCTTTATAGGCATTTATATATAGTTTAGTGTACTATACTCTATTGTCCATTTATAATGAAGCTAGGAAACATAGAGAGGAAACATTCATTCCTGAAAAAAAAAAGCAAAAAGCATGGTGTCAGCTCAGGATGAGCACTAGATCCCCTGCTACAAATCTTCAGGGCAGATGTACTCTGGTTTACTCTGAGTTAAAGTGAGACCAACTTGGGCAAATGCACTGCTTTTTTTTGAGGAGGCCTCAGGGGTGGAAAGGAATCATCATGAAGAGGAAGATGGCTAGTCTGAAGGAAGACAGAAGAGCAGAAAGAGCACTGCAAATGGTTTTATGGAAACTTTTGAAGTGGTGGCCTGCAAACTTGATGAAGAGAGCAAAGGTAAAGCAATGCAAGGATTTACTGTGGTTTGTTGAGGAACTGAAGTAAGGAATCCATCTTAGTTGCGACATTTTGAGGGAAGACAAGGTGAGCATCAATAGGTCCAATACAGAGAAGGCAGGAGAAGTTGAGGATGAAGATATCAAGATCTTAACTGTGGGAACAAATAAAAATGGAGATTTTTGTGGGGCATTGTTGAGGGAAAGTCAGAAGGATTAAATGACAGTATCAGTCTGGAGAGAGGATGTGGGGATGGTCATAGCGATGGAAATAACACTGAGGTTGTGAGCTGCCTGGATGCAGAAGATAATAGGATTCTCAACAACAATCAAACAAGATAAGCATGGAAGGAAAGATAAGAAGGTCACTTTAAGCCATAGCTGTATAACTAAATAAAACTACCCAGAATTACGCCCCTAGAGAGTAGAGAGCTCCCTACAAAGGAGTGAAGGAGGTACTTTGAAAACAGAAACAAAGAGAGAGGCAGACTCTGTGAACTGAAAGAGCTATCTGGTAGCAAACATTGCTGAGGATTTAGGAATACTGTGCATGAGAATCACATGGAAATATGATAGAGAAGAGGAGCACAAAATAGACTGACAGTATGATGGACAGAAGCAAGGGATGCCAGGAGAAGACAAGGTTAGAAGAATCTTGATTGGCTTGTCTGCAAAGATATCTAACATCCTGGTTCTTAAGTCTGTGTCATCCTCCTTTACTCCCACACATACATGTTCTCTTTTCCCACAGAGCCCTGTCATCTGGATAGAATATGAGGATTTGGGTTATTTACCCTAAGAGCTAAGCATCTCTAAGGTGCACATGTGCAAATCAGCTCACGGTGCAACATGTGCTTACTTGTGTATCGCACACAGACATGCACCTGTGCACAGCGATGTGCAGAGGACGTGCACAGAGTAGGAGCCTGGGACGTATGAGACTTCCATGTCACAGTGCCTGGGAACATGCACGTATCCCAGAGATATCCTCTCACTGTCTTAGCATGTAGCACTTTCCCACAAATCTGGGTAGAAGCAAATTTTGCAGATCAAAGGGATGGTGTGCTGGATGTTGTACGTACCATTCACTGACTATACACACCTATGCACATGTGGTCTCACCAAGGAACATCTGAGCCATGGATTTTCAATAGTTTGGATTATCATGTCCTTGAGTCAAGCTCTTAGAGTTTGTTCTGCAGAGACCATCTGATATTCATCCAGAGGTGAGCATGCTCCTCACAGAGATACACTATTGATAGGGAGATGTAATGACTTAGATGAAATCATTACTTTACTTATCCTTCCAGTAAGTCATGTCCTGATTTAGTAACAAATTCCATTTGTAGATCATATTGTCTCCGGTGAGTCTGCTTTACAACAGCAGTGCAAACAAATTAAACAAAGTTTTGATATGCTTTTATCAAAGATTTGTCCCTAGTGTCCTTTGATTTACTTCTTGAGATCTCCTCTGGCACAAATTGCATAGAAGCAATATTTTTCCCCTCTCAAACTTGATCTGAGCTCAAGCACCTCTGAGAATATATGAGTGCTGCTCTCAGAGCTGGCTTGAGGCATTTTGGAGAATGACTGTGCTCCCCTTAATATATAACAGGCTGAAGATAGCTGAATATCTTCATTTCAGTGAAATTGCTTTTTTTGTGTCTGTGCATTTCCTTGGCATCCAGATGGTGGTGCTCTGTGAGTCCTGAGCCTACCAAAGTGAAAAAGCTTCTGCCTTTTCTTGCTGGCTGATGATGGGAGCTAACGAGGTATTTACTCTCCTTACACCCTATCCATCCTGCCCTCTCTGGTGAGGATCAAAGCTACCTGGCAGATCTTATTTACCAGGAGGGAAAGATTCTTTCATTTTCAATATTTGTAAAGGTTCGAGGTGTTAAAAAATGCCTATTAATTTTCATCAATCCATGTCTGTTGAAGATGGTTCTCTGTGGCAGAAAGTATGGCATCCGGTAAAAAAGAGAAATCTGGAACATAAAGAGAATACCCTGTTCTACAGGCACCAGGATAGTCTTTTTTGTTTTAAGTCTTTCAGAGAATCAATTTCTTCTGAAAATGATTGAGAAAATGTGATTGAGATCTCATGAGATTGAGGTCTCATGGTGTTAACATGATTGTCAATAGGACTACAAAAGGGAAGTGTATTTTAAAAAATATGGAAATGTTCTTAATGATGAACATGTTGAGGAGACAGAAAATTGAAAATAACTATTTATCTAGAAGAGTAAGGTGTTATGTGTAACAGCATCATCCAATGCTAGTTCAGCTCATTTGCTAGATTAAGATATTGCCAGGTTGATAAAATGTTGCTGTCCCTCTACGTTCTTTGGGTAGTCTCAGTGAAGAGAAGGATTGTCACTTTCTGGTAAAATAAATGAAGTATTTTTTTTTTAAGTAAGTCAGTGATTTACAGCAAATGCAGTATCTATAACAATGGATAACTTAAGTTCCTTAGGACAGTGATAGTGAGTGCTTTGGTTCCTATGGGACTGATTGTATCTCCCTGACAAAGGGGTTTCGTGTGTTAGGGCAGGAATAGGGGGTTGCAGAGACCAGCACTGCCAGGTCACAAGGGGTTCAGACATCAGCCCAGTCCTGTCTACAAACCACCTCCAGAGCTGCCCCTCCTTTCTGATCTTCATGGTGGCTTTGGTGGCTGTTGGTCATAGGAAAAGTTGGACATTTGTGGGGCTCATTGGTGCAAGAGGTTGGTCAGCCCTAATGAAAGAGTATAACTGTGCTCTGCTGAAGGAAGGAAACCTTTCACTGTCATTGGTCTGCATTTTTCACACCTCAGAGATCTGGAGAGTCTTTTGAACATGGAGACATTGGCAGAACTTCTTTGCTGTGAGGGTGACAGAGCCCTGGCACAGGCTGCCCAGAGAGGCTGTGGAGTCTCCTTCTCTGGAGATCTTCCAAACCCGCCTGGATGCCACCCTGTGCCACGTGCTCTGGGTGTCCCTGCTGGAGCAGGGGGCTTGGACTAGATGATCTCTAGAGGTCCCTTCCAACCTCAACTGCCTGTGATTCTGTGATTCCACTGGGCAGATTCCACTTCCCCAGCTATCCTGTGGGCTTTCGGGAGCAAGCTGCTCTCTGGCCCTCAGCCAGCAAACCACTTAGATGGGAGCACACATTTCAGTACATGGATCATCCTGCTGAATCTTTAGTGCTCCTCACACACTTTCAGGAAAGAATGTGCTTTGCTGGGCTGGGTCCAGCCTCTGTCTCATTTTGCCATTTGTGTAAAGCTCCTAGTCTCTTGAAGCTGTATCAGTGTGCTGGGCACCATGCAGGACAGCAACTCCTTGAGCAAGGAGTTGCTCAAGGCACAGCCACGCTCCCAAAAATGAACACATAGGATGTAATTCTGCTTAGAAAAGCACTGTTCTTTTGGGCTGTGAGCAGCATGAGCAGCAGCAAACTGTGTCTAAGCACTGTTCTAGTGATAAACCTATGTACTCTTGTTTAACCCCCAATTGATAACATTGGCAGTGGTGGGACCAACACATAGCTGAAAACAGCAGATGGTAGCAGAAAAGGATATGGCATGTTACCATCTTTGTTATGGATGGATCCTAAATCCCCAAATGTGTCATGGCAGTTGTATCTTGTGCCAGCAAGAGAGAGTAGGTCAAGTGGAAATGCTGGGTTGCAAGAACTCTTCGAGATGACAGAGGCCAGCACAAGTATCTGGAAATCGGGGTCTGTTAGGGGCATGAGACAGGAAAAGTTCCTGCTCAGGGCATGCCCGATTCCACAGTGCAGAGAGTATCCAAACACAGCAAATAAGGCAACAACACGATTGGTAAGTGAGACAGAAAGGTCAGTCGTTTTAGAGAGCTTTGCCTGCAAAGTATTTGTGCTGTCGGCCAGGCACCAGTGTAGTCAACAGATCCACAGTCACTGTGAGGAGCTGTATCCTGCCTGGGATGTCTAGGAGAGAGCCGTGAGAAATTCTTAGGTGTAAGAGTTACTGAAACACTAGGAGAGAAGCCACCCAGGAGAAATGTTGGGAACTGGATTCATAACCTGGTGTAGCCATAGCTGTGTGGCCAAGGGTTGAACAAAATGGTAGGGGGCAATTTTGATCAATGATGACAGTCACTGAATAATTTTCCAGAGTTAATCTTTACATGAGTGACTAGACTATGCCACAGTTAATTAGAAAAAATGATTCCTGTCATTTGCTCTGCATCATGTATTTGGAGAATGTAACTATCCCAGAGGATTTGGTGAAGGATGGATGCTCTGAGGCTCGAAGAGGAAGCCAACCTTGATAACATGATCTGCAGGTGAAGGCATGTGAGCATGACTCAGTTGGACTGGGGGATAATTCACTCATGATACTTACCTGAAATCACCCCAAAAGATACACTGGTCACAGTAAGTTATTTTAGCACAGGGTTTTATAGCCCGGGACTGCATTAGGGTAGTTTACTCTTTGTTCTTGAGAAGATCTAATAATAAGTAATTAAGAAATGAATAGCTTCACTAAAGGACACAGCAGAATGCCTTTTTACGTGACTCTGGTTCTGCAAACACTACTTAAGTTGACTGACTGCTTGGTATTGGTCTTTGTAACACTAACAAGCATAAGCAGAGCTTCTACCCTGGCTGTGGATGCGAGAGCGAGAGGCTGTGATATTCAACAGCCTGAAGCAGTTCTTCAGGTTTTTCTCTCTTTTGAATTTGTCTTGGTGTCAGTCTAATGTGTGAGCCATTTAGACTGGTGATTGCATTTTGTGGCTGAGCTTGTTAAAATTATTTGAAATAAGAGAATCATGCAGAAATTCAGCAGGAAAGGACTTCAGGAGGTCATGCAGACCACTCCTTGTCCCAAGGCAGGATAATTATACCAAAGTCCTTTCTGACATGCTTGCCTAACCCTTGCCCTTAAAGATCTCCAAGACAGAATTTTACAGTACCCATGGAGAGTCGGCAATTCTCCCTACTGCTGGCCATGGGATTTTTGTTTACAATATCTGATTTGAATATTTCTCACTAGAATTTAAATCACGGTTTCATAATCTATTAATCATGTAAAGGTGCTGAAAAGCAAAAAAGTCGTCCTCATTTATTGGCCACTCCCTCACATTCACAAAATAAGAGAATTGAGTTGGAGACATTCTTGTGATAAAAGGGAAATCAACTAAGAGACCTTTTTACAACTGATGTGTGAGAACCGCAAAGATGACTGAGTCAGAAGATCAACCAGATTATGCACATGAACAGGCTGAAACCTTGCATGGATCAGCAGTTCTCTCCCAAATACTGGTGTGTGAGAGAGGGTTGTTTGGAACAACCCTCTAATTGGGGGCCAAAGAGTGGAGAGGAGGGACGTGGCAACCAGAAGGGCTGGCACAATTCAAGGAATTTGAACTTTAGGCTCAGAATAGATTAGGGAAAGAATTTTGGAGCAAAAGTACTTAATTGGGTGCTTTGGGAGGATGAGCGATTTCTTGTCACAGTGGCATGGCAGCACAGAAATACCCAAATAGCAAATTTAGGATCTTCAAGGGGGAATAGGATCAGATAGAGAAAATGCTGAGATACCCGTTTGCCATGAAAACCATGGTACTTAGCTTTGCTTGGTCAGATGCAGGAAGGTGGGTCTCCTCCCTGAGGAGGAGAGGAGGTGACAATTTGCTGGACAGCCTATCTCAGCACGTTTGCTGTGGGTCAGAGGGAGCTGAGCTCAGAAAGCAGCACTATAAATTTTTGCAGGTATTAAGAGGAGAAGGGGAGTTGTGTTGGTGTCCTCTTCATAACAACCACCTAAAGAGGTGTGGCCTGCCATGTATCAGGGATCTGCTCATGGGAACACACCAAGGAGCTCAAAAACAGGGCTATTGATTCCTTCTCTCCTCTGCAGCCCATCCCCAGCATTATCCCTATTTGAAACCATAGTTTCCAGACTCCTTTTGCAATGGTTTCACAAAATAATCTTACCTCTGTGGTTGCATTTTGCCTGCCCTATTTTTCCCTAGATTTTAGGTCTCTTTTGGTGTTAATTAGGGGTTCCTCAGCCTTGTTAGCTTGGTGTTTTCCTTTGTGGCAAGGAATAGAAAAGGTGACCCTGCTCACCAGGTGGATTTTCTCTGGCTCTGACAGTTCTAATCATTAATGTCTTAAGGAACTGAGCTAGGGATCTTACGTGGGAAAATTGAGAAGAGGTATAAAAACATCACATAGACAGTTGTCAGTGCCCGTTGTTACAGCTCCAATAATTCAAAAGGTAGATATGTTTCTGATAGGTCTTTCTGTTCTCACACAACATCTGCTATAATTCCACACATATTGAGCATACTGTGTATAATGGTTTGAAATGACATTTTTGTTGCATGATAAGAAAAGGCAACGAACACCTGAACACATAGCCCAGCTGCAAATGGCTAAACTGCATACGCTGAGAGAAATAAACTGCATTTTATTATTTCCATTTTATTGTCCTCAAATGTGCAACAGTGACCAGTGCACTGACATGTCACCTCTGGTGATCTGGTTTCAAATGATAGCTCAGGGCAAAGTGAAAAGTATTAAAGACACTTCACTACTTTCCTATGCATAGTCTACGCAAAGTCATTAAATTGCAGAATCATTGAAAAATTTACGTGGAAGAAACCTCTGGAGATCCCCTTGTCCATACCCCTGCTTGAGGCAGGTCTAGTTAGGGTGGTTTGCTCAGGGCTTTTCCCAGTCAAGTCTGAGCATCCTCAAAGATGGAGATTACACTAAGTCATGGGGAAACCTATACCATCATTCTGATAAAAAAAAATCACAGTGCTCTTAAACATGAGCAGCTGCTGCGGGAGAAGAGAAGCAGCTGAGTTCTGCTGCCCAGTAACAGGCAGCACCAGGATACCTGTGGACATCAGTATCTTTCAGGCCACTATGATTGGTTTCACCCTTGTAAGCATTATATACACTCAAATTAAAAGAAATATATAAATACAGGAAAATACTATATTTGTTCATGGTAAGCTCTATAACAGAGTACTGCGAGAACACAACATTCTTCATATGGCACCTGTCACATTAAGTAAAATGTTTCACAATAGATGACAAAGCATTTGCATCGCAGAGGCAGAGATGTAGGTAGCAGAGATGTACGTAGCAGCCAGCTGCACTAAGAGAAGGCTCGGATTCAAGAAGAGGCAGCGCGGGAGCAGCTGCTGCTCAGCGACAAGCGCAGAAGAGAGGCGAAATTGGCTCCAACTCATGAGAGCTGCAAACTCCGGCACATCACAGCAGGTTTCTAAACAACCAAACCCAGTGGACCCTGGTCCTCGGGGGCTTTTCTGAACATTACTTAAGAGTAGCATATGCAGCTCACAGATTTGCTACTAGCAGTGGCTATTAAAAAAGGAGGTTTATTAAGAATATACAAGTCCAAAGCTGGGATATAGCTATCAGATGAAATGCTTACATGTTGCTCAACATGCTACCTGACATCAGAAGCACGAGACAACAGCAGAAAGCCATGCAACGTATTTTGGCAGAAGCGCGCAAACATTTCACAGCTTGTCCCCTTGGATGCCATGCTCACACTTACATTAGTCTGTGTCATACTACCTTAATTTGTTTTAAGCATTTCCATCATCTGTGAGGTAGGGAGGGAAAAACAGAATAGTTAAAGTATAATCAAGTGAGATTTTGCACATTGTAGTATCATCTTTAAACAATCTCATTATTTACTATAGAGGGGAGAGTGTGAATCGCCCAGGTTTGTTCCTCAGTTTTTCCCATAGGCAAAATCTGAAAGCCAAGTGAGTGGTTCAATGGGGTATTAAAGAGGTAGATGAAAAAACTAAGATTAACAGAGGAGAAATAGTGACAGAACATAAACAAACACATAAAAAAGCAAAGCAGTCCCACGAATTATTGTGCCTTAGTGCATTTTTTCCTGAGCATGACAGAACCAAAACTCTTGGTAATATCTTTCCAACACTGGTCAATTGGAAACATCATGTTAACCTGATTACTTCAAAAATATTTGGAGAAATATGTTTAAAAAAAAACACAAAAAGGAATAATCAGATCAATGATAAAAACATATATAAGCCTATGGGAGTCTTTCTTCTAGATGAGAAATTATAGTAATATAAATGTGAACCTTGATGGTTATTATTTTTTATTATATTTGCAAAACTGCAAGCACTATCTGAAAGACCCAACCTCCAAACCCTTATTTGTACAAACTGTCCTAATGGATTAGATCCTAAAGGCACCCATGGCTTGTACTGCAGTTATGCACATGTGCAAACCCAATCCTGTGTTATCCTGCACCCCTGAAGCCCTTAGGGAGCCTGTTGGGCTGAAGAAACTTCATGACTCAAAAGGCTGCATCTATTTTCAGTTACCTCTTCAGACATTTTTCTTGTAAATTTGCAATGCTTTGCGTAAGTACAGAAAATTTTTGTGCCTGATGAGGAAAGATACTAAAAATTACCTAGAGCTGAAGGATTTGTATCAAGAAAAGCATTTGCACATGTACAGTACTGTTGAACAGCTAACAATCTGTAACAGGGATGAAGGAAATAAAAGCATCTCTCCCCGAGGAATGACAAGCAGAGCAATCAATCGTCACAAACTACTTCTATTCAAGAGCATCTTGGAAGGAGATGCCAAAATAGTCAGAATTTGACAGACTATTCTTAAAGCAACAATTTCTTAGCTAAGAATATAGATCAATGGCTCTACTATCACTTTAAAAACTCTTTTGAGAAGAATTTAAAAGTAGATTAGACATATAAACCACAAAGAGCAAAAACAACAATTATTTCCTTACTGGGACTAACAAAGAGAACACTAAAATACACCCGAGAGATTAGTCACAGTAGGTGGACATGTCTAAATGATTGATTAAATGACAGTTATGTCTCTGATGAAAAAAAATCAATATATTAACTTATTAACTTTTCTCAAGGTTCACAGCAAACAAAAAGAAATATCCTGTATTTGTTGGTTTTTTAGAGTCTTTCCTGGGTTTCTGTCCTTCTTGGAAGCTGTGTCTTGGTCTCTCCTAAACCGGGGAATTGCCTCATCTCCTGCTGTTATTTAGGCAGAGTCATGGGGCAGCCCATGCTGCTGCAGGTTGCACACACGCTGGCTGGGCATGGAGGCATCAAGCAAAGCAGCCATGCCGTTTATAATGCTGGAAAACCTCAGGTGAAATAATTCATCAGAAAAGTGTCACTGACAGCATTTTGCCCTATTTTATCTCGCTGTTTCTGCACCGTGAGACCTGGCGCTCAGCGGCGTGTGCCAGCGCTCTTGCGCCCAGCTGAGAGGAACCACTGCTGGTCTGTGTGGGGTTTGTGCCATCGCACCAGCTTGGGAGTGTTGGGGAATGCCCTGGGAAAGCATCCCCAGGCTTTCTCTGGGCACATGGCTCCCTCCTGGTGCAGGTGGGCAGCAGGGGCTGCTCCTGAGGGCACTTGGGCATTGCGAGACGGTGAAGGGGACGTCTCTGCTCCTCCTGCCCCAGGACTTGTAGTCTTGTCCTGGAGAAGCTCTGAGGAGCTCAAGTGCTCCAGATCCATGGGCATGCATTTGTAGGCTGGGATCTTCTTGCTTTCTTACCACCCTGTTTAGACAGCAGTAACTGTTTTGCTACCTCCATGAATTTAGGGAAAAAACCTATCCAAGTAACTAAAGGGAGTCTGTATTTATGGTGGGGTAACCAAGGACAGTGCGTGGCTGTTGTTGTTTAGAAGTACAAAGCAGTCTTGTTCTGGAGCTATTCTAAGCAGAATCTCCTATCCTTTGGGATCCTTGAATTTAGGGCTGTGAGAAGAAGTAATCAAGTTTGTTACAATCCCTTTCATCTGAAATGTCATACACATGGGTAAATTACACATTTGGTTACATTGTTGTACATTTGCATTTTGTTGTTTGCATCCAGTGACAAAATACCATTTTAGGCTTTTTTTTAAGGGTTACAGTAAAATTCTACATTATATATATCATAGATAATAATTTACATCTAAAAATAATGAGGCCACCCTGCCTGTGGCAACAAACAGGCTCTAATACAACAGCAAAACATGCCCTGATGTATCTTCATAATTAGTCTCCATTGATTAAGCATGCAGATTGTTTACTAAAATCCCAGCACAACCAGAAGGAAGAATAACTATAGCAATGGCTGTATTCCAGAATCATATGCAGTTCATCCCTCCTAAGCCAGCTCAGCCTCTGTAATCTCAAGGAAATTATAAAAGAATAGGGAGAAAGCTCTAGGTTAAGAATATTTGTTTATCTTAAGTAGCTCTGCTATTCTTGAGGAGAAAGGAAAGAGTCCAGTGTGTTAAAGCCACTGATGTCTTGCAGCAAGACATAAGATGCTGTGTCAGATTGCTAATGGAAATGATCTTTATGATGTTGAGATTTTGTTGTTTTTAATTAAACATCACAGCTCAGTCCCTGCAACCTTGCAAACCTTTGCAGAGGGTGGAGTTGCTGAATGGATACAGAAGGCTATTTTGACCATATCCACAAAGTTTCTGCTGCACACCAAACTGCACAAGCAAGTCGCTTATTTTACATGACAGCAATTCACACCTTCCTCTTGAACAATGCAATCTTCGGTACTTCTTTTTGAGCACATCTCCTAAAATGAAGCTTTCTCTGAAGCGGCTGTGTAGAGGAAGGGCCTGGGAGGCCTGGAAGTGCAGACCTGGGAGATGAGATGAGCATTTTGCCCTGGCTCACGTCTCCTTTCCCATCCCCAGGCTTGGGGGCAGATGCTGGCTATGAACTTGCGAGGTGGTGAAGGGCACCAGTGAGAGCCGGATGATGCTCCGGGGTCAGAAATGAGGACTTTGAGCAACTTAGAAAGAGCTAATGGAAATTACCAAAGAAGCCAGGCAATTCCACCAAAGATGCTTTCATTAAGCCTTGGCTTTCACAATGTGCTCCTCACCTATGGGCTCCAGAGGTGGGTGCTGCACCCTCGGTGCTGCCACAGCTGCTGGGTGCTCTTCCCATTCCTGCGGCCCATTCTTGCTCAGCAAAGCACTTAGCAAAGTGTTTTAACTGGAGTGATACCCCTAAGGCTTCCACAGCAAAAGTTTGCTGCTTCAGCACTTTTCTAAATGAGGATGGATTAATCACATGCCTAAAAGCTTTGCTGGAGGGAGACCTGCACTCTTAAGCCAGACCTACCTCCATTTTACTCCTTCTCCCTTGCTAGCTGGGAGCAGGATGGGCAGGAGAACCAGAGAGCCCATCCACTCGCAACGAAGAGTTGCCATAGGGATGGTATCTAAGTCAGGCAAAACAGGGATGCAGGAGTTTCCATCACCAAGCTACCAAACTGCTTTTAAATTATGAAGCCATGGAATAAACACACTGCATTATGCCCATTAATGTAAGAATACTACATTTAACACATATTTAAAAGAAATAGCATATTTCTTCTTTTTCTAATTGAAACATATTTTTAACCTTTCAGGTGTTTTCAGAGAAAGAACTAAGTTTGGATTTAATCCATGTAATCACACCTTTCATTGTCTCCCTTTATGTATGACTTTTAAAAAATCTGTTCTCAAAAGTTCTTCCTCCCATCAAAAGATTTTTTTCTGCTTCTGAGGTGTACGTTTACTATTTAGATAGTAAACTCATCTGTGGTATTGAGGACAAAGATCTCTGCTGAATTACTATAGTCAACAGATTTCAATATTTCTCTCTATGGCAAGTGGTTCAGGTCCTTTTGAGTTTCTTTTTCTTTTAAACTGCTGTTTTTGTTTCAGGTCTCCCTGGACTGCTAATACTGCTCACTGCAGTGTGAGCGGAGGTTCACACCATCAGAGCTGTAAGAATCATTGTGTTTTTTTCTTTTTTTTTTTTGGCTCAGCAGCAGAACCAGAAAGAAAAGTTTCCTACCAACCTTCAGAAATGAAATTTTGAAAAACCTGGTTTCAGATCAGGAAAATACATGTTCTGAGCAATGCATTGTAAAGGCAGAGGAAGAAAGACCAGCATTACAAAGCAGCAGAACAAGATGTGGCAGCTATTCTTGTTTGACCCTGTGCTCAAAGGGAAGGGCATTCACCGAGGTCGAGACCACACTCTGCTGCCACATAGAGGGATTTGAGCCAAAATCTGTCTTTTACTGGAGAAGCTACCTAGACTCCAGCCAAAGGTCACCTGAGATAAGATGTTCTCAAACTCTCTTGTTGTGGCTATTTTACCTTTAATTACTAGTGAAAAATAGGATGCAATCAAGAGGGAAAGATCATGTGTTTAAAGTAATGACTCTCCAGCCCCGTACGTCGGCAATTTGGTGGAGATGCAGGGCACCTGGGTTTCAGGCTGTGGGCAATGGCCATGCCAGCGCTTTATGCCACATTAAGCCACAGTGAAAGAGGAGATGTCCAGCTGTTGCCCTGGCAGGGTGCTGAGACACTGTTCTCCTAGGAGCAGACAGCAGGAGGAGGCTAGAGCCCAGGGGGATAATCCCTTCATCAGCACAAATGGGAGGAAAGGAGGAAGCTACACCAAGGTCCATCCTACTTTTCAGGAAAAGTTATTGCAGAATTTGACCCAAATTCCTAAAGACTTGTGTTATGGACCGACATGCATTATTAATTAATAAAACAGATAAGAATGTAATGCTAAACTGTACTCACCACCTCTGAACATCTCAGAGATCTGAACTACCACTCGCCATGGCATTTCATTCCTATAAGCTCTGCCTGCGAAGGCAGATGCATCAGCTCCACCAGCACGATGGGCAAGGCACCATCACGATCTCACCTGCCTTCCTGTGACCTCCTCGCCCTTCTGCAATCCAGCCCATGGCTGCAGAACCTGCACACTGATGCAGCCTTAGGTAAGAATGCCTCTGGGCTGTACATCAGCTCTCTTGCACAAGTTATTATTTTTGTATCTAAATCTTCTTTAAATAATGGGCAGACTCTTTTCATAGCTGAGCCGTCGGTTCAGCAAATGTCGAAGTTGATTTACAGTTTGTACTTTGTACACTTTCGGTAGTGGAGCATAAAATTAAGAGGCTTGTGTCAAATTCATTCATTCATTCATTCATACATGGGCCCATTCAAGAACAAATTAATTTTAAAGCACTTACAGGGTATATAATGTTTCTGTGTCATGCTTTACAAATCTATAAGGTAATTTATAAAATAAAGTCTACTTTGGAAGAGAGCTGCAGTAGAACAGATAGCAAGGCAATTTCAATCTAAAATATCCCAGTGCTACACTTCCCCAGTACCTGCAATTCATGTTTGATAGGAATCATGAGTAATCAGTTTCTGAAGCAAAATTTTTAGGTAGGGAAAGAGTGTCATTGCAATGTCCACTTGACAAAAGAGAGTATTCCAAGACCAATTAGGCTTCCTAACAATCAAGCACACTAAATAAGAGGTCAGAATCTGATTTCCAATTGGCATAAGTCTGGGATTACAATTATGCAAGACTAAAATGAGTGCTTTTGGATAAATAGGTGATTAATCTCACAGGTAATTGCAATATTGTGGCTATTTAATTAATTTCAATAAAGTCTCCACTCATGAGAAAAGATGCCCTCCCTCTGATGTTAGTGTTGATATCCTTATCCTTTGGCATAGCCAGCAGAAGGACACCACAGCACGAGGCAAGTGGGTCCCTAGCACCGTCTCAGCGCAGCACACTGGAGGCCAGGCCAGCACTCGGCATTTATGAGCATTGCTGCCTTCCTTCTCATCGTTCAGCAGGATCTGGGAGATGTGAACCCTGCACAAGATGGGCCCCCAGCTGCTGGGTGCGGAGGAATCCAACTACTTGTCCTTTCTCACAGCCAAATTCCTTCTCCACTTGCAGCATTATTGCTTTAATTCCCTCATGTTGCATAATTATCATTAGGAAGTGTGGTAGGAAATCATTAAAAATGTTCAAAGGTAAATGATGACCCACATTCAATACTGGGATGAGCAGCTATAGCTCCCCTGAATTCATGGGGCTGGCATGGACAAGAACAAGTACCGAGTTTAAGGAACTGACAGCCACTCTCCCTCCTGCCATCCTGGCATCTCAGTTTTTCCAGGGGCTTTCTCCACAAGCAGCTATTTAATATACTAACTGTAGAAGCAGTAAAATACACAGCAACGGCTAAAAAAGCCTCCATGCTCTTCTCCCCGCTACTCATCCAGCTTCACTTGTAGGTGACATCTGTGTAGTGAGTCCTGTGATTTGGACACAGACAGTACATTCCTTCATCTCTTCAGGAAAACAGAGACATAATTAGTTTGAGGTGACTTATAAAAGATGTGTATTCCACAGACAAAACTGCAACAGAGAGCATTCAGAGAAACTATAACCAAGGTGTCATCTGTGAACAGAAGGTGGAAGGAATTTCATTCTTCCTAACAGCTAAAGCCTGTAGACCAAAGAGTCTAATTCAAAGCAGCCATTCCTTCTCCTCACATCAGAGGAAGAAGATCCTAGCTCAAATCCCCCCAGGTAGTGGCTTTTGAGTTATTTATAAAAAGTGGAACAGCTTCTATAGCAGAGTTTAATACAGGTCATCCCATCGCAGCTGGTAAGGTGGTCAGTCAGCACGACACAGTTGTAGCACCAGCCAGGAGGGGACCTTGATGGTGAGCACACAGAGCCGCAAAGGTCAGTGGGGTTATCCCTGTGCTCTGTGGAAACTCACACAGGATGAAAAAGCTTTTCCTTGCCTCGCTCTTCAGCTGAACACTGTGTCCAGGTTTCTCAAACTGGCCACATCTCAACTGATGATGTTGGGTATTTTAAAATTCTTGGCATAGAAATTAATTTTGCTGAACATTCTCTTTGTGAAAGTCAATTCTTCTCATGACGTTTTGAATTGGATCTCCCAAACGCCAGAGCAGTGAAAAGTCCTTTTGGAAAAGTCAACCATAGCCAGATTTCTGGACTGCTTGCCACATTCCAGCTCTGCAGCAGCTGCATTCCTGGGACATGTGAGAGGAGAGAAGTCCTTATTCCATTACAAAGGAGAGAAAAAGAAAGACTATTAGAAGTCTGCAATGACATGGAAGAAGGGTTTCAAAGGAAACCAAGGAAAACTTGCATCCAATTCAGTGACTATATGTTAGGGCTAGACTTCACCTATTTCTTTGCAGGAAGAAAGCTAGTGCTGCAATGTCCATCAACCTTAAAAACTGTTTTAAAACAGGGACCCTTAAAAGGTGGGTCTTTATCATCAGAAGCTAAATGCTGGCAGTGAGGAAGGGAAATTGGGAGGATCCCATGCAGCATCTCCACTACCATCTCCCTGCCGCAGCCAGCCCATAGTTACAGAAAGTGCCTTGGAACCTGCTGAAAAGTTTGCTGAATATTTTGCTCGGGAAGGAGAAAAGGTGCCCTGGAAGCTGCCAAATCACCGTACCCTGTATAAATAAAAACACCCCTGTGCGTATATCCTTCTGGTGCACAGATCAGGGAATTGCCATCAAGTAAATACTTGTGTTTGCACAGAAATATGCCTGTTAGCAGGCTAGCAGTTGCCTCCAGCTGCCCAACCAGCAGTGATGCTGAGGCCAGCTGCATGGACAATCCTTTTGTTACCTACTCAGATTATATATTATGACATTATAAAAATTATAGCTTGTAAAAATAACTGAGTCCATGCAAACAAAAAAGATTTTTCTGAGGTACTTAGCTTGGTATTGAAGGATATAATATTAGTGCTACTAGATTTGAAAAAATGCATATGAAAGAAGGATTAAAAACTGTTAAAAATTCTCCAAGCAGAATTTGACAATAAATCGTCACCATTAAATGGAGCTTGGGAAGGAGCTCGGTAAGTGTGCACAGATATTGCTCCAAGGCCAAAAGCTTTTCAGCAGCAATCTAGAAGCTGCATTAGCCCATCCCTGATAAAATCTGACACAAGGATGGAGGATGTGTTAAATGATGAGGACAAGGCAGCCATATGAGATGTGGTGCCTGGTCTGCTGGTCCACAGCTTTAAAATAGAGCCAAAGAGCAACTGAAACTTTAAGAAAGAAGAAATAAAAATGCCTGCTCTTAATGTGTGCCTTTTTTTCCCTTTAAATGTGTGCCTTTTTTTTCCCTGTCCTTTTACAGGACAGACAAGGCTCGATGGCTCGCTGTAGTTGGAAGAGGTTACTGAGATCTTGGATGGATAAACAGCGAAATGGTGACAGGGAGGAGGGGAGTGATTTTCCTTCCCATGCCATTGGTGCTGGCACTGCCGGGACATCCCTTGTGCCATGCAGGATCTGTGTGGGACGGGCTGAGGGAAAACCGAGAGAGAGACAGAAAAAAAAACGTGAAAGTGGGCCAAGGACTAGAGAAAACATCTAATGGGGAGAGAGAGATTTCAAAAGCACGATTTGTCAGGCTTATCAAAAAGACTGAAAGGTCTTGATTACAGTGAATATCTATCTTCAGAGGGAGAAAAGAGCTCTTTAATCTCGTGGAAAAGGATGAATGGCTGAAAGCTGCGACCAGATATATCTGAAGAGGAAATTAGGCAAAACACGCTAACAGCAAGGGCTGGAAACAAACTGCTGAGGAGCCTGCAGGGCTGCGGGAAGAAGCCATGGTGCTTTTCGGAGGAAGATGTGTTTTCCAGTGTGCGTCCTGGCCCTTTGCCCACTCATTTCAGGCAGGACTGGGGGAGACTTGATGTGGGACTTGATAAAAGGGGACGTGTCTCCCAGCCACCAGCACTGTAGATGCCTGGGATTCCCCCTCTGGGGATGCTGGTTCTGCCTCCCTTCTGCCATCCTCTGGATGACCATCCTAAGCCAGCCTAGGGCTCACCCCAATCCTGGCTCAAAATAAGGTCGCTCCGATGTCAGGGGCAGCAAAACGATTCCCCCCCTGCTTTGGGACTGAGTCTATCTATTTTTGATACTTTTAAGTTGTTAGTCTCACACTGACAACTTAAAAAATGGCAAAAATTGACTCCTCCACTTAGTTTTGCAAGAGGAAGGAGACAGCAACATGGAATGATATGTCAAGGCTTAATAAACTTATATGTTTGACAAAATGCATCTTCTTAGCAAGAGAATAACTGAACTGGAAATAACCAGAGGATTCTAATCTTCTAGTCTTCTTCATGATGGCAAATCCTTTACTAAGAGTTAATATTTTTTAATTCAGAATCTCCATAAATTTGCAGAAAGAGCAAGAGTAAAACTATGAACAAATCTAGCAACCATGTGGAGCTGCTGCAGTCCTTGGAAAAGAAAGCTGTGGGGTGAAAGGTGGGAAACTGAATTTATCTGCAAACTGTAATTCAGTTTTAAATTCCTTGTTTTATCCCAGCTTGCATTTCTGGGACCCCTGAGGGTTTCAAGCATTGGATAAGGAATTTTTCCTCCAGTTTCTGAGTGGTTCCCAACCAGTGATCTCCACTGACACCCACCAAAGCTCAGCAGGGAATTGCCTGGTCACACAATGACATAATAAAAATTTGAAGTTCCTCTCCTTTCCTCATCTCACCTTCCTTCTGACTCCTTGTATATTTTCTTCCTATTTTTTTCCAGGAAAAGCAGGTGCTTTAGCTGCTCTGGAGATGCAAGAGGGAAGGCAGCACAGCAGCAAAAAAAAAAAAAAATAATAGTAAAAACAATTCTTTGAACACTGCCACTCATTAAATTGCAGTTAATCATATAAATATTTTCTTTTTTAAAAAAAGAAATAGAGAAGGGTAAAAGTAATAAAACTAACGATTCAATGATGTGTTTTCAAAAGGATGGAGAATTGCTTATTTGTCTGAAAATTAAAAGACTTAATTGCAGTCTCTGGGGCGAGCCACCACTGATGTGGCCCTGCAATGCACTGACTCTTCCCAACTCATCCTAATTAACACAGTCAGAAGTGAGGGGGACTTTAGACCCAAACTCCCCATTTAAGAGCATTTAAAACCATAGAAAGAGAAGGATAAATACATGGAACTGCCAAAGCAAAAGGGAGGAGTGAAAATCATTGCCCAATTCAAAAAACCCCACAAGTTTCTCACAGCAAAGAGCTTTCCAGAGCAGAAACTCCACAATAACACCAAGCAAAGCAAAACTGATGAAGACATTAATCAAGGTACAAGTCAAAAGAAAATGAGATGCTTCAGGATACCGAGATGACAGGAAGTGTATCTGTAGCAATAAAGGATGATGGAAATCATAAGGAGGGAAATAAAACAGTGGCTACGTGAGGAAAAGGCTGTGAGAGCTGCAGAACACCTACTCTGACAATCCAACACCTTGCTATGGCTAAAAGAAAAAATCAATATCCTCTGTGTAGGAAGAAAGGCTTATTAAATGATTGACTGCCCAGCTGGATATTCCAGCTGGCAAATACATCACTTGGCACGATAGATGGATGCTGGGTCAAGAGGCTGTTCACTGAAGTGATTGGGCTTCCCGAAACTGAGATTTGCAAACAGCGGAGGCCCTGGAGCCCCACTGAAGTTACTGCTGCAGTGTTATTTTTTTAGCAGAAATCACTTTCCACATTGCAAATCCATCCGCTGACGGGTGGATGATGAGGTGAAAAGACCTCAATTGGGTGAGAAGTAGGAGGGACCCTTGTAGCTGAAGCCCATGGTCTTCTGGATCTGCCGGCCTCGAACACCCTGCAGCAAGTCCTGGCCTGTGAAAGCTCAGGCTCAACTTGTAGCTGAAATCTTTTGCTGTGATCCACCAGGTTTCTTCACGGCTTGCTCAGTTACCCCTCCCCAAGCCTGGCAGCCCTCCCTGCAGTGACAATACTAGTATAGTGGGCTGATACCAGGTTTTCACCACAATTCTTAGCATGTATGAAGAAAAGTCTTAGCACATACCAGCTAGAGAAGCCTGAGCCCTAGAAGATTACCCTACATTTGCCATGTATCAGAGGAGGGATAAAATGAGATCTTAGAAGATACCTGGTGTTTTCCACATTACCAGGCAGCAGGTCACAGCCTGATTCAGTTTTGGCTCATGCTTGTAGGAATTTGCTTTTACGTTTGCCCATGCAGAGGTGTCAGACACTTGAGTGTACAGGAAGCCCCCAGCCTCCAGCAGGCAGTACCGGCTGGCGGAGGTCTCCAGGCTGCAACCCTGATTTATCTCCCCCTGCCTGGAAGGAGACTGATCTTGTTCTCATCAAGCCCCGTGTTCTCACCTACCCCATCGTCCTGTTGGCTCTCTTGTCACCAGGTCCCAAGTGTCATTTGCATCAACCCATTGCTTCCCTAAGTAAGTCACCTGTCCCTCTGCCTTCCTGGGGCCTTCCTGCGGATAAATGGCTGCTCTTCTCGCCCACGGTGTTAGCAACCCCTTTGTGCAATATGAAATTAAGGACCTAGTTGGCCACTGCTATTTGGCACAAAATATGACCTCCCTCAGCTTCCGAATGACCCTTTATTTCTTTGTCAGTATAACTTACACTAGCAGTGAGATTTCTGTTTAATTAGTGCAAAGCATTTGCATTTTATTAAGTACGTCTCATGTTTAATAATACATCGTGAGGATTATCTTCTTACAGCAGACCATTTCTTAATTTTTTAAACATTCTTAGTTTTTGGAGATTCTCCATGAGATGAGAGACCCGTGTGCATTACCTTTCAGAAGCAAGACTGAAATCCTGGATGCTTATTTTAGATTGACAGGAAATCAGACTTTGAGGACAGGCTGTCAGTGTCTGTAAATCCCTGCCTCTCAAAGGTCTTAAGTTTGGTTGCTGTGGATTTGGATCTACTAAGTTTGACCTTGACGATAATAATGTTTCTCTGTTTTTCTAGAGTTTTAGGTTGGAAAAACACACAGAATATTTTTTTCACTTTGCCTGGAATGCAAACTACTATATCAGTCTTATGAACACTTGGGGTTTTGTTTCAGTCTTGCTTCAGAATGACAAGGGATCGAACTGAACATTGGCCTTTTGGTTATAATTTATTACCCTTTGGTTATAATTATAACCCTTTGGTTAAAATTTACTCAGAGATATTTTATTCTTCCCATATTAATGTCAAGAAAGTTGTTTGCTGCCTGCTGACTACGTGGAATTTCTATGTCCCAGTGTATTTTTTCTTTAATGCTGATAGACTAAAAGAAAAATAAAATAATTATGTAGAATATACATATGAAGATAACCTTGGGGTATCTAGATGTTGCGCATATTTCTCTACAAGGCTATTGGCTTTTGAATGTGAATAAATTAAAAATGATAAATACTATGAATGAAATTTCAATGTAAATCTTTTGTATAAAAAAACCAAAATTTGTAAGCATTTGTTATCGCCCATGATCAAAAGCAATTTTTTTATCTGATAGGAACATATTTGTTACCATAAATAGTTGATAATGTTCAAATTAGTTATAACTTAACAAAACTGAAGTCATTTTCTCAAGTCAAAAATTATTAGCTTTCTGAATGGAAAGTAAAGCCTGATTTCATTTTACATGTGCTTGTAGAGCATGATTCCCTTGATTTTAAATTTATTTAAAATGAAAAAGTGAAAGTTTTTGTTTTGTTTGTTCTGGAGAGAATGTATTTGGGGAAAATAGAAAGTCGGCGATGATTATATCAAGGTTGGCAGGAGTTCCAATGGGGAGAAAATGTCTCATCATTTTTTCATTTCTTCTGTGTTTTTGGTCTTGTTAAGAAGCGATGCCTTATGCAGTCTGTGCACACACCATACTTGTTGAACCTCGTATAGCATGAACAATGAAACCCAATGAAAAGCAGAAAGGTCAACAGCATGGACTGTTTTCTGTGTCAGTCAGTCTAGCTGACATGTGCACTGTGATTTAATGATCTGCTCGCTCAAGTACCAAATTTTCTCAGGAGCATTCAACCATTTGGAGATTCTACGAAAATGGCACATGGAAAATTCTCATTGTATGCAACTGAGTTGCTATATATCTTACTTGAGGTAACCTGTCAAAATAAAAGACAGGAACCCAGGCACCAGAAATCTGATTTGGGAAATGATTTCCCAAATTTAGTTATGTAGCTGAGATGTACAGAATATACCCACAAGTTATTTGGGAAGCAGAACCCTTCAAATTAATTATGTATCAACTGACAGGTAAAATCGGTCAGGGCTGAATAAAATCTTCTTAGTTAATAAAATAGATCAGAAATATCACTGGGGTAATTTCTCTGGAATTTCATTGTCATGATACTGGGGAAGAAGTCTGCCTGGTAGAGTAGAAGGAAGCTTAACTGTTCAAATTGCTATTTCATCTATGTGCTCTACAGAAATTGAATATTTAGTAAAAGTCACAATTAGGCCCTCAAAGAAATTGTATCATGCCACTCAAGAAATGAAAAGAGCATGATTTTGGTTTTAATAAATCAGTGCCATCCAAAGAAAATATTGAAGAATTTGGCCCAGTTTCATGTCCTGCTTCAGTCTGGTGCAGTCATTGCTACCTATGTAAAGCCAAAGTGTAAAATAAGATATTTGAGAATGATGTTCTTAGCACATTATCTTTGTAGCATAACCATATGAAAAGAGTTTGAACTATCACTTATGGAATGTCAGAGTAATCTAATCCTGGGACGAAAAGGTGGACTGACACTGATGGATGAGCAGGCTAACGGAGGGGCTGAGATGAGGGCCACGAGGTGGGTGGAAATTCTACAGCTGCGGCAGAGCTGAGGGAGGAATTTGCCCTCCAGGACTGATGACTAAGCAGATTTGCTTATTCAAAGGGCAGATTTTTAAGGAAAGGTCGTGTTCTATTTACTTAAAAAATAAGTAATGTTTTCTCTGCATGATGGAAAGAGGATATGAGTGCAAGGCCTTGTGAGCTGCCCTGCTCCCACTCCTGTCCTGGGGAAGAGGCCCACAGCTAGAGAGACTCCCCACACTAAGTGCAGCATTTCTCTTTTGAAAAATTGCCATTATAAAACTTTCATTTTTCAATTTTGTTTGTAACAGTATGTTATCAAGTGTATTTGATGCCTAATTTAACTTGATCTCCATGTGTCACTATGTTTATGAATGTCTTTGTCTTTCAGTGAGGCAGATGCAATCACAAATCTTGCTCCCTGGATTAATTTCCAACCACTTTTTACATTTGTTTTTCTTTAAATCCAGGTCTTCTTGCTAAACATACATAATGGTTTACATTTTACAAAGTCCATTGTCCAAAGGCTAACTTTTTTTCTTCAGCTCCCTGGGAGCCCTGCAGAAGAAACAGCTGCCAAGGTCAGAAGAAAGTGTAGGTTAAGTTTGTGTTATCTTGTTGTTTAAGCAAACAAAGGTACACTCCAGCAAGAGGATAAATTTAGACCATAGTTAGTGTGTATTTACCGTGGAAAGGTGCAGCTGGAATAAAAATCTTCGTATTTACATTGCCCAGGGGGGTGTGGAGGAAGGTTTACCAGAGGGATGCTGGAATGGATAACGAATCGGCAGAAACAAGAGGAAAAGCCCCAGGAGCAGCCGCTGCCGCAGCCTGTGAAGGATTTGCACAACTTCTGGAGCAGCTCTTTCAGTCAGGGCTTACAGTTGTGCCAGGGAATGGAAAGGTCCTGCTCTCTGTGCCAAGGCAAGTGCCAAGGCAAGCTGTGGGCAAACTGTAGCACTCTGGTAGTGAGGTTGCAGTCAAGGATAAACAAGGAGAGCTTGTGCCTTGTCCTCCAACTCACTAGCCTTACAGCAGCGCTGGTGCAGCGATATGGCTGCATTCACCAGTGTTATCCAATATCCTCATGGATTTATATGATTTCTGCCTCGGTTTGTGCTGCCTCATTGCAATTGTGATGCCTGCACCAGCAAGCCTGAAGGTAGAACAGGTCCTGCTTCATGAAGTGTGACCACCTCCCTGAATCACAGGGCAAACATAGGGCTGAAGCCACCAGACGGGGCTGAAGGACAAGCCATCGCCCCTGGTTCAGATCTCTGACTGTGTAACTCCGTATTTCTGCTCCAGACACATGGGGAGAGACCCAGAGTGAGCCCTAGTGAAACGCCGACCAAGAGGGACGCTGGCTTAACCTGCTCCTTGGTGGGGTGTACTCAAAACCACCCATGGTCTGGGTGTTGTGCCAGGAAACACAGGACAGGGAAACCATGTCAGGCACTGAGGTCTGCAGCCTCGCCTGAGCTTTCAGCGAGTGCTCCTTGGGCACCGCAAGCAAAGATGTGAACATCTCCTGAAGCTAATTAAAATGTGACTGAAGTGTGAGAGGTGATTAAGATGTGGGGAGGATTGGAGAAAAGGAAACAACTTTTCAACAGAGTAACCCTGCTGTTCTCCCGAGTGAGAGTATAGCCCAAGATGGAGTGGGAGATACATACAGGGAGAGACAGATACAGACATTTTAAAATAACCACATGAAATGAATAGAGAATGTAACTGCGAAATGAACTGTAAATAGAACAAATTTACGTGGAACTGAACAAGCCCAGGGAAGCCAGACGCACTATCTTTATCTTGTGTGAAGGTTTTATTGCGCCTTCAGGAAAAAAGGGAGCTAGAAAGGGTTATAATATCTCATGAAACACATCTGTTGAGCTTCTAATGGTTATGCTCCAGGTAGAAGACATTGCTTATCAAAGCCTAAATAATGTTCTCGCTTTCACATGTAAAGAGGGACTGTAAAGTCTGTCAGACTTGACTCTGAAAAATACCTACTTATTCACAGTTGGCAAGGTTGGGAACCTACAACTTATTCTGCATTAATTAGGCTACAGATCTGCTGCTAATTTAAACACAAAGCTCATGCAATGTTAATATCCTTCTCTACTTAGGCAGAAATTAGGCAAGATAAAGGAAAAAAAACAATAATTTTTTGTTTTTATACATTGTTCATGCAAGTGATCACAATGAGACTCCTCCTTGGCAAGGCTTGGAATAAATGAGCCAGTCAAGTCCTTTTTCACTCTGGATATGTCCCAGGGCTGAGAGTTTCCTCAGGTGAGTTTAATGCTTACAGAAAATATTACACTGACAGCCCTGAAAAATTATGTCTTTGTTCCCAAAGAACAGAAGCACGCCTGGTAGAAACTATTTTCTTCTGCAATTTCCCATCAACAGACTGCCAAAGCATTCCCACTACCAAGCAGGAAAGAACTGTGAGTCCCCAAGAGCAGGCCCTGGAGAGATATTTATCTTGGTGCGTGTTATTTCTGTGCCTGAGGTGCAAGGTGCACCATGCTCCTAGAGCAGGACCTGCAGCCTTGGTCCCTCCTGTGGAATCCATTGGCTGAGCTTATTGCTGAGCTAGAGACACGCGCACAAACAAGCACATGTTGCTGTGCTTGCTTTTGCTGAGAAGACTTGCTTTATAGGCAGCTCCAGAGGAACTAGTAAGGATTATCTCTCCGTAAAGTCCTGTTCTACAATTTCCTCACTGTAGATGCATGTTCACAACCATCTCATTTGCTTCCAGATGGGACTGGGTTTGACCCAGTGAGTCAGTAGCTTGATGGGTCGTTACCAGCTCTCAGGAGAGAGGCACCAGGTCTTCCTCATGAAGCTTTTGCTATAGATAAGCCACAGTAGGGAGTGTTATGACATGGTGTCCAAGAATATAAAACACAAAATGATCGTATTTTAAGATTTACTTGCAATGCTTCATATTCTTGCATATTATGAAGTAAAACAGTGCCAAAGAATATAGAACTGAATAGAATTTGTCTAATAAAATACAATGAGATGACATCATAAATTACCCAGATTTACCTGCTACCCCTCCATACTTTTTTTGTTACGTCAGTTGCCTGGTCTGGTGAAAAATATTGTAATTGATTCAAATATATTCACATAATTTCTGTAATGGTTTTTAATTGTGTAATTAGTGTAAAGACATATAATCACATAATTAGGCTGTGTAATTACAAAGTGTAATAATATTGTAGTGTTGTTATACAAATTCTTTTTAAACATGGAGGAAAATAAAAAAGTGTGCATACAACTCAGAAATCCTAACTCAAGCTCTATGAAATCAGTGCCATGCTCTACATTCCCAGGCCCCACACCTCTAGTAAGGCCAGCACTTGTTTTAGGGACGTAAAGAAGGGCAACCTGGGCACCTGCACTTTTTTTGAGATAGGATACGTCTTGAAAAGAGTTTATTGCTGTTAAGATTTACCAGCTCCCAAGTGGCTCAGACAATCTGCTCCATAATTTTGAAGTGTGTTTCATAATTCACAAAATTAAACTAAAAAGAGATTAGTAATGCCTAATTACTTATTGACTCCCTTTAAAGAGTNACATTCCCATGCCCCACACCTCTAGTAAGGGGTGGGGGCACTTGTTTTAGGGACGTAAAGAAGGGCAACCTGGGCACCTGCACTTTTTTTGAGATAGGATACGTCTTGAAAAGAGTTTATTGCTGTTAAGATTTACCAGCTCCCAAGTGGCTCAGACAATCTGCTCCATAATTTTGAAGTGTGTTTCATAATTCACAAAATTAAACTAAAAAGAGATTAGTAATGCCTAATTACTTATTGACTCCCTTTAAAGAGTTCAGGTGAATGTCTTCAATGTTCTTCTACATTTCACTTATTAAAAAAGGAAAGAAAGGATGATAAATCTCCAAACCACACAGATGTTGCAGGTTTGCATACAAGACAGCCTTTACCCCTAGCTGTGGAAGCTGCATTGTACCTGTGACTGGTTTGGTACAGAATTAATGAGCAGTTTGCAAAATATATCATGTCTTTGATAGTTGATGGACATGCTAATTATGCCTTATGTAAATTTTGCAGAAACATGACCCAGTTTCATTCACACTTTAAATCTTCCAAAGACACTTTGGCATTGCAGTTAACTACAGTGAATGGAGCTTTTAACATCAACAGGTGCAAATACTGAAAGGATCTTGTGTAGTTCCTTGAATTAAAATCTACTGTATGCTTTTAAGCATATAGGTCCGTGTTTACTGTTGGTGTAGGGTCAGTATGGCCATGTCCATCAGCACAAAGTACAGGTAAAAGGTAGCACTCTGATAAGAGGCTTTATTTTAGCTTTGTGCCATGTAAATGGCTGATGTGAGCAACAACAAAAACAGGCTGGCAAGCTCTTTTGTTCCCCAAAGCATCAATCTAGATTCAGAAGGTAATTCCAGCAGGTCTAAGACATCTTAACATCCTGCTTTATCCTCATTACCCTCATCCTGTGAAACAAGAGGTGAAACATTAACTTGGATTTGCACTCTTGTGCGTGGAGGAAGCCACCACAGCCCTCTGATAAAAGACTCATCAGAAACGGTGCACCTCAGTCCTACGCACACTGGGGTGAGTTGCAAAAGGTGGCTCACCTGTCCCCACAGCAGATACATGAGCTGCCCAAGCACCGGTCACCTCCAGAACCTGGTGTTGTGTGGTGGCCGCCTGTGTCCTTGGGGAGCTTCCTGGGTTTTTCCACAAGTGGGTTTGGTGTCTGACAGAGCTCACTTTTGTGCTCTCTGAGCCTTGCAAAAAGCATCAACAAGCATTAGAGCTGGCACAAGGCAGTTGGATGGAGTCTGCACTTTGGTGAAAAGGTGGGGAAGGGACTTGGACCTTCTTCGTTTGGGAGCAATGAACACTTAGATTAGCGCCTATGTGATACAGAGCATTAGTAAGAGCATGCGGGAGAACTTCCAAAGCACCCTACTGTGCCAGAACAGATCGATAACTCAGGCATTATACTAATGGAGGCTAAAAGTGTGTATAGAAAGGAGAAATAGACTTACAGTTTAACATCCTCATTTAAGTTCACTTAGTAGAACAAAAATCCGACTTCTGTGATGTTACTATGCTAGAAAAAGCTGTTTCCTTTTCCAAAGTAAAAAGACTGATTTCTAGACTTGGAAAATGATTGGTTTCAACCCAATTCATGCTTTTCTTTTTTGACTTAAGAAAATATGGACTGAATGATACATATTTTTATACTCTTCCAGACTCCCAAAGCTTGGGTTTTCAAGTGCTGCTACAATGTTAGTCATGTAGACAGTCTATAATGAAATCTAGGGAAATACATTCTGTTGGAATTCTGTTAGAGAAAAATGTGTATCCTTCTGCCAAAGGAAAATCATAACTATCAGAGACTGTAAACACCTTTTGATGGATTGGGCAGTATTTTATTTAGAACATGCCTTAAAACTGTCAATTCATCTCCTTTACTGTGACAGTCTAATAATAACCGAAAGACCTCGGTGCTGAGGACAGAACTGGCTTTTCATGCCTCTGGACAAAATGATATGGGCCGAGCAATGAGAATGGTAGGTGTTTTGCACTAGGGCACATTTCAAACTCCAGCCCTAATTGATCTAGGGGGAGAAATGGCTGCTGCTTATAGAGAAACTCACTTATTTCTGCCTGACAAACTGACCTCTCTTTGTCTTTGACCCAACACTTGCTGGAAAGAATGGCACGGAAACCACTCCATATTCTGTTAAGCGAGGGGGGAAAACTTTCCAGAGAGAATGTGGTGTTCAGTGAATTTAGCTCCCTATTTTCTGGTGATGATTTCTCTGGTAAGAGGGTTTGATTTCTGCATACTTGCTGTTTGCAACTCAATCTGCTCATTCTGCATGTGTTATTCCAACCAGCTTCTACTGCTGGCTGTTCTTATTTGCTTTGTGAGGATGGTTCCTAATTTCCTGTGGAGTGGTTTTCTTCTTCATGATCAAATACCTGAAACTTCTGGAGAAAGCAGATAAACCAGAGGTTTCTAACTAACCAGGTGAAGCAGCACAGAGAAAACATCCATACAAACAAATTCTTTCTCTTCTTTGAAAGTTGCTGCATGCCAGCAGACCACTGCTACAAGTGCTCACAACAAGCAGAGATCATCTGAGACATCAAAGCGATGGCATGACTTGTATCTGTACATACTTTGCTGAACACCCTTCATTGCAGCTCAGCCAAAAGAGATGCTACAGCAGCTAATGCTTCTCACAGCAATCGCTTGACACACAGGCAGTGATGAACTCGGCAATCAGCAAGACCACAGGCTTCTCCTCGTGCAGATTCAGGAGTTTCTGCTTGCATAAGTGAAAGAGCATCCCGCAGAATGGAGCCGGGAGCAGCACTAATGAGAGCTCCGCAGCTCAACCCCAGGTGGATCCTGCCTCACAGCAGGGTTGGCACAGGAACAGCGAGGGAAGCAGCTCATCAGTGTGATGAACAGCTGCAAGCCTCGTCTCTCTCCAGCACCAGCACATCCTGCCCTCCTTGCTATATATAGGCACACCTCACCCTGTGCGCTTAGCAGGAAAGCAAAGGTCGGGTTGGGACGTACAGCCGCCTTGGAAGAGCAAGGTGCCTATAATGTCACCTGGACTTGTGCCTCTGAGCTGGTCACAGATGTGCAGTGTGAGCTTCGTGCAGGTCCCTGTTTGGGTCTTATGTGATTTGAGTAACTTCTTTTCAAGTTCCTTAGTTTGACAGATGTTTCATGGGAGTTATTTTTAGCAAGTTGTTTTTTACAGTAATATGCATTTTTATCAGATCTTCCTCCTGAGGAATTCCAGATGCTTCAGAAGTGCTAATGGAAAAAAACTTGCAGAAAAACCCTTGGAACAAGCAAATACTGCTGGAGCCCTTGCAGGGCAGATGGGGAAACTGAGGCACGAAGCAGTTATGCATCTTGTCCAAAGGTGTGCAGAAGTTGGAAACCATCTTTGGCTCCCTAGTTCTGTGCTGTGGCCTGGAGGCCAGGGCAAATCTCAGTCTCATCCTGGTTTGGGCGATGAGGAAGTGCACACACACAGCACTGCTCTGCGTTCATTTGGAACTCACTTACTCCAGCAGTTGTTTCTCCCTTTCCTGCACCAAATGGAGTATTTCTTCTGCTTGCAAGGGCTAGACAAAGCGCTTGACAGAGCATTCCAGACAGGCGGTGCTGCAGGGGAAACATACGATGCTTCTTGGTGATAGGGGTGACACAATTTGGAGGGTCCTGCTCAGCGATCTGCTTCTGAAAGCGGCTGATGTAGCTGTGACAGAAAGTGAATTCCCTGCACAAGCCAATAAATCCTGCACACCAGCAGAGAAACAACACCCAGAAATTGAAATGCAGAGACCAAAGCACCAGTTCAAAGCACTTGCTCTTGGCACAGGGCTCTGCACAGATATTAGCTGAGTCCTCAAACCCTCACAGCCTTGTCAGCTCGGTGCTGTGCTCGTGTAGTGTCTGCGGGCTCAGATCGGGTTCAGAGCCATGCTGATGCAGCTGGACTTGCTGCTTCCAGTTCTGCAAAGCACGTGGTCGTTCCAGTGCTGAAGTTTCTAAAGCCCATCGTCTCACAGCAGCATCGCCTCCAGTGCTGCTGCAGCGGGTTCCCTCAGCTCGGGAAAGCACCTGTGTGCAAGGATATACTGCCGCAGACTGAGGTTAGGCATACCTGCCACTTCCCTAAAACTAGCCTAGCGTGTAAGGGAACTGAATTAAAAACTTTCTTTTCCACTGGGTACAAGTAGCAGTGCTTTCTTCTCATCTTTTTTTTCAGATGCTTTGAACTGGGAGTTATAATTCAAGCTCAAGGTCATTCTCGTTAGTCAGCTGAATGGAGCATAACAAGGTTTTATATTTTAGGAGAAGGAAACGATCTTCACGCTGTCCAAGAGTATGTTATTTAGAACAAAGATTGACTATGATCTTGCCTATGCCACTGCAAAACTTAGTGTAACTGAAGTCAGTGGAATTACACTGGTGCAAAAAACACCACACCCGACCAGATGCTGAGAAGATCCAGCCTTTCTGAGTAGGACGCAATTCCTAAGGGAAAGGAGCAATTGAAAAGTTGCTTGGAACAGAGTTTCTGTTGAGAAATCCAGACCAGCTTAACTTGTTTCAGGCACAAAAGAGATCCCATGTCAGAGGTTTATCCTGGCCACGAGTTGAGCTGGCAGTGACCCATCCACGCCATGTAATGGGTATGGGAGGCATTGGACACAAGGTCAGTGTAAGAGGGAGCCAGTGCCTGCTGGGGTGAGTGCTAGTGGCGCTTGCTTTCATCCTACATTTCCCTCAGTTGTAACAAGAGAGTTGCTGCATCTTCAAAACGCTGAATGTCCTAGGCCAACTCTTTATCTTTTCCTCTTAAGAGGAAATGGCTGTGCAGTGCTGATTGACAGTATATGTGAATCCTGCTCTCTGCTCGTCCACAGAGCAGCCATTCTACAGGACTACTTGCACCAGCGGGCTTCAACTTGATGCTGATGGAGAGCAAACAACTAGTGACCCTAAATCTATCTCTAAGCTACCCTGTGCTTCACCTGCTACTTATTAGCAATAGTTAACAGCATCTTCTGGAAGACAGCAGAAGCTTTCTAGGCATAGTCCATGACCCATTTAGTTTGTTTAACTGCGCTAAACATTATGTCTTCAATCAGTATGGCAGACTTCTTGTCATGTACTGGGGAACACAAATTGTCACTATTAAATGCATTCTCTTTTATTTGGCCATCAATATTCAGAGAGGCTCTAGAAGACTGATACTTTTAAGACCATTGGCCTTTTGTTAGACTTGAAACTGGACAAATGGTATAAAAGTTATTAGCTGAGGGGACTCATAAACAGATGAGTGGATAAGCAATTTAATTTCATAAGAAAATTATTTTGAGGGGGAAATCAGCTTTTTTTTTGCTTTTAAATATCAAATCAAATGTGTCAGTATAAAAGTATTTTTTATAACTGAAGCTAAGCATGAAATTCAAAGATTTTGTTTCTTGAAATGATGTTTCTTGCTGAATTTACAGTTTGTCAGAAAATGGTTCCAAATTGGGTTTATTTTGGTCTAGTGGGTACAAATAGTGCTACCAGGAATCAATGAGACATTGTTGAAAATAGGTCCAGATTTACAAACGTGTTGATCATCTTCAGATTAAGACTTTGAAGATGTTCTTCGGTTTCTTTAAGGATAGGAAAATATAAAGATCAGAAATTTCATCCTTTTTACCAGTTCTGAAATTTAATTCCAGAGCTTGGACACACTGAGAATTTGAATGGGAAAGCACTGCTCCTTTACTATTCAATGTGCAAGTGCATCCACTGTTCCTATACTGCCAATGTTGTTTTGCGTGTTGTTTTTTTTAAAAGCAACAATATTAATACTCTTCTGGAAGGATGAGAGGGCCAGCTACTTAGTGCTCTATGGAATGAATTCTATGAGTATACAAATTTAGAATTAGCATCAGATTATACAAATGCGAAAGTGAAGCACAGAAGGAGGACTATTTTTACCTTAAATTCCTCAATATATTCTCTGGGGATTGGTATCAAATCTGTCAGTTGAAAATGGCAGACAAAGCCAAAGCATAATCATTGCAGACTAAATTTCTTGGAAACACAGAGGAAAGTGTGTCAGATATTGGATTAAATTCAGTAGGACTCAAATCTGAGAAAGAGTAGAGATGCTGGGAGACAGCTGTACTTCCTCAGGCAGACAAAAGTCATCAAAAGTCAAGCTTTGGCTGTGCTGCATATTCCTGCCGAAAAGCATCAGCTCTGACGAAGTGCACACGTAGGGCACCCATCTCCATCACACACCTCATCCACAGGGACTGTGTTATCAGGAAGCAGCAGCTGATGTTCTTCGGAAGAGACCTGTAGGAGCTTCACAATCTTGGGTGTGTGGTATTTGACATTGACAACCTGATTTTCCGAGAGCTGAGAGCCAATTCTTCATAACCTGAGAGCCAATTCTTCATAACTTTCCAAAATTCAGCAGTTCTGGAAATAGGTTTTAGATATCTCAAGCTCGGAGTCTAATGATGAAAGCATTCATAGGTATATTTTCCATTCTTGTCTGAGACTTCCTAGTGAGAGTGTTTGAAAGTACAGGGTTAAGATATATGTATTTATATTGGCATCTGTCTGACATCAGCTGTGCAGAGCCTAGGTTTTTTTATATGCTTTGGTCATCATCCTCTAGATTCAATTTTCGATCTATTTTCATCAAATATGGGCTATACCTGAAATGATGATCTAGAATGAAGAGCACTAAGTGCCTCAAACTGTCAAAGCTAGACAGTTCACAAATCCTTCTCTTAGAAACAAGGTATAAAACACTGACTGTACTGGACAGGAGATGAATCACAGCATCCTTTTCCGTTAAAAAAATGGAATTTGTCAGTGCAGAGAGCTTTGATCTGAGTGATAACTATAACAACTCATTTATACTTATTATATGATAACATGCAATTCCTCTTCCCAAACTGGCTAAGAATGACAATACCACTTATAAGGCTTCCACTCTTAGAATTTAGGAAGTAATACTAGGCATATATTAAAAACAGAGAAATTCCCTTTCCCCCTTATTTTTGCTCTGCTTCAATGGTTATTTATTTTCCCTATAATTAGGAACACCTAGTCCTGGGATTAAGAAAGTTAAATAACGGAACGGAGAGAGTAGTAAGGCAGAGAAGGGAGAGGAAAAAAGGGAACCACAGTGAGACAGAAGTATAGATCAGGAAGCTAATGGGAAGAGCAAATTGGCCATTATTAATATTATTATTATTATTATCATTATTATTATTATTAACACCTGATCTCCACATTTTTTTTTCAGTGAGAGTCTCAATTTATGACAGAAGACAACCTACTATATATCTGGACAAACACAGACTGATTATTGTGATCTCAACGTCACGCTGAACTTTAGAGAATAATCTGAACAATACTGGGACAAAACATAACATGGATTTACTGGGGATAGATAGTGCTGGGCTAATCTAACGGGTAACATATGCAGCTCCAGAAATTTAAAAAAGAATCTGTCTGTCATAGTCAGGGATTGAGCTCACTGGCCACCAAGAGCTCTCCCCGTGCTGATCCCATTCCCTTGTTGTGCTACCTGTCATGGGGCTTTCTGTGCACTGAAGAATTCTGCATATTTCTGATATCCTCTAAAAGCAGGGAATATAGACCTGATAGTTGTTGCTGTTACTTAGCATTCTTCTTGCAGTGAATTGAACATGTGCCTGATGAATTTCTGTTTTGTTTTGGCTTTCCTGGGTCTTTTGTGAGTCAGTATTATTAAAATATATAGAGAGAAGAACACACTTCGGGGCTTCTAAGACCACACTGAAGAAGGCACCCAGTGCAGAGATAAGCACAGCAGCTGAGAGGACAGCAGTGCCGTAGGCCTATGTGGTCATAGTCTTAGACTTAAAATAAGGATTTGGGTGGAAAGAGAAGGAATATGAAGAAGCTGACACTTTCAACAGAACCAACAGGACTAAGACTAACAGTATCATGGACACCCCTTCACATTTCTTCACTAGATCATATTGAGTCTTTACCTAGAAACAGTGTGAATTAGTCCCTTCCCAAGTAGATAACCTAAAAGCACCACAGAAACCCAACCACTGGCCTTTTGACTTTGTCCTTGCCTTCAGCTCCAGCTTGCCCAGACGTTCCCAGGCTCTTCTTCCAAAAAAATTTTCCACAGTACAGAGGGGATATCTGTCAATATTGTCCTACGCCACAAAAGTTTCATGAGACAGACTGGATGAGCAGATTCATTGTGAGGAAAACAACAAAAAAGCCCCGAAGAGCAACGGAAGAGTTTTGGCTGGGCTTGTGGAAAAGGATGACAACCTGGTCAATTCTTTCTGATCTTGGGATCGGGAACTTGCACAACATTATTGTTAAGTACGAAATTTTATCAGTTCATGCAATGATCTACAGTACTTGGCATTTTTACAACTTTTTTATACCTTCATTTGGTGTCTAAGTGCAACTTTACTGCCTCTAACCTCTGTGAGAATAGGTTGATAGAGGAGCAGGCACAGCCTCAGATGTCAGCTGCTTGCTGGTTTTTAAATGACTGATTAGTGTATAAACCTGCTGATTTTCTGGCATCATTGTAAACGTACAACTTATAATCATATCACAGGGGCCTTTTAGAGTCTTATTTAAGATGTGCTTGTCAGTCCTCTGGGAAAATAGCAAGGCTGATGGTTACCTGGGAAGATTTATTGTACTTAATAACATGTCATCTTTGCCCATATAGAATAGGAATTAACATCTACAGAGCAGTAGGGAGAATTCCTATAAAGCCAAAGCAGAACAATGGAGAATAGATTTGCTCTTTAGATGGCCGCTGTCTCCACTTGGATGTGCAGAGCCACGTGTGAGTTAATTGGTGATTTTCAGCTATCATTTGAAAGTCAGCAATTAGATGCTGCAGGCTAATTCTGAAAGGGCACAGAAATGCAGCCTTAAAGCTGCTACAATTTTTTATTTTCCCAAGGAAATCTTCTCCATAACCACTTGGCATTGCTTCTTTCTATGCTGCCCAATCCACCATTTCCACTAAGGATGGCAGTCCAGTATTTTTGTGGTTGTTATCCTAGGTATGACACTGATACACTTTGCCATCTTGACTTCTATACTCAACTTCCCATTAACCCTTTGACGTTGTTTCCTTCTCCCTAACATCTGAAATATGATTCTTAGCCCAGTGTTACAACTTATCTTCAAAGGAAATATGAAACTATTTGATACACATCAAATATTAAAAAAATAATATTTGAAACTCTATGCAAGAGGAATAGCAAAAATATGATTCACGACTACTTAAAATGTGTATGAATTGCTACAAGAGATTCCATTTACTCCCACCCACTAAAATTCTCATTGATTTTGTGAATGAAAAAAACGCTGCATAATCAAGTCCAACATGCTCAGTGGAAAAGCTTTGAGGATTTGAGTTCAATAATCTACTTAAAAATAAAAGGAATAGTAGTAAACATTTTCTATAAAATGAGTTCATTTCACCTATGCCAATTTTCTTTCATTTAATTTCATTTTCTTTCATTTCCTTTTGAAGAAAGCATAATAATTGATCTTCTGTACTCTGAACAGATTCAAGATGCACCCAAATTAGCAGGCATTTGCATATTTTTGTCAATTCTTATCTAATGTGTACACATCCTTCACAACTTTTATATTGGTATGGTAGAAATATAATGAACACAGCTAAAGTATTGCTGCTGTGTTCAGGAAGCAAGACAGTATTTACTTCTACACTTCATTGCCTGGAGCAGAGCTGGTGGGTTCACTCAGTATTTCAAGGTGGTTGTCCACCCATTAGAGCTTACAGTGGGCATTCAGGATCTCCAGAAGTAAGAAATCAGTAGGGGTTATTCACACTGGAAATATATACTTTCATCATCCAAATCTTGCTATGTGGAATGGTAGCCCGTGGAATCCTTGAAAGAGAGGGGAAGCAAATAAAGGTACCAAAAAAGCCTGTTAGTGCATTAATGTTAAAGAGCACAAGAACTACTTGCCATCTCTTTATGACCCTGATTTTTTAGGTGAAGGTGCTTCATAAAATCAAATGCCTGTCTACTAGTGTTGTAAATATCTCTAGTGAAACATTGCCTCTTTTTTCAGCTTTACTATGTCTATAAAGGATATTTCATAGTAAACATCTTTGAAGTAGCTGCATAAAAATATTTCTGACAGCTGGAGCGCCAATTGTCTGAACAGGTAAGCATAATAACACAGACTGAGTGCTGTAAGCAAAGCCATTTGCATCATTTAAAATATGAATTAAGAAACAAAACCCTCCAGCTAAAAGGGGTATGTGAAACCAAGCCAGAATATCTCAGGATTATAATTTCATCTGTTATATATTGTGTTCCTTTTCAGCAATTGAGGTTTGCATCCACTTGCAGTATTCCTCACTGCAATGTTCCTCATCAGTATCATGTTTGTGTTTGCTCTTCCACTGCTATTGTATGGTTTTATGCCAGGTAAAACTATATAGACAAACACCTTGGCACCCAAGAGAAGTCTAACTTGCAGTCTCCACAAACTTGTAGTTTGTTGGATCACCCCAGAGCCAAGATACTAAAAGATGGGGATGTTCTCATCCAGGCTTGTTCCAGCATCAGGCATTGCAGGAATCCAGGGAGAGGTGTGTGGAAATGGTCAGCTTCACCACACACAAGGAGTTTCATGAGGAAGATTAGGGACACAAGAAAGTCCCTGACAATGCTGAATGCAGTCGAAAAATAACACTAACAGTTTCAAGAGTCTAGAATAAACCAATATAGAAATGACTGGCAAAACAGAGTAAAAACACACTGCCAGGATCAGAAAGATCAACCTTTTTTTTGTTACTGTGGTAAGCTGTCTTGGACATTATCCGTGGTAGAAACCAGAATACGATGGATTTCTCACATACATCATCAGCTGTGTCTTACATGAGTCTTTGAATGTAACATTGGAATATAAGCTACGTGGCCTTTCTTTTTGCTTTTTCCTTTGGAATTTTTGATAACTCCTTTATTCTAACGCTAAAGGCAACATTCTTTGTCATTATGCCGAGAGGGAGAAGTTACCTGCATTTTTATTCAGATTTTTTGTCTGCAGATAGAATATGATTCTGGTTATATAACACTGCTTAAAAAGTGATCAAAACAAATTCACAGTGGAAATATGCGATAATGAAACCAATGACTTTTTAACTCCTGAGAGAGATTTCCCATAAAATTACTAGAATTGGTTCAACTTTTTGAATTATTTGAGAACAATTGAACTGATTTTTCTCCTCCTGGGAGATCACTTTTTTGCCTGGTCCTTTTTGCAAGTCAGAGTGCAGAGACACTGCACTACTTGTTCATTCTGTCAAACTGAACATTTGCTGGTTTACAAAGTAGTGAAGTTGATTATTTTGTAACTCACTGCAAATGCTTCATGGGCACAGATTTTTAGGAGCCCGCATTCTCCTGAAAAGGGGGTCCAGATAATTCCAGCTCAGTTCTGAAGGCTTCCTCCATGCAAGGACAAGGCAGTTAGTTAGGACTGGTGTGAATGTGTGGACAGTCCAGGCAGCTATTTAATGCAGTGGTCTACACTGGACATCAGAAATGTCTGCAAAGATCAGCAGTTTCCATTTACAGTCTAGGATATTGACACAAATGGCCTTCATTGCCCGTAGCATATTAATGCATACCTGCATTAATACACTGCTCTCAAGCTTTGTACAATTCTGTAGTGTAACACTTACTTTTATAAGTACTTTTGCAACCAATAGTAGTAACAAGTGGTTATTCTGTGTACAATAAACTATCTATGACCTTGGAATAAAATGCAACATATTGGAGCAAAGGTATGGCATGATTGCAGGGGTCTATAAAGGCACAGGGTGACATGAGAGGTCCCAGGGCTACAACCCACCTATGATTAATAACTGGTTATGAACGGATTGAAGCCCCAGGGACTGAGTAAACCCAGTTTTAGGGGTAACAAAGAGAGCAAAGAACAAACATCCATCATTTGCAAGACACCCCGTGCATACTAAACTTGGATGTAACATGGAGTTGCAAGTCAGTGAAGAAGTAAACTGTTAGCGTGACTGCCAAGTAGTTTCTGGATGTAAGACGAAGCAACTAACTGCATCAGCGTCGTACTGCTCCCAGAAAACTGAGCTGGTTCAGGATGCTGATGACACCCCATAGACCCTCTCACAGCAGTAGGCCTGGAACCTTTGGCCACAAGACCCAGAAGGGCAGTAGAAATCATATTTCTATAACATCAGGAAAAGGGGCAGGTACTAGATAGTTTGTGTAAATATCATCTTAGTTGCATTTAATCTGAACCCATAAATGCTGGCATCATTATAACTGGACTAATAATTCTTTAATTAGACTGTTTAGACTTTAATGCGATTTGCAATAAATTTTTGGCTTTGCATATACAGTATGTTCCTTTTGGCATAAAAAGATTTTGGGCAAAACAAACTGGTGGAAATTCCAAAATTTACTGTGTAATTTGGATGCAACAAATTTGTAACAGACTCTACATCAGACACACTTCTTTTCAACTTACCTGCACTTTTATTCTAGTCCTGCACGTACATAGTAAGTAATATTAATCACTGTTATTCATTAAAGAGGCCAGAATTTAAAATACTCATCTCAAAAATTGTTTTATGTTCCTTTGGACGTAATAGAACAAGCAAAGCTATTTTTTTTTGTGCTGGCATAGCACCATGCATTTGAAATAAGGTTTTACATTCTGCCCTTTGTGTTGAATGTCATAGATGCTGGTGTGAACATTACAAATGTATTAGAAATTTTAAGTGGATCCTGAGCACAGGGGTTGAGGCCATGGAAATAAACAATTATAATCCTCGTGGCAGTATTGCTTCAGCTGTTCTCTTTGCCCTCCACTCTCTAAATGCTTTGGATGTTGAAGTCCTCATGCTATTCCGATTCCTAATGCACAGCCCCTCCGTTTTGCTGCTCTACAGAAGTTTTCAGCTGAGCATGGTGCCCATATAATGCTGTGAGTTCCCCATGGTATCTTGCATGGGGTTTTACAAGCTGCCTAGCTTTTTGAGTCTGACTACCATCAGGCCTTCAAACTGTGATACTTTGTCCCTCATGCAATGGGAACACAAAGATGAAAAAATAATTTCTTTAACAGTGCTATTAATGGCAAGCGGGTGTAGGTTTCTATGAGAGAAGGCAGTTCACCATGTTTTTCCTTCATTAACCAATGGAGAAGTAGGTCTCCTTATTCATTGCACCCAATTCTTCAGTTAAGTAATTAATGCATAGGCTTAGGACTGATTCTGCTTGCTCATTATAGAAAGTAGAGTTGGAAAGGAACAGTTGATCAGCTGATATATCAATCAGCACTAGTGCAAGATTGACCTTTATTTAATAAGATATTTTAATCAATTTTATACTTTAGTTTTGATGCCTCATTTGCCTCCCTCATAGCTATCATGACCTAACACACTGTTAAAGTATTATGCTGCTAAAACCCTCTAGTAGGGGTTTAGCTTTAGGATACATCCTTTCAGTAATCGTACCACCACTGTCTAACTTTTCTACTCTGACTTTCAGTGCTGAATGTCAACATACTTTATGAACAGAGCAAGGCTTTTGCCTTCTTGCCCTGAAGTTCAGGCAGAAAGTAATCTAAGTAATCTCTGCTTCTAGCATACTCATAAGTACAAAAATAGACATTTCTAAATGGAAGGGTCTGAAATTGTTTTCTAAGCCCACAGTGAAGCAACTGGGTGACTTGCCTTCAGGTCCTACTTCCCATTTTCTTTTCCTAAATTTCTACTGAAAGTTAAATCATACTTCGAAATTCTGCCTGCCTTGGTTTGATGAATTTCAGTCTCCAGGCCCTTGTACTATTTATCTACTGTCATTGTAGCCAGAGCTTCTTCTAACTCATTGTAGAGGTGATACATGATGGAAAATAGGTTGCAATTAAGCACAGAAATTAACATCTAATCTAACCTAATTGCAGTGATAGTATGTATAATAGGTGAGCCACTTCTTGTTTGCAGCTGAAGAGCATGTGAGCTATTCACATCTGTGACAAAACTTTGTTTTTGGCTGACATGGCAGAGAATCACGTTTTGAAGCTATAAATCAGGGCCAGGAATTCCCAACCTGGAACTTACAGCTAGGAGCTTCAAAGAACAGACTGATTTTGCCTTTGGAAAGGAGGGTACCTAAATACTTCTCCCTTGAGGCTCCTATAAACCTTTTGACGTAGCTCCAGCTTTCTCTGGCTGGCTGCAATCTGGCAAGCGCATGTGGTAGGTTGTCTGTAGCAATTCATCCCAGAACGCTCCCCCAAGAGGTTCTTCCACATTTTCCTTCTTAAATGGAAATTCAGCCGGCCAAGCTGGTTCTGAGTTCAAAGTCCCCTGAAGCGCTTTGAACATGGAGCCACAGAGAAATGGCAAGAGGCTGAAATGGAGACCTCGTGGATCACTCCTGAACTTTTTTGAAAGGAAGATTGGAAGGAGACAAACAGATGTGAAGAAAAATATCAAAGAAAGGGAACAGGCTGACAGCAACATTTGATTTGATAGGAGGGGATATGCTAACTAAAGTGAAAAGGTGTTCACTTACTGTGTTAGGATGTGTGAGGAAGTATACAACTTTTATAAAGGGGTTAAATTATAGTTTTCCTGTATAGAGAATGGCTGCAGAAATCTTATTTCTGTTTACAGAAGTTGATTCTCTTGCCAGCAGTGCACAAATCTCCACACAATACGTATTCTTTTCCTTTTATAGAAAACTGCTTTGTCACCAAAAAGTGACTTCCTCTTAGTTCTTCCTTCAAGCCTGTTTATTCTGCAGCGAGTGCAGCTCCTGCACCTTACGCAACCCAGTCAGGTGCTGGCACCACCACGATGGAGAGGGAGCAAATGTCAACACACTGGAAAAGCACTCGGCCGGGCATCATGCACTGAGGTCTCTGCAGCCTGGCTATCGGGAGAAAATTTAGTGTAATTTGAGCCTGTGTGAATTGCAATCATTACAGGTAGACAAATCCTTCAAATCTCTCATCCTTTTATCTTTTTTTCAGCCTCAGGCTTGTAACTCTGAGAAACCTTTAGTGCAAATTGCTTATCTGTGACCATCTGGCCCCAAAAGATGAGTCAAACATTAAACATAAATTGTTTGTGAAGCTGTTTTATCCACCAAAAAGATACAGCTGCCCATAAAGAAACTGCATTATGCACCTGGTCTGACTGATATTACTTATATAGAATAGTTACTTCTGAATGTTCATGTATTTAAGGCTTGTAACACAGATTTTATTATCACCTTTTACCATAAAAGCAATTGCCTTATACTATCAATTTCTTTTGGAAACATCTCATTTCATGCCTTCATCCTTTGGCCAGAACTTTAATTTTATGTCATTAAGGCATTATGGTTCAAAATGTTAAATTACGTTGTTGCATATGAAGGTTTAGGCCTGGTGTTGGCAGCTCCCTCAAAATGGTGTTGATGAACCTTAAGGCTAAGATGAAATCCGACGATTTTTGTAATCACCCTGAATGCCATTAGTTTAATAACATGCAGGCCTTTTAGTCATTATTATTAGTTTCTATGAATAAAAGCCAGCGGTGCAATATTGTTCTCTCCCCTCTTTTTGCTAATAGCGTAAATATAATGTGCAAGTGTTTTGAGAAATGTCTCCTTTAAAAGGCAGTTTTGAAAATGAAAATGGTACAGATTGTTGAGTAAAATTTGCATAACTAGGAAATTGCATTAAGCCTTGAAAAAAATCTGCTCACTTGTCTTTTATTTCTCAGACGTGACACTACCGCGGTAGTTTTCTCTCTAACCTAAGCAAATGAGTAAGGACTATTTTTATCCGGTAGTGAAAAGTGAAACTTTCTTGTATGGCAAAAATATGCCTATCTTCTCCCATGAATAATTTTAAAAGTCAAATTCCTTACAAGCATTCATTAACCTATGTAAATACACAGAGCTGTGGTATTCAAAAGCACAGAGCAGGTGGACAATTCAGCATGTTAAGTCCACCTACAAGCACAGATTGTTCTTTCTCTGTCATTTCCTCACCTTCCCGCCATCCCGTTACATTTTGTGTACCTTCAGGTGTTTACTCGTCACGCGTTTGGCGGCAGCTGTGTCAGGCGATGTTCCCAGCACCATCACCATGGACGCTCGTTACGGAGCCGCAGGAGCTGGTCCGCAGCGACTCCTCGGGTCAGAGCATCACCTGACTGCGAGCAGCTGCGTAGCTGTCAAGCGCTCCCTAACAACTTCTTTTCTTGAGATTTTTCCACATAACTGAAGACTGTTATTGCTCTTATACTTAATTTACAGTCCTTTTGCCTCTGCTGAGCAACCGTGCAACAGTATTTACTGGGAACGTGCAGGGGAAGAGCAGAGAGGACACAAGGAGGTTCCTCTCCTGTAAAGGTCCCCTGCTGATCCAGCCTGTCCAGCCATTGTGCTGATTCCTTGAGGGACAGGATGACAACCTGTTTGGAATATTTCTATCTGTGCTCTCCCCTGAGTGCCATTGGTGGCAACCTGGAAGCCAAAGCTGCTCGTTAGTCTCATAGTATAGAGTCAGGAGCGCACTGCAGGACTTGAGGTATTGCCTGGTCAGGGAGTCCACCAGAAATGCCCAAGGGTAGCAGAGAGCGGAAGGACCTCCAGCACATGCAGGACAGCAACATGCTCTCCAGAGCTGGTGTAGGTTACTCCCCAGATGCTCTTCCCACCCAAAAACACAGTGGATTCCAAGACTGTTGTTAAGACAATAATTTGTTATCATCCACCTCACTAAAGACTGTGACCAGAGAATGTCACCACCAACATAAGGCAGATATCCCCTGTCCCTAGAAAATGAGCAGCCCCTCACAAGGGCCCTCTGATTGTTCGTCGAGGTCTTCTGTCCCTTGGAGAGCCACAACAGCCAAAGACCAGAAGAGACATGGGCAGGAACAGGGTTGCCAGGTGGGACCTTCCCATGTGGAAATGCAGAGATGTTTGGCCCACTGGCACTCCTACCTCCACATCTCCAAAGAGGGCCAGATGCCCCGCAGCACCCCCTCCTCTGCTCTTCCAAAACGCTTCTGGTGTGAGGCTGTGTCCTGCAGCTACGTGAGCTGGCAGGGAAACACCAGAAATTGTTGGGAGGGTTTAGACTCAGCCTTTCCTGGCTTGGCAGAAGGTTTTCGTGAAAAGGGAGGAGAAGACATCATTTATTTTTTAGAATGCAAGTTGTTGTTTTTTTTGTTTTTATTTGAAGGACAATTTAAAAAGTGGTTGATACTGAGCTGGATTGTGAAAGGAGGTCCCTTTGGCAGAGTTCTGGTTTGCCTTGAACCTGGTACCATACCACATTTCTGGGATTATTCCAAATAAAATGAGAGGTGATGAGCCTCCAGAACATTCTTTTTGTCCACAAGGTGCCAAAGCAGTCTTTGATATAAGATATAACTAGTTGTAGGGTTCATGAGATCTGTATGGCACAGAGCAGTTAGACACAACTCTAATGCAGCAAGCCCTTGTCACATATCTGTGAATATCCTTTGAGTATATATTTTAATTTTCAAAAGTAGAGTAATATTATCCACATACAAAAGGGCCACAGTACCAGTCCTGGAAACTCTTGCCCTCAGTTTTCACTGCAGAATAGGTGTACAAAGGCAAATACAAGCAACATACATTTTCCTTGCTGCACAACATGAGTTTCCTTAACTTGAAACATTTGTCTAACCAGGTCGACAACTGTGTGTTAAGTTCAATCTTCAGGTCCATTTATCTTTAGCCTTAGGGTGCTGACCATCTGTAATTCAGCATCCAGGTATCAGTGTGCTGGTACTTTTGGATATATGGATAACAGTCTGTCAGGAACAGAACTGAGAACAGCTGTTTTTACACAACATAGACTGCCAAGCAATTTTGGACTTCCCATCCACTGATGAACGGCTCCTAAAATCTTTGCTATTGTTAGAAGTAACCTACCAGCTTACAAAGGCACTCGATGGGCTGAATGCAGAGTCCTGCACTATGAGACGTACGTGACACCTTGTAGAACTGAGAGAGGATCAGTTTAATGCAGATAAAAGTAAGAGCCAGGCAGCAGTGAGCTTCAGGACCTTGATGCCCTGGGTGTTGTGCAAGCTGACAGCGTCAGCTGGTTCCAAAGGAATTAGACCAATCCAGGGACAAGAGATCGCTTCAAAGGTTCAGGTGGGTGCACCCTCTGTGATATCTATCAAAGTAAATGCAGCAGTTCTGATGCTGAGGGAGGACCAGGGAAAGGGACTGCACAGACCGGGCAGTAAGTCAGCATGCTCCCTGTCTAAAATAGTGGTCTGAGCCAGGAAGGTTTTCCTTACAGTTTTATGTTCTTTATCTAGAACACTATTTTATTCCCAAAGCATCATATGAATATTTAGTTATTACTCTGACCTAGATTCATGTGAGCTCAAGCAACATAATAAAACAAGAGATACAAAAGATAGAGTTTCTTTATTTCTGCCTTTGAAGCAGAATATATCCCTGCTTCTTAGTCCATTGGTGCCTCACTATAAAGCCTGTCCTGTTACATAGCTCATCGCCAATCACCCAAGCCAACCACTTCCTCCTTGCTATCTATTGCGCTAATATCTATCATAAAATCCTACATTACAGACATTCATTTTACAGTGCAAAACCCTAAAGGAACCAAATGAACAAATCTTTTATGGGGTATGGAATAAGACGGAGGCAGTGAAAATTAAATGCTAATGAAATAATGTACAAGGGGTAACATGAGAACATCCCTAAAATTTGAAAGAAATATTCAGGCACAGTCATGCTAGTTGCTTCATAATGTAGCCATTCAATGGCTACATTATGGCAATTTCAAACTCTCTTGAATTTTGGAGACTGCACCTGCACTTTCCTCTTTCCCTGCAAATTAGAAAGTAAGGCAGCATGTTAACTTTTATATATAAAATATAAGGCGATGGACCATTGTTTTTAAGCATTTTCCCCTGAGGTCACCCCATAACAGTGTTTTGAAAGCAGTCCTACCTTTGTTTTCCAACTTGAGCTCTTCTGCTAGCAAGCTGTCTTGTCTGTTGCCAAGCACAAACGCCAGAAATGAGAGGATCAGGGCATCCAAGATTCCAATAATAGCCAGGATATACGCCCAGCGGACTGAGCAGGCCCCCAGCGTGTACTTGTCTGTCTTTTCACCACACATCCGTTTTACCTCATCTGAATCCCAGCCATCAGGAAAAATCATACAACCAAGGACGAGACAGGCAGCTTGGAGACAAAAAAAGAGAAAAGAACAAGGGGATAATGAGACCAACATTTCTTTTTTTTGTCAGAACCTACATATTTATCATTAAAGGAACACACTTTTTCATGCTGAACTTCAAAGCCAGATGACTTAAAAACAAGTCACACAATTATATGCTGTGATTAAATATTCAATATAAAACCCTGAGAAACAATATCAACTTGGCACTTTTCTTCTTTTTTTTTAAGGCATATCCTGAATCCCTGGATAATTTTTGTACCAGTACCACATTTTTTCAATGAGATATAGATTTCTTCACTGTAATGTGAAGGGCTTATACAAAGCAAAAGAAGAATGATTAATAAACTGGCTGGCTATATGGACAAAACGTCTGATTACTGTCAAATGGTCAGTGTGGATAAGCTGGAGAAAAATAGGAGAAATAAACTAAAATATAATTCCTGATAATCTAAATGTAACACATACAGCTAACAGCAAGTTTTTATTGTGAGTGTGTGTTTTGCTTTGTTTTTTCTTCTGCATTTGAAATATGTTTTATGCATGAGGTTTGTGCTTCTCAAAAACACAAGTAATGACATTGTTCTGCAAGGAAAAATAAGCTGTCAAGATTGCTGCCAACTTCTGATCAGGTTTACTTTAGGGATCAACACATGACGTCTCAAACAGGCAAAAGCGTTGATTCTGTTAACACCAACAAAAAAAGAAGACTCAGTCTGCATGGCCCTCGCCAGCATTCAGCACTGAAACAGCCTATGGTCCTAGTAGCTGTGCTGAGTGAAGAGGAGGAGGGATGCTCAGGTGCTCATTCATGATGGATGCAGGATACCAGCCTGTGTGACAAACATCTCCCCATAAATGTCTCATCTTAATTTCTTAGGAGCAGCTTCTGCTCCAGAAAGATGTGCCCCAGAGGTGGCAATGTTTTGCTGCAGAAAAAAAAGACAAATCCACAAGAGAACCCCTCCTCTGAATCTTCACTAGCATGGTCTCTCCTCACTGAGTCACTAGCTCAGAAAACCTATGGGCTGGAAAACACACGTGTCATCTCATAGGACCAGTCCTATGGACAGAGCATAGCTCATAACACTCATGTTGGACCTGGCTTCCCAGTGCCATAATCCCGCAACCACAGGAAATTTCCCTCTGGTGCATTTGAAGGAGCACAGCAATGTCATGACTTGGAACCTTCCTGGCCATGTTTTACAGTATCTTTTCCTGGAAACCTCACGTAAGCCGGCCCTGCTCTGAGTGAGCGGCCTGGACCGGATGGTCTCCAAAGGTTCTTTCCAATTGAAACTGATTTTTGATTCTATCATGAAGAAGAGGAGTGTTTGGATGAGGGAACAGAGTAGCTGTGTACTCAAGGCACCTATTTCCTATCATGGGAACACATCAGAGTTGCCCTGATACACTTGCACATGCCTTGCTCATGCCGACAGATGCATAAGTTTTGCTGAAGCAAATAGCGTTAAGTGCAGGGCTATCCAGTGTAAAGACCATCTTCAGTAAAGCGGCATATGGCATAAAAATATTGAAATAAGAAAAATCTAAGGATAAAAATTATGATGAATACTTCTCATTGTATATAGGAGAATCAGAAAATTCACATATTTTAAATAACTGTCTCTATTATGTCATTTCTAACTTGGAAACAAGCATATTTCCACCATTAATCCTTCTTTTTCAGTAGGAATGATGAGATATAGTGGATCCTGAATAAAGTTATAAGTCTTTATATTATACTGGCACACTGTGCTCTTAAGTTAGCACAGGTGCATGGCTAGTATGACTATATTATATGAATTTAAACCCTTTAATCAGGTTTTGAACCTCTTCTCTGTTTCCCAACAAGAGTTTATACACAGAGTAGCTTGCACAGCTGGCAGCTGCCATGGTTTTTAGGGACTGCAAAAGCTCTTGCCTTTCCAGGGCCATATCATTGTCACTTGACATTTATGACATTGTCACATAGATATTTGCACACTTCCAGTACCCACACAACAAAAACACTCCTGCCCTCAATTAATCCGATTAAATGCTGTAAAAAAGATGTGACAATAGAACTCAGGAATGGTATTTTCCTTTTCACAGATACAAAAGTGAAAACACCTTGAGCAAGGATGCGTCTGATGTACAATAAAGTCTGTACCTAATACATTTGACAGATCCTTCCTGAGCAGTTCATTTGTGTAAAAATATAGCAGCTTATAATACTTTCAAGGACAATTAAGCTTAGAATCAAGGACAATTAGATCTAGACTGATGCATTCAGAATATGCTGGTTGGGCAAATTATAAGTTGCTTATTGCCTGCCTTTACTTATTTATATAATTTTAAAAGTCCTCCCACTCCCCAATATTTTAGAGACAAATTGTACAATAAATTTCTTTCATAAGACAGTTACATATGCTTCCAGAGAGATTACTTGTAACATTGCACTCAGAGTTGTGATGGACTTTTTTTGAAATAATATGTTAAATTTGCGTATTTCTGGTATTCAGGAATATGTCAGCATTTACCCAGATAACTTTAAAAAATGTTTACCATCTAACAGCAAACTGCCAAAGCCATTTTACTTCTATTAAGCACCCTCAGAATAAGAGGGTGCTCAATGCTCAGTTAATAATAAATACATAGAAATGGGATTTGGTATTAATTTTGTTAGAGCAGTTAGCATCTTCATGTGTTTTAGTTATATACATGTACTCACTATTTTCTAAAAAATGATTTAACTTTGTTCTTTTCCACCTAGGTAATTAAAAACATGGATTCTTTTCTCAAGAATTCAGTACACAGCATTCCAGGCAGATGCTTGGATTTCCAATTAACTGATCTTTTCCAAATCCTGATCCTGCATATTTTGATATACCTGGCGACCTTACTAGTTCCTGGAGTCATACTGTACATTGTGGTTGGACTATTCTTAGTATTAAGGCACACAGATGAATGTTGGTGGGACTTCATTCCTTTGTGCAAAGGCAGACGTCTATGATGGAATATTATAATTATTTTCTTTGGCTGTATAGTTCATCTTTCTGCTGGATGACTGCTTGGTCAACATCTTCAGAAACAGGAATCGCACCATAGCTCTAATGGTTAATATAAGTATGATTAGAGGAAGTAAGATTTACTGAAAGTCTTCATTTGCTAAGAAAATACTTTGCACTAAAGGCCTTTAAGGACACAGATGAAACAAGCAATGATTCATTTGTCAACTATAGGATTGAATAACGCAGGTATAAAAGTCCACCTACAGATTTACTATGTCTTACTAGAAATTTTTACATTTTAATTCTTCTAAAGAGGATTAGATGATTTTCTCTAGGAGAAAATTACTTTCAGTTTTATAAAAATTTGAAAAACGAAAACTATTTTTTGTTGCAATTTCAGTTGAACTGCTAAGAGGTGATTTGATAACACAGGCACAGGTCCCATCTCCTACTTTGCCTAAACTTTGTTGGTATTTAGCAGCAATGTGACTGAAATAGAAATGCAGCAAAGCCTGAAGGATATGGAGTTCTATAGAGTTGTAATAAATTCAGATATTTTCATATTCTGAAAGCCCATCTACTGAATGAAAGGCCTTAAATCACCAGTTCCTACAGATTTTCTGATTCAAGTAATGAAAAAGTTAAATCTATATTAGTCTAAGACAGCCTTCACTGTGTGAGCCGAATACATTTAATTAGCCTTGTCGTCCTGGACCTGCAGACACACTGGTCTAGTGCCCCTGCAGCTAATCAGAACTTCTCTGAAAAGCAACAGAGAAATTGACAGGAGACTGGTTAGTGCCGCTGACAATGTTCAGAGCTATTTGTGCAATTGTAAAAATTATAAGAAACCACATCATTTTATATTTTATAAGATGTCCATATCATTTTCTTTTTTTTCTTTTCTTTTCTCTTTACTTTTTTTTTTTGCTAGAGGAAACTATTAGCAGGAATATTGTCTTTGTTACTATGCCCCTGGACTTCCTGCTCTCCTCTCTCTATTTTCCTTACCAGACATAAACTAGCAATTGCTTCTCCTACAGACCACAGTCTAGCAAAGTTTTCCAAGCTTTAAGAAAATTAATTAATAAATATTTCTTATGTATGCCTGATGTACATTGACATCTATTTTAGATGAGCTTTCTCCTCAAACGAATAACTAACAGAAGCTGTCACATGATTTCTCTTAGGGCTCTGAATGACAAGTCAAATCATCCATATTAAGAGAGAGAACCCACGATTTTATCTCCTGCGGGTGGAAGATGCATATATGACACTTTCAGAGACTGGAAGCAGACACTTGCCTGTTGCTGGCAGACTTGCCACTGACCAAGCTAATATTATCCTAGCCTCTGAGCTGGGATGCATGGGCTCAAACTAATTAGCAAGCAACTAGATCAAGATTATATGATTGTGTCAAGTGTGGTGACAGTTTGGTATTATATTATTGCATGGAAGGAAGTTCTGTTTCTAAAGCACCTGACTATTTTCAGGAAACTGATATTAAGACATTTCCACAGGCAAACTTCCTATCTCATCTTCATCCTTTTCCTGACAACTCCCAATTCACCTGCATAAGAAGTGTGATGATGGCAAACTTCCTGATAAAAGAATAAAAGAAAACAGAATAGGAACTACACTGTTTCTCTTCCATATCCACACATGCCAGACTCATTGTTTCCAAAACCAGTAGATGGTATTAAGCTCCATTAGAATCAATAGGATTTTTGCCAGATGTGTTGGTGGAGCTGTTTTCTAGGGTGAGGTGAAATGAAGGTGCGGACTTAGTCAGGGAGACAGTAACTATAAAGACATTCTATGGAACTGTAGTCTTTTGGGACCTTATAGTTGGGAAAGAAAAAAAGGATGAATGTAAAATGTATCTTCTTAACCCATCCAAACACAGCCCTGATTGAACACAGAGGCTGCCCAGCCATGCAGCTGTGATAGTCTTGAGTCATTTGGATTCTGCTAATGATTAAAATTCAATTTTCTGTGTGTATGTTTGTGTTTGGAATTGGAGCAAATGTGCGATTTTGAAAAAAATCTCCTTTTTTTTTTTTCCCTTTATTGATTCTATTCACACAAACAGTTTTGATATGTGTAAACTAGAAGAGTCTTTTTGGAGGAAAGTAGCCTAGAAGTTTCCCCCAAAAGTACTTCAGTGCTAAACAGGGACATTAAATTCTAAGCCAACGTGTGGGCTCCATCCCCACCTCATGTGTGCCTAGAGAAAGCAACTGAATGAGACAGAGCCTCCATAATACATGAAATATTTTTGTGTGAGAGTCAAACACCATGTAAGTCTTTCAGTTTGATCATTTGTTTTCATTAGAGTCAGATCCAGTCTTTAGCTTTGGAGAGGTTCTTCAGATAGGTACCTCGCAGATTCCCAAGGAGATGACACTCCTTGTTAATTTGTGCTTCGAACAGACTGAAAGTTTCCCTGACAGTAGAATAAGTTGGTGGAGATCATGAGAGTTTGCTAACCTCATGATCGCTGTTGGGTGAGAGAGAAACAGTGAGCAACATTGCATGAAATTCAAGGTGAATTTCAGCAGCATTTGCAGAGAGCTTGAACAAGCATCACTCTGCAGGTATATCACATAAGACCTGTGCCTTTTATGCAGCCTTGCGTGGGAGCACACTACCAAGCTTATCTGGACTTCTGGGCTATGAGTTCCAAAGAAGGAGAAGGGAAAGGATAGCAAAGACTTGCTCCAGCGGCAGTGCTGATTCCCTGTCCTCCAGGTGAGAGGGAGAGAAGGTGACCTTCCTAGCGAGGTTCAACCATGATCAGCACCCCAGACGAAGGAGAAAGGATGTTTGGCTTAAATGTCCTTCAGAAAGCTTCAAAGCACATGTATACTGAGGACATCTCCAGGAGACAAGACAAGAGTAAACTCTTAGAACCACATGTAACCAGGATGTAAGACACTTCAGTGTGAACTACTTTGCTCTTCTCATTCTCCTTTTGCATCAAATTACTTGGTAATGTAGACCAGGCTGACTCCTCCATAAGATTAGGACAGTGATAAAGGAAGAAAAAGGAGAACTTTACACAGCATTCTTGTGATAATATAAAAGACCAAAATAAAATTATGACCTTCTGACTTTTTGATGCCAAACTGGTAAAAAGATTAAAAGATGTATATCTTTTCCATGACAGTTTTAATGTCCAGAAAAAGAAGAAAAGAATGACAAATGTTCAGAGATTTCACAGAAAAAAAGAAAAAGGATTGTGGAAAGCTTTAATGAGGTAGGTATTACAATTAGGAAGAAAAGGCACTTCAGTTTCTGTATGAGTTGAGAAATAGATAACTGAGATAGGAACTGAGATGTCCAGCTGAATGAGCTTGGACAACAAAATGAAAGAATTGTTCAGCTGATGCAGGATTGGAAGTTGGATAAAAGAAATATATCTGACCAGGCATCATTCCTGAAGACGGGCAGTAAAGATCAGGAGTTATTCAGAAAGTTGGAAATAGTAGGAAAGGTGGTAAAGAAATAGGAATGTGCTAACCTGCAAATATGTAAGAAGGAATAGCAAAGGCAGTGCAACCTATACAGTTAAAATCATTTTGGAAATTAACTCTAACAGAAATTTTACTGTACTAAGAGGGTCTGTTTTAGACCTGAAGTATTGGATTCATATACAGATAGAGATTTCTTTGATGTTACACAGACAGAAATTCTACCACAGTTGTGTCATCATGGGAGCATTTAACTTGCAAGTTTTGATCATTAGCCATGATAATTAAGCTTGAGATGAATGCAGATTTATGAATAATATAGTTAGTATAACAGCTAACTTAGTTTGAGCATAAATATAATGTAACAACAGCATAGATTGCACAGTGTATGGCAGGTGAATCACAGAGTGTATCCCAACGATTTCTCATGAAAGATCATAACTTACAGTGACCCACAGTTACATGTAATAGATGTTTGTAGTGCCTTGTCCATACAAAATATGGAATCTTGGGACTATTAATGGATGCAGGCCTAATTGCCATGTGGGCAAAGATTCCCTAGAAATGTCGTGACAACCAATTGCTACTAGCTATAGCAGAGGCAGATGACTAAGTCATGAAAAATAGGTAAACTAAAATTACATAAGGCAAAAGATAAAAATAGTTCTGTATAATGGAGCAGGTAAGGAAGGTGGTATAGTAAAAAGCCTGTAGGAAGGTACAGAACAAAAGTTATGTTTATACTATATCAATATACTAATATACTATATCATACTTATACTGATCTACTATACCTTGTAGTATCCATTGAATCTATTTATTGTATTTTTCCTAACTTTACACTTTGAAATGTCTATATGAACATGAGGATTGTGTCATAGCCAGCACAGTAGTGTTTTTATGGCAAGAGGTGTACTCAGCCCTGGTGAGGTCACATCTGGAGTACTGTGTCAAGTTCTGGGCCTCACAGTACAAGAGGGATGTGGAGCTGCTGGACAGAGTCCAGCGCAGAGCCATGAGGATGATCAGGGACCTGGAACATCTGCCCTATGAGGAGAGGCTGAGGGAGCTGGGCCTGTTCAGCCTGGAGAAGAGAAGGCTGAGAGGGGACCTGATCAGTGTGTACAAGTACCTCAAGGGAGGCAGTGAGGAGGATGGGGCCGGCCTCTTTTCACTGGTGGTCACTGATAGAACTAGAGGAAATGGTCCTCTAGCATTGAAGCATAAAGTTCCACGGGAACTTAAGGAAGAACTTCTTGACGGTGAGGGTGACAGAGCACTGGAACAGGCTGCCCAGAGAGGTTGTGGAGTCTGCTTCTCTAGAGATCTTCAAGACCCGCTTGGATGCAGTCCTGTGCCACGTGCTCTAGGTGGCCCTGCGTGTGCAGGGGGGTTGGACTAGATGACCTCTAGAGGTCCCTTCCAACCTTAGGCATTCTATGACTCTATGATTCTATGATTATGGGTCCCAAGTGTTGCCTGAGGGTGAGGGGGTGTTTGGCAGTGCCAGACTCGCTGTCGGGAGGCTGGACATGGGCTGAGCCCAGCATGGTCCCCTCTGTGCTGCCCCATCAGAGCCGTCTCTGGAGTGAACTAGCCCCAGAAGCAGCATTTCAGCTTGGTGGCCTATAGCGAGTTCATGCCCAAAGAGATCCTAGGAAAGCCAAAGATGCTTGTAAATGTGTGCGATCAGAGGGCCGTGATCTGGGAGTCAACCGTCATGAAACTAAGTTATTGGACAATGTGGCATATGTGAAAGAGTCTTTTTTCTCATATTGTAAAGTATTCTGGAAAAGAACTGTGAAAGTGCAGAAGGTGCTAGCTGTTTAAATGGCTCCTTTGATTTGTTACATCACAGCTGTGGTAAGCAATTTTGGCTTGGCTTTCCTTCACAACAAAAGTTACTACTGTAAGTGTTTATTTTGAATGCTGTCACACTGGGTTGTTGCCACTTTCTAATTTAATGTTAACTTCTCTATTGCAGAAGCTGATCTTTATCCAACCACATATTGAATTGTACTATATTTAATGAATAAACTCAAGATAAATCAAGTGTAGGCTACAGAAGACTGGAGAATAAGTACTGTTATGAATGGCATAGTTGAGAGATTTCTTAATGTTTACACAGCTGATGTTTCTTCACAAGTTACTGATACAAGTATTGAAGATATGTTAAACTTGGTTTGGTAAAGAGGAAGAAGTGAAAATAATATGCCTTCAGTGACCGTGAGTCAATTCTAAATGAGAAGAAGAAAGAAAATGTGCCTGAAACTGGATTTAAAAAAATACATATTTCAGACAGACTCTGATAAACTAGAGAATCTAGTCAGCAAGTCAACTGGACCAAAGATGTCCATACATAATAATGGGGAAAGCCTTGAATTTCTTTCAGACAAAGATGAAAATTTTCAGAAATATCTTGAGAAGAGTAAAATTTCAGGGATACTTTCAACTCTGCCTGAACAAGCAACAGTTAAATTCTATCTGCCCTCATTATCCATGAGGGCAAACAGAGGGTAAATATCCAAAAAGACAAGCAAAAAAATGTAAACAAGATAATATACTGGATTCAAGGGTAGAGCTTTAAAATGACAGGAAAAGGCACTAGTTATCAGAAAAGACACCTTTTGGAAGTTAGAAGTTGGAGATCTAAAAGGTAGTTTGTTGAAAGTTGAGCTGTGATGAATCTTTCAAGAGAAATTGATACAAAAAAAACAAAACAGTCTTTAATTACATTAACAAAGAACAAGAAAAGCAAAAATGGGGCTGGAGCATGGTGAGACTAGAGCCAAGAAGTTCATTTGCCTTATTTTTCAGTGAGAAGAAAGACACAGAACACCAGGGCAAAGTTGTGACCAGGGCAGGAGCAGACACAAATGAAAACTACTGCCTCAGAGCTCATACAAAAACTCAAAAGATTGTAATGATCTCAAGCTAGAGAAATTTTCTTAAAAATGTTTTGGCAAGATACTGGAGAAAAGCAAAATTGTTACCTAAATTTTAGAGAAACAAAATAAAATCATGAATTGAAAAAGCAATTGGGACACACATTTGCTCATTAGTCTGATCTTAGAACTTAGAATAATTACTGAGGAAGAGAACAAATAAAGACATAGAGGTAAATGCAGAATGGGAAGACATTAATCTAGATTTATTTGAGAATTTTCTTGGATAAAGTTACTGCCTTTTGGCTAAGCAGCACATTCTCTAAAAAGCATTGTATAATGTCATATATAAACTTGCATATTAACCTTGAGAGTACAGAGATTAACACAAGATTTTTAAGGTGATTATGGTACTCATTCATTGGGAAGTGACATTTGGTGCTTGTGCAAAGGGCAGAGTCAACCACTCTTCATGTATGCTCTGCTATGAAGTGGGAACCAAGATAAAAATGATAAAGAAGTGAAAAAATGTACATTGATCAGTCCCTGGAGGACTAGGAGTCAGCAGTAAAATGCACCCATGAAAAAGGTAAACGAGTACCATGTAATGTGCTTTTTTATTTGTTTGTTTTTTCAGCATAGTGCAAGCATTAAAGTCATCAGCTGTTGGTTGGACCCAGTGTGTATTTCTGTGTACAGCTTGGTCACAAATGTAGAGAAAAGATTAATTCAGCTGGAAGAGGTGCCAGGGAGTGCTAGCAGTTTTGGGGGAAGTAAAAAAGGCCACACATTTTAAAGAAGTCCAATAAAACAAAGGCTTGGGTTGGAGGTAGAATAAGATTATTCTTTATACATATATGAGGGGGGTAAACTTCAGAGAGGGTCAAAAGTTATTTAAGTTAAAGGGCAAATGATGGCGCTGAAATAAATTATTATTATTAACTACCTACAAATAAATTTAGTCTGCAAATTATAAGGTTCTAATTATTAGAAGACTGATGTTTGGAACAACCTTTTAATCAGAGCAAGATTATTTTAAGACATCACTTGATACTTTAGGGAAGACACTTCATGATGCTGTAATGGGCCATGATTAGGAGACTGGATTTGATGATTTGGTAGGTTTCCTCTAGGTCTGTGCTCCTATGACAAGAGGTAGAATATCTTATAGAGATACCAGTCAAAGAACTGCATGGAATTATAAAAGACTAAGATCAAAAATAATGCAGTCTATATCAAATTGGGTAAAAAGTATAGTAGAATGGAGGAGGTAGGAGGCAAAAGAGGAGGTGGCCATTGGACTCTCTCATTATGATCTCTGATGATGAATCTCATCATTATGATTATGATTATGATGAAATTTGTCCTTTCTCTTCATTATTAAAGATATAAAAAGATGATGATAAAGAAAAAAGGGAGGTATAAAGTCATTTACTTTATGCCCAGGTCCTCATCCTCACCTCCATGCCAAACATCAAGCAGCTACGACAGCCTGGTTTTGTACTTGGGAAGTGCATGTCTCTGCCTGCTTCTGAAGCAACTGCAGCTGCAAGCAAATCTGTAATCTGGTGAGTGGAGAAGTCTGGGAATGTACCAAACACCATTTTCAAGATAAACATGGCAAAGTTCTGCAGGGTTCCTACATGGGAGCAAGATACAGGAAGAAAGAGAAATTCATAGAAGAAAAAGGATTTTGCACAACTAAACCTGTAACAGAGTCTGTGGTAAATGTCACTGTTGCAGTCTTTTGCTTCTCTGAAAACTATCAACTTTCCAGCCAATAACCATTAACTTGCTAAAATATGATTAAAAAAAACCCTCAAAAAGTCCATGCACTACTGCCTAAAAAGCAGGACTACATGCCTTGCAGTGATGGTGCAAGGAAGAACCTGTGACTGGTCTGTATGAATTCAATAGAATGGATCTCAGAAAGGGAGAAGAGTTACTTAAATCAAAGGACAGCCTTGGCACCAGGATAACTGGATGTAAACTACCCAGGAATACATTCCAGTTGTAAAGCAGAAGGCAGTTTCTGCTCGTCATGGGAGAGGTTCTGGCACAAACTTTCAGTAGCTGTAGCTGGGCCAAAAACTTTTAAGCTGTACAAGCTGATGTAGTTAAATAGTTATTAAAGATGGAGCATATTAAAAATTATTAGGATCTCTTCTTCTGTGAAGGCTAGATTGAGGTACCTTGGACCTTTACGGTGGTTTTAAGACCTTTAAGGTCTATAGTTTTCTGTCTTGCAACCTGTATCTTCAGTTTTTATTGTTGTATCTTCTTTCTTTCTAAAAGAAAGAAAGGCCTGTATCTTNCATCTTCAGTTTTTATTGCTTTATCTTCTTTCTTTCTAAAAGAAAGAAGAAAGAAAGGCCTGTATCTTCTTTCTTTTTATCGTTCACAGCTGATGAGGCAGTAGTTGTAGAACTAGAAGTTGTAGAGTTGTCGAGCAATGGCAACAGCAGATGTTCAAAGCTTAGGGCAGCAGCAGCGCTGAGGCATGCTCTAGGTTTCAGCACCACAAGATCTGTGCCAAAATGCTTCAGATTTATTTCATTTTGACCGCCAGTTTTGTAAAAATGTCTATCTGGATAAATCCTAGACTTTACTGCAGTCAGCAGAGCCTCTTTCTGACTTTCCTTCCTCCCACAGTTACATCCTTTCAAACCAGCTAGGCTTAGGCTGCACCACAGTAACTCACAGCTGGCGAAGCTTCCCAGCGTCCTTACTCAACTCCTGTTGCACTGTGTAACCCTGCAGGGCAGAGAGCTGCCTGTGTCTTACTGCCACATGTCAAGGCAACGCCAGCAGCAACAGCATGTTAGCATTGCATTAAAGTCAGCCCACATAGACTGCTGCTTCAGGGGAAGACATGGAATGACAACCTAGTCATTTCACTGCTTCATTTGCATTGCCACTTATGGGTATTTGACAGCCATGATTGGAACTGATTGGAAAACAGGTAAACTCACACATGCAGTACGTGAAATAGCAGGGGTCTGCGGTCAATAACTGAGTGAGTGATTTCAAAATAGCTACCAAGAATTCAGCCAATTATCTGATCTCCATTTAGCTGGCTGTCATGTTACGAAAGAAATATGAATAATAAAAATGGTTGCAAGGAGAGATGAAATAAAAGGAAAGAAAGGGGGGAAAAGTTTCTTAAATGTGCTGAGCTACTCCTTCTTCAAAGGGCTCTCCTGTGGCTCTCCCATAGACTGCCGACTTGCCATATTACACAGCAGGTGGAAGAAGAGTGAAATGTTTGCAGCTGCAAACATCTGCTGGACAGATGTCTGTGTCTGGTCTTGGTGTGAGCCAGCAGGAGAAATCTCTTACGGAAACTGGGGGAGAGATTCAAGAAGTTGTCTGGGGGTATGTAAGAAAGCCCTGGCAAAATATCTCTGCAGTAGGTCAAGACATGGCTCCATGGGGCACTGCTGCTTTCACTGCCAACAGTAAGTCCAGGATTCCCAGAATATTGTGCATCATGATGAGAAAATGTGATCTAGTGCTGAAATGAGATTTTTTTTCAGATCTGCAGTTGACACACATCCCTGTTTGTAGACTTGCTAGAGGCCTTCCCTTTGCACTCATAGCAATCAGTTGTATTTCTGTGTACTTTTGTGGACAAAGTTAAGCCTCTGAGAAAGCAATTGAAGACAAGCAGAAAGATGCACACAGAAACAGCCCATCATGAACAAGGAGAAAAGAAATAACTGAGTACACAGGAGGAGAAAGGGGAAAGCTTTTGTCCCTCTTTTCTTTTATAAAACATTTATATTTTGCTAGAATTACTTGCACTTGACTGACTGTCATAAATCTCTTGACAAATTGAATCTGTACTCACCTGAGTACAGTACATCTGAGTACATCCCCAAATATTGTCTCATTCTCAAATTATTAAAATCTCCCATTTCCTTGGGACTGTGGGATCCCTTCAACGTGGAATGGAGATTCAGGCAGAGTGGCTACACCTTTCCTTCCTTGTGGACAAATCTATCCATGAACTGATTTGCATTCTTCCTTTTAAAATCAGCTGCCGTCCCCAAAGGTCGTCTGCTCCCTGTTCCCTGTCTCCTTTGAATACCTCCTACCTGGGGAATTTTGTGGATTAGGAAAAGAAGTGACAGAGAGCTTGAAGCACATTTATGTGGCAGGCAATTGGGAGCAGATAGTGCAAAGCTGAGGCCTGCAGAGAGGAGGACCTTAGTATGTGGAGGAGAGAGGCAGCGGGAAGAGTGCAATAAGTGAGTCTCATCTGAAAAGAGAGAAAGTGGGAGCCAAAGAGCCTGGTTCTCGAGATGGAAGCATTAATGTTTAATTAATGTCATTGCAATCATTTACATCCAATTTCCAAACCAGTGCTACCTGATATTTGAAATAGGCAAGTTCAGAACGGATGATGAAGGCAAAGATTTTTTTACAGTTCTGTACAATGCCCCTAAGGCACACATATATGGCTTTATGTCTGCACAGCTTGTCATGTGCTATTCTTCACTTATCTCTGCCATCACCCTTCCTGATCTCCCCATAGTTTTTTTTGCTCAGAAGCAGAGAGAAATGGACAATGGGCCCCAAGACTGTTCGGCTGCATAGCTTCTTCATTAAAGTTGGCATTCAGCAGTGACACTTCACTGCCTTTCAAGAGCTGATGTCTCATTGAATCCAGCAGCAGCAGAAGTATCAGCAATGGTGGCTTATCCTCCACTGAGCAGCTGAGGTTTGGGTAATGGGAGACAACTTTGGAGATTAAGACAGGTAACAGTGGTGACATTTTCTCACTTGCATTTTTAAAGGCAGGACTACCCATTTACCCACCCTATGAGATCACTGAGCTTCTTGAATACATTGTTTTTTGACTAGTCAGAGCAGAGAGTTTTTAACATCTTTGAGAAAATGTACAAGAAATTTTGTGAATGTTATCATATCTACAGCTGGATTCAGTAAGTAACTGTGTTTGGTGCTGATTAGACGGGAAGATACATCCAAAATTGACTTTGCTTTGGTCAGTGGGAATCCAATGCATTGGCTGATGGTGCTCCAAATATCTGTGTGCAGGTGGATGAAAATTCATCCAACCTGGGAGATGACCTATAAATCATTAGGAAACATGCATACCAGATACCTCAGCATTTGAGGTTCTTGGGGAAACTTTGTAGGGGATAAAAGAGTTCATGTGAATTCAGCTGGAACATGAATTCAAAGCTCAGACCAAGACAGTCTAATTCACCTAGCCTTAGAGAGGCCCTAGATCTACGCACACTGTTCAGAGTCTGATGTGGCTCGTGTTGTCCACAGTGCTTGTCTATGCATTCCTAATAGTGGTGACATTAGTAATGATACTCTCAGGCTACTGGCAAGAACACCCACCTCCCATTTGCTACTGAGTCCGCCTACTCAAACATCCTCTGCAACAAGTCCTGCTTTGCTAAGTGCAAATGAAAGAGGCCTTGCCTTGCAGTGTTGGCAGTCCTGATTCCTGTATCAATTCCAAAGTGGAAAGGTTGCTTTAAGAGTTTATTCTCAATTCTATAAAAGTATACTTCTGTGCCTTCAGCTTATTTTAGTCTCGGCGATTATCCCTAAGATTTGCACTATACAGCAATGTTTAATAATATAGCTGTCAGAAAATCCTTGTGTGCACACATATGCAATTCCAAGTCCTGTCTAGATTTATGATATCACACTGTAATATCTTTTTGAACTTTTTTTCTAAGTCCAGAATGTATTCTGTTCTGGTACTACAGCCCTTAGTACTTCCAGCATAGCAGCTATTTAAGCCGGTGCTGATTCTCAGCACTGATGCCCACAAGTCACAGAATTTAAAGGTCCCCCTCCATTTAAAATTCCCAGCATATGCCTATTAATTTGCCATTGCTGTCCATTGCTGTCTCACAAATGAAGCTGTCTGCATATGAAGATGTCACTGGAAAGATCCAGACCTTGCAAGGCAAAGCAGTAAAACAGGGCAAAGGGAAATCTGAAAGTCCCAGCAAAAGGATGTGGGACTGCCATTAAAATTTGGGCTACCCATACAGGTACCTACAAAGCTGGGTACAAGTGCAAAGCTTGAGGACATGGTAGGTGACCTGAGAAAAGCCCCAAAGTGCATGCCCACCTCCAGTTCATTAAGGATGAACTAGGAGGTACAGTGTTTCCAGGAGGAGGCAGCTGACACTAATCCAGTTGGATCCAGAGACAGAAGCAGAAGAGAGGAGGTTAGATGGGACTGCAGGAACTGCACCTTCCTTAAAAAAAATATTTATAGTTCTGATGCCTCATGCATCATTCTCTCTAGTTCTCTCTCCTCTCTTGAAATAATGGCTGAAAATATTTTCAAATTGGTTAAATTAATTGTTTTGTGAAATAGCTTGCTTAGTTTAACTGTGGGTTGGTAGGTACCAGTGAGAAAAGGGGAAAGCTCAAAAGAAATTAAAAATATTTCTCTATGCATCAAGCAACAAGTATTTCTACCAATACTCTACAAGGAGTTGAAATAGAGTGAAATAGATATTTAAAAATTTCAATAAAATACTTAAAAATATAGCAAAAAGCCCCTTTGCAAACAGTCCATTTTCTGGATTCACACTACATGAGTCTTTTAATGTTTATGTTTTAGAGGAAATATAAACTTTAAGACATTATGCCTCAGAATTACCACTGGCTGTAGTAAGTTAGCAATCTTTAATGCTTTGTTCCAGATCTATTATCAATGACACCTGTGAATTCAATTCATTTCTCAGTCTCACAAGATCACTAGCTTTAGAAAGTGCTATGATGAAGTGACAGAGCTGAGAGCTTCTGAGCTACTTGGAAAAAAAAGTGCTTTGGAAGTAAATCCATTTACTTCAGAGTTCATGACAGTTTCTTTAGAAAACTTTAGTTTAGATAGGCACCTGCTTCAATCTGCTGACAAACTCGCTGATGATGATGATGAAGATAGGGATGTGTGGAAACCAGGTTCTGTAATTCTCTCCAGATATCCAAGTTCAGAATCTATGAAAGAGAGGCTGGCCTGCCTAGTCCAGGGGAAACAAAGTGCAGAGTGCAATCCAGAAGTGCATAGGAAAGTGCACCAAAATATCACATAATTCCTGAGACATCAAATATAGAAACTGTAAAATTCACGGATCAAAATCCCTAAAAACATGCACAGGAATGGTCATTATTCTGCATGAACATTGCATCTTTTGAGGGTTGGTGACACCACACCATAATATAATTTGCCTCTAATTTAGCCCAAAAGAGAAATAAGTATTGCGGAGACTGCCTGTGATCCATGCAGGAATAGCATGGTCTAACGCAGACCATACGGACATCACGCTGACAAGGGGCTGCTGCCAAAGTACTCAGCTGCTCACACCTCAGCTGCCTTGATGCAGAGTTGCTCAAAATCAGGTAGACTTAGCCTTTCTAGTGCGAGGATAAAGTTTCCTAACCTTCATAAGGTTAGGAGTTAGGCATCTTGAGTTCTCTGGAAAACAGTTGCTGTTACTGCCCCACCACTCTGACCATGGTGTTCTAAAAATGAATCTCTCCAGACCACTCTGTTGCCTGTGCAGCATCTCTGGTGGTTCACAAATGCATCAATTAACAGGAAGAAGTTTCCTTTTGACATGTCTGTGCATGTGGAGTGAAATTATCATTTGAATTCTAAGCAACGAGACACTATAATTCAAGAATTCCATTGAATCAAGTCTGTTGACACTCTTCAATGAGGTACCTTTTAGTTTTGCAGAAACCTGACAGCAGAAAAAAAGCACATCTAATGCCTGATTAAAATAAGCTGAACTGTGAGTATGCTAATATATAATAGCTATCTCACCAACTAGAAAACTTATACTTGTTTAACCTGATGGTTAAACTAGACAGTAACAACAGATATTTCTGTTTAGGTTCATTGCTTGAATAATTTTTGGTTAGCAAAAAAGTGCCAGGTTAGATGGTACTAACAGTGCAACCATGGGAACAAATTAATGAAGTGCTGATGCATAGCTGAAGAAAGATGCTTGCATGCCCAAGAACATTATGCTTTCATGTGTCATCTTATGTTCTTTTGAAAATGAATATATGAATTAGTTAAAATAATGTATAAAATGCATGAGTAAGGAGTGGTTCTATTGAGTTTTCTTTTGGGTGATGTTGTATCTCCCACAATCTGCCCTCAACAGCATGGTACATTGCTTCTGCCTGGCAATACGAAGATAAACATGATAAATAATTATTTGGATTTTACCTGTAAAAATCTGTATTTTCTTCATGTTTATGTAAACCATGTTTTTTATAACTCCACTGAGTCTAACAAAAAATGGAGGTAAGAAATGTCATAAGTTTAGTTAGGTCCTATTGAATGCAGTCAACCAGATTTGATAATGAACAAATATTTTTTGGTAGCTCTGCAAAGCCGTAATCAAGCTCTTGTGCAGAAAGACCCACTGACGACCTCACTTACTTGAATTTCAGCTTCTGTCAATGGAGATTTGATGTCACTATGTGTTTTTGTCATTCAGGATATGTCATCCATGTCATCTGTTATTGCTTTCCCTCTTACCAATGTCAAAGCAATCCTTGTTTTGCCAGAACTGAGTGAAATATTTTGTATGAATTTTCTTTTTTGCCCATAAAAAGAGAAGCAGGTTAACTGAACATTTCAAAGATTCATGCTGATTGTTATAAAATCTATCAATTGAAGACAAAAAAAAAAGTAGCTCCGAGGAGAAAAAAAGCTCTATTTTTATTGGGAATTCTTTAAAAATAAAGTGCATTTTCTTTGGAGTTAAAAAAGATATAATTTGAGGCTAATCCACATTTGACTTTTTGCACCATGAAATGGCAAAGACTCTCTCTGCACAGGGTTAGTATTAGCACTGAAACAAGCGGGGGCCTTCTGCATCCAAATGCCCTGCAGCCTCGGCTATATTGATAATGTCAACACTGTGTCATCAACATGTTCTCACTGCAGGATAAGTCCTTGTCATAGAAGTTATGGAAGCTACATAAGGCAGATCGTCAGTCCCATATATCTAAGAGGGAGGGAGCTCAGCCGATGCGGCCAGGGGAATTAAACAAGGCAGGGATGCTGGTCCCACAGGGTGCCTGTCCAGGGAGCAAGGAGAGTTCTGCTAGGACGGCTTCTCAGCCCAGCACTAGCAAATGCATCTCCTAGCAGAATGGCAATGCCAGAAATGGCCAGGCTAAAAGCTGTCCTGCAGATATCACTTAGATAGACCTCAGTCTCTGCTTTTGCTAATCTTTCCCTTTCTCATAACCCCAGAAGAAACACTGATGATCTTTGATGTGTTTGAAACTTTTAGGAGATATCACTCATTCTCATCAAATGTTTATGTCTCACTATTCTTACAACTTCTTGTTGTAATGGATAAGACAATGCTTGTCTTATCCATATAATAGTTTAAAGTTTTGTCACATAACACATTTTTGCTTGTTCTTTGTTGATGCAAGTTCTGACTACATTGTTTTCATACTGACAAAGCATACAATATTTTTCTTGTAATTTCCCTCCTCTCATTAATCTTATCCATCAGCTTGTCCTTCCTTTTCTTATGTTTGTTTTATAGATTACAAATATCTTCTTCACCTTCTCTCACACCTTTGGAGTCTTCTTTGTCTTGATTAAGAAACTAATTAGTTTAAGGTTACCATTGCTCAAATGATTGTCATGTCACCTGCCATCTGTTGCTCAGAAGATTTTATTCTAACAAACAATCCTCCTTTCAGACAGCGCACAAGCGAAGGTTTTTACACAATGTCTACAACACAACAGACAGATTATCTGTATGATTCGTCATTTTTATATTTCTCTGAATTGGAGAAGTAGGGAAATCTGTGCCATTATTAAATATTTTAGGTATATCATCCTTGGCTGTGAAGAAGCAGACATCCACACATCCTTTGGTGTGAGCAAGTATCTCCTCAAGACCTAATTCGTTCTTATCTTAGTAATGTCATCCAAGTAAAACATGGTGTTTCAGGATCAACGAGTCAGGGTCTCTCATGTCTACTCCCAATACAGGAACTTCTGTACCAGGGAACTCCTAACTCTGATTAGCTCCATTTAGTCAAGCATCCACTCGGCAGCTGTTCAGATGGCTGATGATGGCAGTGATCATCTCTAAAGTGCAAATTTCTTCAGAGATTTCCTGGGAGGAATCCTATCCCCTACTGTGGGAGTATCCCCCAGTGCATGGCAAGATTGCCTTAATTTTAATCTAAAATCAATTTTGCTGGTGTTGATGGGACTTAGGCGAATTAAGGTTTGCAGGATTTATGATTATGTGAATGTTTAATATGCCTGTATGTTTTAGGCTCAATGTCCACTAAACATCCTTATTTTATATTATTAATGTATCAAAATCCTCACAAACCAATAACAAGTATAAGTGCTATAGATTTTTCCAGCAGTTCTTTAAACACTGAATTTTAATTCATTTGTTGCAAAATATTAGCACATGAAAAAAAAGAAAATGGGCATCTTGCTGGCTAGCTGTGGTTGACCTCAGCAGCAGGAAGGCAGCCCGCAGTGACAGCTCGCTCCCAACACTATTAGTCAGAAGTGCTGCATTATCATGGCTCTGTCACTTGCAATAAAGCTTCTGATTTCTACAAAGCAAGAGCCCTTTGCTGTTATGTAACTTCTTAGTAATAGTCTCTACATCATTTGGAGATACGTTCTGTAAGCTTTGATTTGAATAAATGCCATGGCTGATGCTGTTTTTTTTTAGATAAAAATAATTTGTTTTGACAGTAAATTAGTATGTATGATTTAGGGGCATATCTATTCCTGTTGATCTTTCTGTTCCTATTGACAAATTACTGCTTGTTTTTGTCTAATTATTCCGTATATTTCTCTACTTCCATTTAAATTTGAGAAAAAACATCTGATGAGTGACCTGGAAGAATGATTTTGAGTGTGAGAGTCTCCTAAAACTTCTCCAAAGTAACTACGTGTGCAGAAGAATTATTTCAGTTTTTCTAGAATAGTCCTGTCTTCTCAGAGACTTTGATCATCTGTTGACCCAAAGGACTTTCTGGCAGATTTCTGGCCTCTGATCCTTTTCCAAAAGGATTAGTGGTTTTATGCCCTTTGCTACCTTTGCTACTTTTTTTTTTGTGCTTGAATTTAGAGGTAAACTGGCAGAATTTAAAGTCTTATTTTTCTCCCCAGTTTCTTTAGTGTTCTCAGGTTACAATTCCTAATTTTGAGGAAGTATGTAGACTTGATTAGGGTCCAGTACTCCACTTGCTCTTGAGAAGAGTCACAGTAAATTTTTGCATACACAGATGCTGCTGAGCATTTCCATCTCCTAAGATATACGGAAAGGGAAAAAATAGCATATTTTCTATCCCAGACCTGTTATGGAAAATGCAATATTTTAATCCCTGATTGCTCTGTTGACTCAGGAGTCATAAATTCTGTGAGACTCATTAATAAATAAAAAATTATCTTAGAACATGAGGAAAGCTATTTATTTCTTCCTTCTGGAAAAAAAATTACAGTGTCTTCAGTGTCATCTACAGCTGAGCACCTCTATGGTTTGGGAATGTTGTATGATAGCACTTTACGGCCTGATAACAATCTTCATCTCAAACACACTGTATATCTCTGTTGTCAGCTCTCATGATTTTATTGCAAGTCTCACAAGGTTTTTAAGTTGTTATCTGAATGTGAAAGATTCCCACACTTTCATAAAAAGAAGAAATTTCTGGTGCAACTTGTTCCAAAGAGTAGTTGAAAATATACCTGAAGGGTGATATACAGATAAAAATAATTGAAAGTAAATAAAGAATTTCTTCAAGCATATGACTTCTACCAAAATAAAGGTCTTTGTGATTTTAAGCTCTGCGGATGGAGTGCTATTTCCCACAGTCAGGAGCCCCAGAGACACATCTGGCAGTGCTGTTGGCTTCTCCCCTCTCAGATATCAAACTAAATACTGGTGATCCACCGGTGCGGTGTGATAAACCCTGGAAGACGGCCCTGGAAGGCACTGACCAGACTGCCAAGAAGCCCCAGCTCATGGTGCACGTGCCGCATCCTCTCCACTGCGCCCGCCGATCACCCACCCCATGCCGAGCGCCCCTGTATCCTAGGCAGAGAGTTAAAGGCAGTGGGATGGGATGGACTCTTGTCATATCACAGCACAATTAACTGTTTCTCACCAGTTTCAGGCGTGCTGCCCCAGTCCTTGGGCATGGCCTGCTCTTCCTGTTGCATTCCCAGACTTGCAGCCATCCCACTCCTTTGAGACTCTTTCAAATCACCACAAACTGGATATTCCCTTGGGAAGCAGCATGGGCACATTGCCCTCTGGCCTGGTGTCCGTCTGCTGGGGGCAGCTCCCAGAGCTCTGCTCTGCAGAGGCAGAGCCAGACAGACCCTCACTCCCGAAAGCATCGAATCCGCTCGTCCTTTTGAAGCACACCAGACCTGAACACACTAATTCCAGGCCTCGTATATAACACCGTTTCTGCAGTTTTTCTGAAACTAGAAATGTTAAACACATACCTTATTTCCATCCTGTAATGTTAACCAGCCTTCTGCTGTCAGACTTCTAATCTGACATATTTAAACATCCTGATAAGTTAATAACAGTGTCTAGGTTCTCAGCGACTGTTAGAGCTTCCATCTTCAGGCAACACTCTCAGATGTATCAGTACATTTGACTTGCTATGCAGGTAATGTTGCATAATTTGCTTTGGAAGCATATTGTGGCCAGCACTGATGCAATATAAGATATCTGGGGTTTATAAATACATATACAAAAGACCTGAAAAGCTGCAAGCATGAATATCATAATAGCATTTTTTCCCTGTACACTGCAGGTAATACTAACTACTCAGATTATGGTTCACAGTATGATATTCTAGTAGTTCAATAAATATGGCTGGAAAAACAGTTTACTAAGTAAAGCCACTTACAAATACTTTCCTAAGCATTAAAAATTGCAGCTGAACTTAGATTTTCTAAACAAATACATTACAGAGAAATGCAACATGTACAAGCCAGCCTGAAGTACTAAGTGTGCTGTCTGTCAAAATAAAGGATCCACTTCACTGAAAAGCCCTGAGATGGAATTACCTCTGGATGTGTGCTCACCCTGGGCTCATCTTTGTTTCTACTGAAGCCAAGCGCAAAATCCCCATTGATTAAATGGCAACAGATTCAGTACATTTGCACATGTTATGAAGAAATTAAAAGTTTGTTTCATGAACTTTATAAAAGAATTGTTAAAAGATCCTTTTTTTTAGGTTCGTTTATTCAAAAATACCCTTATTTAATAGTAATTTATGGGGACATGCAGGACATTTTTGGTACTTCAGCATCTAGAACAGATCTAGAATTTCAGCTACAGAACTCTGGAGTTTTCAAGAGTGCAATGCAAATGTCCATTCCCGCATCGTACCCTCCCCAAAATAGTGCAGGGAGATTAAATTATCTTTAGACGCATTTATTTTATAAGTGGAGGATTGACTATAGCCATAGCCTAGGTGACAGCGTGGGAGGCAATTAGCTGCTCAGCTATGTGACTCTGCCTTAATCTATGGCCTACAGTGTATGGGCTGCACTTAACAGCATGAAGAGAACTGATAAAGCATGACTTCATTTTCTCTGGTAAATCTTCCCTTGATCTACTGATGCAGTAATTATCCATATTCAACAGAGTCTCAATGTAGACGATCATTTTTTTCTCCCTAAAAACGTAGAACTTACAGGAAACTGTGCACACAAAGATATAAACCAGGCACGGATGATTTTAAGCATCACATTGTTTGGAGACTTCAAACACTGCTTTAGGCAGTTCTGGTTAAGCACCCAAACTCCATAGCCACATAAAAGGTTCTTGCTCATAATACGGCATTGACTTAATTCAGGATTTTTTAAGATCCATTCAGTAATTCATTCTGACACAAGTAAGAACAACCAGCTCTTAAGTGTGCAATGTGCAGAGATTTAAACAGCTAAACGGAACTGTTTACTCTTTGATTATACTGAATGGAGATCGAGGTAACAGAGTAAGTGAAGCAGGCAAGACAGCAGTTCGCTCGTCAGATGCACGTGTCTGGCTCAGGTGAGCTGAACAGTTCTCCACGTCCCACTGACTGCACTGACAAAATCTCATTTAACTATCTGGGGAGTTGCTGGACATCTAGCACACCTATAGATCTATACATATGGATATGTAAACTGAAGTAACAATTTGCAAGCTGAATCCTACAGTATGTATCTTCGCTTGTTTCAATAGTGTTTTGTCCCCTTTGTACATATGAGAGAATAAGACAACTTGGAGTATGCCTGGGACAAAATTGAATTTTGATCAAGATAAAGATGATAAACTGGAATATATTTCTGCTTATTATCTGAAAAAGTCACAGGTAAATTTTAATTAGGGCAACCTTTTGAAGTACAATACATGAAAGAACATACATACCAGTGAACTCGAAGATACTTCTAGTTTCATTCAGGGTATCTTACTACTTTTTTTGAGTTAGTGTTTCTGAAGCCCTTTTCTTTCTGACCTGTCATTACGTTTCTGCAAGTATAAATCCAATTTGCATGAAGTGCCTTGAAGAACACCATGTAGGTGAGAAAGACCAGAATACCAAAGCACTATTGACTAGCTCTTTCTTTAATGAGAGATTTATTCATCATCCTAAAGAGGTCATCACGCCTCTCTTCTGACTCCTACTCCACATTTGGGGATTTTTTTTCCTCTGCCACAGCAATGATAAGCCAGGTAGACATCTACCATTGTAAAATAATATAAATACATTGGTTCCAGCTGTGTTAAATATAAGGTTATTATAACTCTATCAAACTAACTGTGCACAGGTAAGCCATGGTTTGCAAGTTCTTATGCTCTTGATAGATCCTAAATATCTTAATGTGAAATTATAATCATATTAGAAGGGAGTTTGGCTTTACTTCATTTCTAGTTCTTACCTATAGCATTGTCATTTTGATGGTTCACTGAATGCATAATTGTTCAATTTACCTATTTAAAAAAAAGATTAAAAATAAAGCCTACTTAAGCCTTCTTAAACACAACTCTCTTTATATATTTAGAATATTCAGTTCCCTTAGCATATCTATGTTTGAAATATGTGACTTTCCATTTACAAGCAAACCATGGGTCGAAGTCTGATCTCATACAAGATAGTTACACTGGAGTTAATCTCATATTTTAAATGGAATAATGTCCAATAAATATAGTGCAATGCTAGCAGAATCCTAAACACAGAAAAATGACCTGGCTGAACTGAGGTGCAAGATACTTTTACTATTTTTTTTTTCTGGTAAGGGTGTGCCTCAACAATAGATAAATGCCTTAAAGGGATTTAGGCCATATTCAGTGTTCCATCAAAAAACTGCACAATTATCTACCTTGTAATAAACTCTGTGCTTTTACTTTTTTATAAGAGATAAATAGGTTTTATATGTTGTTCTCATGGGAAGCCATATCAGTTTAACTAGACTTCAATATTTGATTTGGTTAAGCCAGTGTTTCTTGTATTGAAACACTCTTTTATTACAAAGCATCTACCAAAGAAAAAAAATGAATGCAGGTATTAGCCCTACAGACATTTTTCTCACTGACATTTTTTGGCACTAGTGGAGTTAGTTAGGTAGAATGTATATTAATACAGGGTTTCTTCTTTTTTTCTTCAGCCTGGCTAAAATTTTGAATATGACCTACAACTGACTATTTGCTTCTGGTTAATTCAAATTCACTCTGTCTGATAAATCCAAATTCATATTCAGAAATATCCTCAAAATTAGAATGAATAATTTTGTGAACTTTAGGTTTTCCTTCTTTTGATCCTTCTCTCCCTCCCCAGTCATTCATATAAATGTCTTATCTTTAGTTCGTTCCAAAATCTACACAGTGTTTCAGACATATCACATGCAATTGCTGAGGAAAATTTGAGCAGAATATGCAGCAAAACACAGTACAATGAAACTACAAAGGATGTTAGTCACAACAGATGTGGAGAGACCATAACCAAATTTTCTGCCTCTTTTCAAATTTAAATTCTGAAAAGAGGCATAACTTTCCACTGATAAATATTTTGCTTTCTTCGAATGGAAGGTTATGGATGGAAAATGATTTTTGCCTGTGAATAATGCATAGGTAACCCCTAGGAGCAAAATCTGAACAATGAGAGCCATCTAAATGCTGATCTGAACAGATGTTCCTTCCTACCACTGAGAACAGTTTGGGAAATCATTTTAAAAATGTAATTATAAACTCATTACATCAGTGCCACTTTCCCTGTCGGAGAAACACAATTCTTTCCCAAAGACAATTCTTTTGGATTTTGTGTGATGTTCTACTTTCCATCTGGAAGAAATTATTTATCTCAGCAACAAACTGTGCCACCCAGCTTGTCAAACTGCTTTCAGTTATCAACCATAACTTGATGATTTCAATTCTAAATTCGAATTAGACAGAAAGACAGAATTCAAGCAACAACCATATTCAAAGCCACATCATGAACAGATGTAGAACTTCTGGTTACTACTGGTACTATTTTTGCTTATGGGATGTACACATAAACACGCACACAACTCACTACCTCTGATATATGTATGATGTATGTTTATTACAATGGTAAATTTAACCCTGCAGACTTAATGAGGGATTTACTGTAAAAAATGTTGTTTAGTGGAATGTTACTGGCCCAATCACCCCATTATGATATAACACATAAAAGTACATTCTGTGGTAGTCAACATATCAGTCTGGTGAATTTATTCCTCAGGACACCCTACTCTTATAAAGAGACATATGAAAACTTTAAACAAATTTGAGAGCTACGTGTTCCTTACAAAGGGTATGTAATATTTCCATGTGGGTGTTTCAGTTAATATATAATTAAAAAGAACTGCCACAAAATGTGTTTTCAGGCTTTCAGGAAGATGGTATAGTTTTCCTATTTGCGACATCTAATGAAGATAAGAGATAACTGAGCTTTACAAGTCACCTTTAAGTTACTCACCTTAGCACTTTTCAAACACACATTCCTGCCCAAATATCCTGCAGCTCCTGAGCTTACTGAGCATTCGTTCAGCTACCTCTGGGTACCATCTTTTTCCATCCAGAAAATGTGAACAAGCACCAAATTTTCTCTTTCGTTAAAAAGTAAACGCAAATTTACACATGTACTGCACTCCATGACTAACTTTCTTCCTGGCTGACAAGGAAAATGAAAATTAGCCTCTGGCGCAACAAGGATACAGAAGAAGCTTTGTCCTTGAATTTAAGACAGCTGCATCAGTGTGTATCTTGCTGCTGAGATTAAGCATGATGACTATTTACTGCATGTTATTAAGTTGTTGATTAGAATGCAGGAATTGACAACTGAAAATTTTACATAAGTCAGTTCAGATGAGCTAAGCGTCACTTGATTAAGCAGCAAAATCTAAATGCACTGTGTGGGGAATAGAGAAATAATGTTTTTCCCTGATATTGATTCACTAAATTCAGAAATTGTGAAATACTTAGTAGTTACCAATATGGAGCATCATCTCACATACACAACTTGTCATAGAAAATTTAAATGTAAAGACACAGTAGTTTACTAGACAAGGCACAAGAGACACTGAAGGGAAGGCAAGCAAATATGTGGGTAGTAATAATAAGATAATGGGATAGGAAGATATTTCCACATTTGTTTGCTTAGATTTTTCTTTAACTCATTTTATACAGAGAAGACAATAAAAATGAATACTCAGGAGGGCCCCACATGAAGGAAGGGAATGAAAAAGAGACTAGAAGGGAAGGAGGGAGGCATAAGAGACTCCATTAATGGAGGAGGTTCTGTTGGAGAGTTGCAGAAAAGATTCATCAAATAAAGCCAGAGAGAGATGGAGATATATGGGATATACAGTAAAAAGCATTATGGCAATAAGAGGGTACTTCTCAAGAGCAGCAAAAGATAAGTAAAGTAGTAATGAAAATATCACGGTAGTATCATGGCTCATTTTTAAGACAATGGGAAGTTCCATTTCAAACTGAACAGCAAAATAACATTCTTAAAATTAATGTTCTTGGAAGTCAGCTCACTATTTGGCATTTTCCAGGGTTCTGCTCCCAAGGCTTCTATTTAACCTAGGTATTATCATTCTTGCCCAGGTGATTCTGTGATTTATTCTTCCCTGCCCGCCCATTCTTCTCATTTCCACAGATACAGAATTGAAATGATAACTGTTTGTTCAAGATAATTAAAATATACTCTGTAAATCTTGTTGATGTTCAACCATTTCAAACTAAACACTATTAGCCTTAAAGTTTTACTGACTTATGCAGGCAGTACTTTAAGTAACAATGTCCCAGAAGAATTCTGAGTACAGTCAATTCAGCACAAAGGATAGGCATAGAGATGTCTAAGAAGATAACCTGAGAATACTTTAAAACAGCAGTGCAGGTTTTATTGCAATTATCATACAAATGCAGTTGTTACAAAGTGAGTGAGTGCTGAGTATAAGTGTTGAAAAGTAAAAATATAAGTTAGGATTTACTCTGGTGATGAATGGGTGACATTACAGTACAGGTTAAAAAGCTTTTTCTGGGAGCTGCACATCTAGCCAATTTTTATGGCTCTCAAATACAACACCTCAGCAACTTCCCACACCTCCTGCTTCCCACCATGTCTGTATCTTCTCACTTCCCTATCTCCTAACTGATGACCAGGTAAAAAGCAGCTGATGCTCTAACTGGTTCTAGCCTTCATGTGTGTTTATTGCCTTGACAGTACATAGATGTTTATCAACTAACCAGGAGGTCAAAATCAACAAATAACTATGAAGCTCTCATAGCCATTTTTCTTTCAGTGAAAACTCTAATTTGGGATTTTTTCCTCAAGCTTTTTAGTGATTTTCCTGAACCTTTTAGGAAGCCTGAGTCTCTTCTCTTTTATTAAATATGATTGAAAAATGCCAGTGGAAAAAAAAATCAAAGAAGGAACTGACAGATAGAAATACAGCATAATCACATATACCTCATTTCCAGAGGAAATCAGGCTAAAAATTTTGCTATGCAGAAGACTCCATAGGGTATTTTGTTGGATACCACACAAAGCTAAACTGAAAGCTCACTATAGCTCTTGCTTTATATGGCAAGTCTAACTGATTATCATGGGGTGCTTACGGGGTCAGATGATGTGTGCTTGATGTTGACAAGCAGAAAGTGACAGCTTAGATGTGTAGTCTTAGAGAAACCCAAGTCAGAGTCCTAGATGCTGTCAAAAATGTGTCTTCAGCAGGAGGTGGATAGGAGCTTACCAGACTGTGAAGGAATGTTATTATAGTCTCAGCACTTAGCAATGTCCAACAGATAGCCCTGGAAATCAGCATTTTCTATTTACAAGGCATGTGGCATCAGGCATTGGCAGTACTGGCTTCTCCAGTAACCTAATACTGGTTTCCATCAGAGCTGGGAGGGAAGGGGTGGATTCTATTTTCCCATGTATCTGTGCTTAATTTTCTGTTGAGAATGCCAAAATACAGTGCCAGCTAAAGAACTATCACTATGTATGGTAAAGGGCACTGCTATCTCCAGCTTGTGATTGCCTTTATCCATTTTCATTTTGAACAAGCATCAGCTGTGCAGGTACCTGTGAGTACAAGAAAGTGCAGTTTCCTAAGATAATGCTGATGTCGCAAGCTCTGAGACTGGAAGCAATATGTGTCCTGTGCCCAGGACAATTTGCTCTGCTGAGAAACAGCCTTTGTACTGATATGGCTACCACTTAAAGAGCCAGCCACTGCCTTCATGCAACACCAGTGTCACAGAAACGAGTTTGTTCAGTGTTATGTGGGGTATCTGTAAGATGGACCTGCTTTGTACAACATGCAGATACCCTTTGAAGGCACCCTGTGTCTTTCTCCAGAAAGACTTTGTGTTTAGTGATGGGATGGGCAAATGACGTTTCACCACATTATCTTCTGAGAAATTAGCCCTTTGCTTAGGAAAGAGGAGCCGTCTATTGATGAAAGATTTTCATGATTCATGATCAAATCACATGGAAAATCTTCTGTGTGATTTCTGGATGGGACATTTACACCTGAGCCTAGAAGTAAACAATCATTAGTCAATAATGTGGATTTGGAAAAATAAAGGTGTTTTCTAATTCAATGAGCTCATATCCTTTGAAGGCCTACGCATCATCATTTATACTTCTTCTGTGCAGGATATCAGCTGCCAAAGACAAGATCAGACTGTTACTGGAATCCAAAAGTAATCTCTGGTTTGATATAACAGGCAATTTCAATGCTTATACATAACAACCTTATTTTAGGGCAGAACATCATATTTGATGCTACTGAAGCTTCCTTTCATGTAATTATATAGCATGATTTGCTAGAACTCATAATAGACCTTCAAATTGCCTTTTACATGGTAGGAATATATGTAAAAAATAAAATAAAAGCAAATTAACAAACAATCTTGAAGTAGGGAAAACCTGCTAGTGAAAGCAACGTTACAATGGAAGTATGACTTTTTTCCACACAGTGCAAACAACATTTCAGCGTGCTTAAATCCGAATGTTCCCCTTCAGTGTGAGCGTAGATGTTGCAGAACTGTGTGTGTAATCAATTTTCATTGTCCAAGTGGAATGAAACGCAATGTTAGACATACAGTGTGAATGGGAAAGAGTAATGAGTTTTGCAATGTTTTCAGCTGTAGTTTTCTATAACAGGACAGTCCAAGTGGCAGCCTGTGAGCAAAAGAAATCCTTGCATCCATATCCGTATGGGAGGAGAAAGTGGTGTGGAAGCATAAACATGAGAGAGCACTCAATTCTGCAAGCTGCCACCACTGCTTTTGCATTACTGGTAAAGGGGAACTTGGCTGTTTTCTAACCATCCCAAACTACAGCAATGATGGTAAAAAACCTGACACCACTCATATGTCCCATATATTATTTTTACTTTGATCATGCCCTTCTAAGGTTTCTCATGAACTAATAATTTGTTTGGAATCCCCTGTATTTTATCACAGATGTTCCCAAATGATTGCCTCATAGTCATAGGGCCAAACTGCTGAATTCAAGCCCTGCAGGAGTGACACCTGTAAGAAAACCACAAGCTCTGCTGAGCAGGTTTGCACTCCTGACAATTTTCTTCAAATGAAACTGTTGGAACAGAGCTACCATTTTGGGGAATCAGTGGTTGGTTCCCATTAACGCTCATGCTCGTAAGACCAAGTCTCCTGTGTTTAATGATGTAGGTTGATAAGCTGAAGAAGCAATAAAAAGGAACCTTATGACCTCCTAAAATTTTTCTACATATTGAGAATAACTAAATAGTCTTCGTTTAAGATGGCAAAGATATAAATCTAATATCAAACAAATCTAATATAAAAACTATATCTTTGCTAACCAAACACAATGACATTTCCTCAATTCCACTCCTCTGTTGACTAAGTACTTCTGTAATTGTTTTATAAATACAGCAATGCACATCACAAAAGTGCTGTTGTTTTTGTGTAAGTTAATAAGAACATGTTATTTTTATTCAGACAATAGCTGAGCTATCCCCTCTAACCTTTACAATGGCACCAAAGCAATAAGACACTGTGTTTAACATCAGAAATTCACCCCTGAATAACAAAAAGTCACCGTAACCAGGGAAACTGAACAGAGGCATAGACGGAATTTCATTTAAAGGTAGATGGAGGGGGGATTCGTACAGTTATCACAGCACCCTGGCTTTTGAAAAACACCAGGGCATTGTAACTTTAAGATTTTTCTGATTTTCTTGGCAAGAAACGATTTTTCTGGATCTGAATGAAGTTGTTGAAAGTAAGCTTTCTGGTGAGGGCAATGCAGAGTTTCTAAATCAGTAAGACCTGTGCTTGATTTTTGCAGATGGTGATGGATGACCTGATCTCTGCCACATGTGTATGTGGGGAGGGGGGCTGTCCTAGTCGCACTAACTGCAGGCTGACAGCGGGGTGGGTTATCACTGATGCCCGCATGTAACCCTTGACTAAGATCGAGTTATGAGAATATGTGCAAAATTCCTGGCTGTTGTAGAATCATAAAATCATAGAATCCTTAAGGTTGGAAGGGACCTTTAGAGACCATCGAGCCCAATCCCTCTGCACACGCAGGGTCACCTAGAGCACGTGGCATAGGATTGCGTCCAAGTGGGTTGTGAAGATCTCCAGAGAAGCAGACTCCACAACCTTTCTGGGCAGCCTGTGCCAGTGCTCTGTCACCCTCACTGTCAGAAAATTTTTCCTTAAGTTCCTGTGGAACTTTTGATGCTTCAGTTTGTGGCCGTTTCCTCTAGTTCTATCAGTGACCGCCAGTGAAAAGACGCTGGCCCCATCCTCCTCACTCCCTCCTTGAGGAACTTATGCACACTGATCAGGTCCCCTCTCAGCCTTCTCTGCTCCAGGCTGAACAGGCGCAGCTCCCTCAGTCTCTCCTCACAGGGCAGATGTTCCAGGTCCCTGATCATCCTCGTGGCCCTGCGCTGGACTCTCTCCAGCAGCTCCACATCCCTCTTGTACTGGGGGGCCCAGAACTGGACACAGTGCTCCAGATGTGGCCTCACCAGGGCTGAGTAGAAGGGCAGGATCACCTCCCTCAACCTGCTGGAGATGCTCCTCTTAATGCCCCCCAGGATCCCATTGGCCTTCTTGGCCACGAGGGCACACTGCTGCCTCCTGGTCAACTTGTTGTCCATCATGTCTCTCAGGTTCTTCTCTGCACCAGATCAGTCCCCAGCCTGTACCGGTGTCTGGGGTTATTCCTCCCCAGGTGCAGGACTTCGCATTTGCGCTTGTTGAACCATGAGGTTTCTCACTGCNTTGCATTTGCCCTTGTTGAACCATGAGGTTTCTCACTGCCCAGTTGTCCAGTCTGTCCAGGTCCTTCTGGATGGCAGCACAGCCTTCTGGGCTATCAGCTACTCCTCCCAGTTCATATCATCAACAAACCTGCTGAGGGGACACTCTGTTCCTTGATCCAGGTCATTGATGAATAAATTGAACAGGACTGGACCGAGGACTGACCCCGGGGGACACCACTATCTACAGGCCTGCAGCTAGACTCTGTGTCCCTGATCACAACCCTCTGAGCTCTGTCCTCGGTGCCCTACTCTCTTCTTGTGCTTTCCAGGAGATTTCCTCTCTTTGTTGGTGCTCTTTGCGCTCAGAGGCTCCAATTTTGCCAACAAACCCAGCTGGTCTTGGAATCTCTTCCATGTTTCTCCTCAAGAACTTTCTTTCCATTTGATGGATAACAGCTTGTTTAAGATACATATGATTTACTCATATACAAAACTCTCACAAGCAGAGAAGCAGGATTTAAAAAAAAACAGCAAATACTGTTTGAATATTCTTTTGTCTTTTTCTTGTCAGACAAAATGGGTGCTTTCAAAGATATCTTCCAATATCAGGGCTGGGGAGATAAACTGCATCTCAGTAGTTTCTGCCTTTTGGATAGTTGACCTTTCAACAACATCTGTTTTCCTACAGCACAAGCTGTTACTTGTTTCAGCATCCCCAACTTTCCAAGGGTTTGTTGAAGGCATCTGAACCTGACCAAATGGGCCCTATGTGTTTCTTCATAATAGATTTTTATGAGTAGCTTCCTGGGCTTAGTAGAAAATAGTGCTACGTGTTGATCTTGGTAGAGGAGAGAACTCCAAAGGAATTACTTTGTTCAGTGAGATCCATCTGACCTAACATGATGTTTAGGAGTTGAGTGACTCATCTAAGCTTGTTGCCTAATCCTCAATGGAAAGAGAGAAACAAATCCAGAAATCATGAAGTGACAAATCCAGAGACTCTCCTTTTGCAACATCCTTGTGATAAAAGCTGCCCTTTGAGCAACCTGTGGCTGGTCAGCTGGAGGATCTGAAGATGCTGTCTGTCATCTGACACTTACTTGTACTCTGACACTTACTTAGCAATCATTTTTATGATTAAAATATTTATGCTGAAACCTTTTTGCTTCATACTCCTTGTTACTAGCTGAGACAACAACAGCTGTGTCCAGCCATAAACACACAAACATTGTATTTGTATTGCCTCTGTAGACCTTGACTGTAGACAGCAGACAGGCAAATGATTCCTAGATGGATACAGTTTTCCTCAGCTTCTCTACAAATGATTGAGGATTGAAATTTGCGAAATTAGGATTTTTCCAGAATAAGCAGCCAAATGTTTGTGTCAACATTAAAAATTGAGAAAGAGGCACAAGGATAAAGGAAGTTTTGGAAGCAGCATAGGGAGAAAGAGGCTTGTGGGTTTTATTTTAGCCTCAGTAATCTATTTTAACTCTGGGACCAGGAAGGGGAGAAGGAATCTGTTTACAAGGGACAGGCAGACAGTCTAGGCTTAAAATCAAGTCATGAATTACAGGATGGAGGCATTTGACATCTGTATGTCACTGAACTCTCAAGATATATCGCCAGGACAGGGAGTCTCTAAGGAAAGCATTATGTGAACAAGCATTTCACGGTTGTTTATTGTATTTCGTTAATTAGGCTTATTTTATTTTGTCCAAAAGTCTAAGCAGATGTGTTAGAAGCTTGTGCAACAGGTCTGTTTGCTTTCAGGCTTCAAGGAATATGAGCCGCCAGGTCGCAGGTCTCCCAATGGGTTGTCTGGAGAGTTTCCACAGTTTGAAAGAGTGCCTAGAAGCCCAGATATCAAAATGAACAAAAGGCAAGAGTGTGGGACTTGGAGTAGGCTGATGAGGGAAGAAGGTGGAGCAATTCTTGACGAAAGTAAAGAAAATCAGATAAATCACCTAGGACTATTCCGCATCCATTAGGGCACACATGGAATCATACTTCTGCTTCAGACTGGAACATTTAAAAGGTATTTTCTGCAAATGCTCACCCATGTCACTACGAAAGCTAACAATGTGGGCATATTGTGTTCTGCTCACCTGTCTGATTTGCAGGTTGTTTGCCCAGGATTTCTACCCCTTCCTAGTCCATGCACCACTGAGAGAAAATCACTCATGCTCCCAGCCAACTTAGTGGCAAGTACTTAGTGGCAAACGCTGCCAGGCTTGAAGTCAACCACGCACTAGCGCTGCTGGAATGCCCTAAGAGCTCTGTGCCTCCATTCACTATAACTGCAGCAGGGATGAAAAGCTTCGCTCTTTCCTGTTGTTGCCTGCCTTGTCTTGAGCCCTAACTCTAAGGCAGGGAAAGCTTCTACATGTGTAACTGGCTCCATGAGCCTCCAGNCCTTCCTAGCCCATGCACCACTGAGGGAAAATCACTCAGGCCCCCAGCCAACTAAGTACTTAGTGGCAAACGCTGCCAGGCTTGAAGTCAACCACGCACTAGAGCTGCTGGAATGCCCTAAGAGCTCTGTGCCTCCATTCACTATAACTGCAGCAGGGATGAAAAGCTTCGCTCTTTCCTGTTGTTGCCTGTCTTGTCTTGAGCCCTAACTCTAAGGCAGGGAAAGCTTCTACATGTGTAACTGGCTCCATGAGCCTCCAGGCTCAGCGGGGGCCTTTAATTGCCATTTGAAAACAGGGAATATTAATAAATCCACTTGCTGTGAACATCTGTGCCAATAAAACTTCATCATTTAAATGTTTATGAAAAGCAAACATTGGGTGCAAGTCAGCCCATAGTGAATTAGTTACTTGAAAGTACATATTGGTCAGAAGAGATTTTTGCTAATGTTTGACAAATTTCTAATAGCTAGAATAAATATAAACCCCAGAAATAAAAAATCTCAGTATGTACCTCCCAATCCAGCTGAGTTCTTTTCAGGTTAACATGCCAATAAAAGATCCATGAAATGGCTCTTTAGAAATAATAAATGTTTGTTTTTTAGTTCCTAAAACAAAAGTGTATCTAGTCAAATTGTTCCTTTTATAGCATCCTATGCTTTACAGGGAAAAAAATGTTTTTTTTTTCTCTCATATGGGCAGCTAACAAAGGTATTCTTTGCAAGCAATTCCCCTTGAAATAATTTGTACAGGCAATTACAGAGAAAGACCTCTGAAGACCTAGATTCAATATTCTTCAGAATTTCAGTGACTAAAAACTTGCAAGCATCCACCTTTTTCACCAAGTTGTTCTCTTTCCTAGCAAAAAGCTCTGCAAGTAGAGTAACAGCTGCGCAATTTGCAACTGAAAAGATTTTCTTCTAAAACAGTTACTTTTCTCTGTCAACTATATCTGCAAAACATTCAGCAACTGAATCAGATCTGCTCTGTTCTTGGAAGCACTTGTGTTACCTTGGCTGGCCTGTGACAAAATTTGTCAGTTGACTACACGTTAATTATCGACCTTTGAGCTGAAGCTCCTAGGTCTCTACGAAAAGTCAGGATATGTATTACCTGAACTACAAATAACTCTGGGTTTATCCTCTATGCAACCTTCATGTACAAAATTGCATCTCATACTTTTAGATGCTTTCATTTGAAAGAGACAAATTCATCCAATGTTTGTAGGGACAAAACTATAGCATCCTCACAAAGAAGTATCTCTATGCTCAACACTTGCTCACACTTGGAAGCATGTTCTGCTCAACTCACTTTGATTTTAAAGTATGGTCCACATTTGGCTGAGCAAAATGTCATGCATTTAATTTTAGCAGAAAAAGAAACAGCAAACAAAAAAATATCTTCCAAATTATATGGTGAGTTCAAGGGCTACAAGATTATTTTAGGGGCCAGAACACTAATAGTTTTATGGGTAGAAATTTCAGGGTGCAAAGAAATCTTAAAATAAATTTTCATCCTTGCTCATGCAAATCTAGCACCCTTCAGAGACACTCCAATCTCTAAACAAAGGGAGAGAACTAAGTGATTTAAGAAGATGGGGGAATCTAAAGTATCACCTCTTAGGTGTTTTTCTGAAATATGTGTTGACTTGTTATCTGATATCAGAGCAATAACAAGAAGTTACCTAGAGTTTGGGCTGCAGGTAACTGTTTCCCACCTATCATTCAATATCACTGCTAGTTGGGATCCTGAGTCTAATCTAGACTTCTGTCAGGAAGAGAACTGGAGTTCCCTGCAAGTGACTGGAGTTTTCCTTAAAATCTTACATACACAGTAGAAAATTGTGCTTTTTCTAGTGAAAAAAAAATGTAGATATCTATCCTGTGATCCCTACTTAGAACTGTTTTTGCATCACAGATCATTCCATTAACTTGAACAGTAATATTTACATCTTGGTAAGTTCTACTAATACGAACAAAAGTTGGTAGACAGGTCTGTATGGAGTGTGATTTTTATTTTAGATGTGTGGGAGCAGAGTCCTGAGCTTGCAATAAAGAAGCTGGTGTGAAACACTGAGGAAAGAACATCCAATGAGCCCTGTGAAGAGCAGATAAAGAAAAAAGTGAAACAGAGGGAGAGTGAATGGGCTGAATGATAAAATAGTCTCATAACAAGCCTCAGACATTTGAATATTTATTTTGATTTATTCAAGTTTTGATAGCCCCCAAGGAGCACTTTTAAGTGCTTAATTTGCTTTGCTCCATTGATTTTAATTAATCTTGCCCTAAGCTTGCAAACTTGATGAACATGGAGAACTTAGAGGAAAAAAAAAGAAAAAAGAAAAAAGCTTGCTTCTTCACTGTGTAATATTCCTTAATTTCCTCACAACACAGACAACTGCTGTGGGCATGTGCCAGCCAAAGGCACCCTCCACACCGAAGGAAAACTGGCAGGGCTGATCAGATAGGTGTGTGGAACACTAAGTCCATGTGCTGGAGTAGAAAACAAATATCTAATGCTGAAGGCTTCCCAACGGACTCAGCGCCACCAGTTCCTCCTGCAGCCAAGACTGTAGCAAACGCCTGTGTGAAAGCTTTGGGCTAGAGTCATGAGGAAGTGGCACCTTCTATTATCCAGATTCTGTGAAGAATTAACATTTCTTTCCAGATCCAAATCTCCACAATGACCAGAAGGCACACCAGATAACCAGATATCACCAGTCTGTATTGGAAAGGCCTTGGAAAACACAGTGACATGTCGGCAGCACAACTGTTTTTTTTTTTTTTTCCTCCCTCTAGGGAAGGTGAGGAGGATCCAAAGCGATGTCAAGGCAGGGACCATGTCTGCACTGGTAAGGAACACAATGCCACAAGCAAAGTTTGAGTTGAAATGGAGCTTAAATTGAGTTGAAGGAGCTTCTTCCAGCTCTTTTGACAAATGGCCAGGACTTCTCAAAGATGGACACCTGCATCTGATCTAAGCTGGCTTCAGGGATGGAGGGATGTGCTTGGAATCTGTTGCTTGGGATGATGGACACAGGTATAGGCAAAAGTAGCTCAGCCTTTAATGTTTATGGTAGGCAAGTACAGTTCAGCAGTTTTCCTGTGTGGATTGTTCATGGTCGAAGCCTGCAATACCCGTCGAGCCTGGGGAGCAAGGCTTGCACGCTGGCTGCTGAAGAGGCCAGGCACTGCGCTTGCAGGAGCTCAGCACGCACCCATCCTCACCAGTGCTTCACCAGCAAAATGGATCATCATCCCATAGCTTCAAAAGCCCCCGTGGATGCCCAGCAGGAGGTGGAGGGCTGCTGGAGGAGGTGCTGTAGTCCTATGCGAGGCCAAGCACACAACAGGGAAGACCAGAGCTGTTACAAGGCAACTGGTCCATCAGGGCAGGAGGATTTTAATGTCAGTCATAAATTGAGATGTATATTGTGTTCTCTTAAAGAGTGAGATACCCATCAGCATCAACTAACTAGCGATTACAATGTTTACCAGAAGCCATTTGTGACTTCTCCAATTACTGCTGTCTCATTCTACATCTTACCTTCCTGGCGAGGTTGTTTTTGGTGATAATTGGTAAAATCTCTTGCCTGTAATTAAGCAACCTTAGATTTCTAACATCTAAAATGATGCTACCTGGATAAAAATTCCTAACAAAGACAAGAAAAACAATTTGCTTTAGCAAATGAAGGTATTGATAGTGTATACCCACGGGAGCCTTAAAAAGAAATCCACAAATAGATTAACGTAATTCATTAAGAAAATTAATCAGTTTCAGACCACCACACATGCTAGTAATTGATCATTTTAATTAAAAGGAATTGGACAACTCTCACCGTCTTTTACTTCAGCCCATCTTTGCCTAAACAGATGGTTAAAGACATCATACTTCAAAAATGCCAAATACAGTTTCTATAATCTTTATTAGATGATTTTACAAAGCAACAATATCCTATTTTAAAATGCCTGCCTTTCTAGGGAAGCTTGTTCAAGAGGAAATGACCAGATAATCGTAAATCAACTTCATTTCCTGCGCTGTTATGTACAGCAGAAGAGAAAAGAGCTGATTGTCTTACAAAAAAGAGGTTTACTGAATCACACTTCTTTTTCCTTAGCAAACCCAGATTTTCATGAAAACAGAGAGATGTGTCACCATTGAATAATTTTCACTCACAAGGACAGCAGGACCCCACAAAAGTCATGACAAGCAGTAATGTCCCCTCTAAGGGGTACTTGGGAGAACAACACCAAAAAAAGGCAGAGACTTGGTGCTGGCTGTGGCAGTTTGAACCCCACTAAGCACGCTTGGCCCTTCATTGGCCCCATGGATTAGCTGTTCCAAGGATCAGAAATGAGAAAAGGAAGGCCAGTTTTACCACAAATCTACAAACCTGGAAGAAGAACTAGAGAATTAAATACTGAATTACCAGCCTTGTCTGCTTTTGTGACCCTGTGCTTGCCTGCAGCACACCTCTGCTGGCCCTGGGACTTGAGAATCTTAGTACCTTCGAAATCACAAAACACAGAATTTGCATTCAGCCCACTCCCTTCTGAATGGTTTTGTCCATGATAAGAACATTCAGCTGTTCGGGATGACACAGAAAATGCGTTATTTTTTATATCCTGTTGTTTTCACTAATAAGTTTGTTGATAGAGACATTATCCACACTATTTTCCTCAAGCACTGTTCTGACTGGAGTAATCACACCCAGCAGCTTGGTGAGAGCTATCTCTGAACCCAGGCAGCTCTATTCCTCTTTTTCTTCTTTCTGAGGATTATTAGCAATTACCTGCCGGATCCCGCCGAGCTGAGCAGCGTGTGCCAGATGCCTGGGCTGCCCCAGGGGTGGACCATAAACTCCTCAAGGACCATAAACCTCTCAAGCTCTGCAAGACCCATCCCTGGGGCATGCAGAGGGAACGGCTGCAAGTGGCTTCATGATGGATAAGACTTACTGATGGACAAGAAGGGGGCTGCAGCTATGGGGGCATTGGGCATGCTATTAAATGGCAGCCTCAGGCGTCTGCCACCATGATGGAGTCTTTGTAAAAGAGAAAGACTTAGAAAAGAAGAAACAAACACTAAGGAACTTCTTTACAGGATCTGACTAAAGATATGCTCAGTCCAGGATCTTATCTTCGCAGTTATCAATACCAGATACCAAGGGAAGAAAGGAAAGAGTATGTAACCACAAAAATATAGGGTTATTTACCCAGTCTGCAGCATTTTGCAGATTGGGGCCTTCTTGAGCCATAGGCAGTGTTAATGGCTTCATTGAATTCTCATGACATCTTGTCCTTTTTGACTTTTGAAGATAAGCGTTCTTTCCTTTTAATGGAAGCTGCTTTATTCTGTAATTTACAAGGCAATCCAATATAAATATGATGAAAAAGAATAAAACATTTTTGCTCTTATAATAAGCAAGGAAACAGTCATCAACTTGTTGTAGTCTTTAAGATCAAAGAGTGCTATTACTTTCTTTTTAGGGAGTTCAGAGAAGAATAAAGCAATGGTAAATGCATTTGTAAAGTAGTTATATCCTTTCTAAAAGCTTCTTCTTAAAGTTGATCCCAGTAGTTTTAGTGTCTGTTGCTCGGCTGTTTCCTGTCTCCTCATCAGCCTGAAATTTCAAAGAATGTCTGGCTTCAATGACACCTATCATTGCTATAATTTAAGTTAAGACAGAGAAAGCGAAGGTTTTAGAAGTGAGAATCAGTCTACAAGAAAGGCAGAAATCAAACAGAATTGCAGGGAAGGTTTCTTCAGCTGTCTTTTTATTGACTAAGAGGAACAAAACGAAAATTAATTGTTCACAACTGTGATTCCTGTAACTTTTCTTCCTACGTAACCTGTGTCAAGACAAAGGAATTCAGAGGGACCAGTCCATATTTCACTATCCTACAAGATAGGGAGTGAAAACAGAGCCAGCTGACATAATTCAGTAGTGTTTTCAAAAAGCCACTGGCAAGGTTCTGTATAAGAGATTGAATAAATCATCAAGGGACAGAGAGGCAGTGGTGTGGCTTGCAAATGCTATAGGAACAGATGCTTCAATGAAGGGTCACTCTCAATATGACTAGAGGTTGCTCTCTAGTGTACCAAAGTCCAGACTAAAGCTTGTGGTACTAATTATATTTATTTATGACCTGAGATGAATTAAAGAATTAGATTAAAAAAAAAGATTAATCAAAACTAGAAAAAGCTGCAAGGAAGTCTTGAAGGGAGTCCTGATGAAGGCACATGAAAGGGCTGCTTGGAGACATATGATGTGCCCATGTCAAAATGTGAACAAATCCAAAGGATGCACAAGGAAGGAATGGTTTTTCTGACACATTGACATTACTAGTTTGTAAATTTAATATAACCACAAAAGAAGAAGACTTGTGTGTGCGACCCATAACACAAACTTCTTAAAATGAGATTAAGAGTCGCAGAAAAAGATCAAAAAACCGGGATGCACATAGAAGAGGACAGAAGACTCTAAACTGATGATGTCTGAAGGTAAATGAGATGTTCACCCATGTCTCTAACGGCATGTCAGTTCTGAGCTTCCGATCTCAAAAGGATGTAGTTTAAAGAGAGTTTGGAAAGGGAGAGCACAAACAGTGATAGACATAGGATAATAAAGCTGCAGAATGATCCCACATCAAAGAGACACTGAAAAGCCTGAGACTGCTTAGAGAATAAGAGAACAAAATAGGATACACCAAAGATAATAAGCAATGAATTATACAGGGGTGTTTCTGCTCCAAGCTCTTTCATAAGTCAAAGTAAAGCAACATTTCAAGTATTTGGAAGGGAGCATTTATCCACCTCTGAAACAAGGAACATTTTTTTTTCTTTTAATTAGAAAAGTGGGCTAAATTATGGATGACATTACAGCCAAGAACCTAAGAAGAGTAACAAAGCTGCAAACATTTATAGAGGTAATTACACTCACTCACTTAGAATAAAAATAGTTTGAAATATAAACTTTTCATCTAACTTTTCATCATGAGTATGACCACTGTAAAACTTATCACAGTTTCCAGGGCCACCATGTATCTGCCACAAAAAGGAGCATGATGGAGACATACCTGGCAGAGACGAGCTTCTGCAGCACTCTGTGGGCTTTACCACCTCAGACCCCGTTGCAGGCCAGTGATATCAGTCCAATTTGCCTAAATCAGCGCGTGCTCATGCTGCCTTGGCACGTCTGGCAGCCTGGGTCTGCTTCCAAGCAATGAAGGCCCCAGAGTCCTGCTCCATAGCCCAGCACAACTCTGAGGTGCTTCACTTGGCTGTGGGCACACACGGTCAGGNAGGGCCACCGTGTATCTGCCACAAAAAAGAGCATGATGGAGACATACCTGGATTAGCAGAGACGAGCTTCTGCAGCACTCTGTGGGCTTTACCACCTCAGACCCAGGTGCAGGCCAGTGATATCAGTCCAATTTGCCTAAATCAGCACGTGCTCATGCTGCCTTGGCACGTCTGGCAGCCTGGGTCTGCTTCCAAGCCATGAAGGCCCCAGAGTCCTGCTCCATAGCCCAGCACAACTCTGAGGTGCTTCACTTGGCTGTGGGCACACACGGTCAGGAATAACCAGGTGCTCTTCTAATTTTATTTAATATGTTGCTTTGTGTTTTCCCAAACAGATTCAACACTATACCTATAGTAACCCTAACAGCTGAGGAAAGGACAGACATCTGGAACTATAGAAAGGAAACAATCAGAACAAGTAGAACTCCTTAGCTAAATTTGTTCATTTTGTCACTTTACTGTTTATTTTCCTAATTGAAAATAAACAGCAATTCTCACTGTTGTGATCCTCATTGCAACGTAGCCAAAATATTTGGCATCTTAATTTTGTGCTCTAAAAATCTGCTAACCTCAAATGATTGCACTAGGATTTCCCCTAGTGGAATGCACAAAGCATTTACAAACTACAGAACCTGGCAAGGTCTCTGGACAGCCTGAAAAATGGATAAAACAGGAATTCAAGGGAAAAAAAGAATTACTATGAGGAAACAGATGGTGAAGACTGACAGCTGTTTCATTGTTTTGGCAGAAATACCTTGTGGATGAACCGAAAATTCCTTTTGGACCATAGCATTGGCTTGAGAATTAGTGAGTTATATTGGAAACAGGCTTTTACAGAAACTTTTAATCTGTCTTTTCTTTTCAAAGAAACACAATTGCTAACCTTCATTTAACTAGAGTTGAGACATGCTTGCCCTATATGGAAAAGGCCAGGCTCACTTCCAGGTATTCTGCACAAAGTGCACCACTTAAATATTTATGAGACCCTTCTCAGGCCTGCTAAAGTTCAGGTATACATCTCTTTTTGCCCATGAGTCATAACATTTAGAGTTAAGTAAAAATAGTTTATTCAAACTAACTTTAATGTGAGGTACATAGGCCATAGGTACAGCTCCTACCCCTGAACCTACCCTTTTCTCAATATATTTTATTTATATAAAATTTCTCCTCCTGCTCTCCCCACATTTTTTATTGGCAGATAGCTAAAGGCATGCAAGAATGAATTGCACTGTTGTGGCATTTAAATTATATCAATACTGAAATGCAGAATACAGTTCTTCGCTATTTTATCTCTAAATTGAATGCTTTCACAGAGAGGCACGGTTATCTGCATTACAATTGGAGAGCTACATTAGTAAATCTTGAATGCTCTGAATTAGAGTATTCAGCTCTTTAGATGGATGGTTGGGCTCACCACAGAAAATGTACTAAAAGTGAGAGATATGGCTTCATTTGGAATGAGCATGCATTTAGAAAAAGAACACCTGTAATCCAGAAACCAAGCCTAAATTTCTGGGGGAATCCACAGGCACATGAATATTATCCCATTACCTTTAAGGTAATTTATTTTAGAGTATCCTGTCTCAAAAGTAGGCTATCAAAATAAAAAAATAAAACAATCAAACAAAACAAACAAAAAAGAAAATCAGTTAGATGAAAACTTAATTAAGTTCCTAGTTTTATATGAGAAGTCAGGAGAAGTCTGAAAATACTACCTGGAAGTGGAAGAGGCCCCCACTCCTACAATAGCCTGTTGCAAGTGTATCAGTAATGGTATGAGCATATTGAAAAGACACTTCAGTTTTTATAAAGCTACATCTGCATGTGAGAGAGGCACCTCAAAAGGCTCAGGGCCTTCCTCAGGGCTTCCAGGGTACTACAGGCATTAGTGCCTTGCAGCAGCCCCTGCTCACTTTTATCCTTTAAGCAGTATGGAAATATTTAGGTTGCTGGGGGCCTGGCTTTCAGAATTCACACAGAACAAATATGGGTCTTTAAAAGCTGTGCTCAGGGTAAAAATTAAAGATGATGATGTTCAGATTGTGTGATTGCCCTGTGACTGTCAATGACTGCTTTGCTTTTCTGCAACTTAACTGGGGGCATTAAACAAATGTACTCATATAACTGGCAAAATAATGTCAGGAAATGATTATATCAAAAGAAGCCCTTTACCACTAAAACTTATTTCATTCAGGAAAGTGATATAAGTTACCTCACTGGTGCGAACTGTGTATCCAGCATCAGTATTATTTGCTTATCTGCTGACCCAGAAAATCTTCTGAGTATAGAAAAGGCCTTAGTTTCAAGATGTCTGAAAAAGACTGAAGGACTTTGGGGAGCAAAGCTGAGAAAGGGTATGTCTGGAACCTCATAACAAGGAAGATTTGAGGAAAACTCCAGAGAGACCTGACTGCATCTGGCAGTGTATCCAAAGAGGCATCGGTGCAGGAAGCCACTTTCATGCAGCAGAAGGAAGGTCAGGGCTGAGGCTGGAGTGTCCTGGGAGAGGCAGCGCGCGGGCGTCCAGCAGACCCAGCTCCTCCAGCCAAGCGCACCAGCAGCAGCAGAGCAACGCTGCTGGATAATGACTGCGGTGTTATTAACCATTTTCTCTGCTTGGTTATCACGCACCAGCTGTTTTGTGCTGCCAAACGAGCTCTGCAGGGATTTTCCTCTTGCAGCAGCTGCTGCCACCAGAGGGGCTGTGCTGGACCCGGCGATGCCCGTGTTCACCCACCTGGGCTGCAGCAAAGCGATGCTCTCGGGTCAGCAGCCCCAGACCAAACACAGTTACAGCCCCTCCAGGATGCTCCCTCCTGAAATTTGGTATTTTTGCTGGGTGCCTGAGACAGTATCAAATGTTGAGGATCAAAACACTTTTTTCTGAAGCCAGTGATAAAGGGAAACAAGTCCCTTTTTCCCTTTGGACTGAAAAAAAATAATCTCCTAGAAAGATACAGGTGTACGGCTTAGGTTTAAGGAAGAACTTTTTCTATGCAGCTTTGGCCGTTGGTAATGTCCATAAAGGAACCTGCTGCATATTTTAGGTGAAGACTAGATCTGTTTGACCCTGACTTTCTGAGGAGGGGAAGCAGATTACCTTACTTTGCTCTGAAGGAGACAGCAGAGGCTTCATTAGTACACTGTCTGGTCTTCTTGTGCCCAGAAACCTCATCTGCAGCTTTTGTACAACATTAGATCAGTATTTCCTTCTCCAGCCAAACCCATAGAGCTACCTCCATGCTGAAAGAGACCAGCCCTGCCAGGGCAGAATTTTAAGTCAAAAGGTCGTCTAAGACCTACTGATCTCACCCTAGCGCTTTTTTATCTCTGAGTCAGAAGATATAAACCACTATTTTCACTTGCCTTAACCAGAGAGTCATGCAGGAGCTGGAACAATGAAACTTCTCATCTGGCAAGTAATTGCATCTGTATACTCATTTTCTGCATGCTTTCTAGTCAGCTTCCTGCAGTGTTTCCCAGTGCAGCATCCCTAGCATGACTGGCTGCAGTAACACTGGTGAGGCATCCACAAGAAACTCACACGCTTCTCACTATTTCTGGCAGATGCTCTTCAGCTGTGGACATTTGTCACCTGTCTGGGACTTGAAAGTGTTTCCTGTGAAAGCACATGGAAGTGTGTCCCATTGTTATTTAGTCCTTTTTTTTAATTTGATTTATTGCTATTACAAGGCTAATGCTGCCTGAATCCATTCCTGGTGAGTGCAGCGAGCTAAGGTGATGATTATCCACTTGCAGTAAGTTGATCTTATCCAAGACTTCCCAAGCAATTGAGACTTCTTCTCAGCACTGGAGCACTTATCTGCAGGAGCATCACCAGCATCTGAAATCACCCACCCATATCTGCTTTTTTGCCTCTGAGTCAGCCTTCGGCTGGCTACTGCAGGCAGGAGGCAGATGCTGAGCCTGCTGCAGGGGAATCTGTCCCCACACAGGATCTGTCTGTGAGCCCCCTGCTCAGAATGCCTCTGTGTAGGACTTGTTTCACGCTGCCCTCCCACCAGTCCCCGCAGGCTCTGGGGCAGGAAGTCTCTCCAGGGAGCCCATAAAACTCCCCTTTGCAGAGAGCAAGCAGGGATGTATCAGAGGTTCTTGAGGGCAACTGCAGATCTTTAAGGCATCACTTCACTCTGTGCTGTATCTGGAACGATTTTTTTTACTCAGTCCTTGTAGCTCTCTACCCAGGACAGCTGGCCTTCCTCCCCAGGAAGGAAGAATTAGTCGCTGCTTCTCTTTGAGCACATGGTCTCGAAGCACCCAGGCTGAATCCTTGGCTTTGCTCCATATTGCATTTGCTGCCATGGTGGAGGACTCCCCATGTGCTGTGCTTCAGTAAGGTGGGCACAGAAAACAGATTATATCCATCTGTTTGCTAAGTTCCCCACCCTGAGTTTGTCCTGGTGATCCTGTTTTTGAGTGGAGAGAATTGTTTGTTGCTTCAGAAACATTTCAAGCAAATGGCATCTCTTAGTCTTCAAAGAAGCTCTGTATCTTACCACCTTAGCTAGCTATGTCTGAGGACCTCAGGACCTCAAGGTGGGGGTCAATACACTCCCAAAGCATTCAGTTGCACTGGATCCCCACAAGCCAGATGGAGATGTGTGTCTTTTTACTGAGATATCAACAAGTGGTGATGTGAAATACAGGTAACCTGAGGGTCCTTCATCACCGTTCTTGGTGGGAATGATGTCCAGGTTGTTCCCAGAGCTGTTGGGGAATGAAGAGCTGCAGACTATAGAATTGTATCCTTTTTAATTTGATGCACTGATGTGAGAGATGGTTGCACTAGACCCTTGCAGAAGTAGGAGGGGAGCTATTTGCCAGCACAGATCAGCTGAGGAACGGGGGGACCAAAAAATACTCCTGCAAGCTGTCCAGAGGGTGCATCATATCAATAAAGCAAGAATCCTCCTTTTGCCTTTGCCTTTTTCCTTGTGTTGCATGAACATCTGCTGATGGGAGAATCACCTCTTAAACAAACTTAGTGCTTGGGACAGACCCAAGACTAAAGTAAATCCGAAACAGGAAGGTTGGTATTGCCTTCCAAAAGGCTCTGCAACGGGCAGACTGGGCTGAAGAAAGTATGTAGTGAAGGCCATATGCAGGTCCCAAGGTCTTTCTCTGCTTCCAGTGAGTGATGTGCTTGGTTATGGCTCCAACTCTACTGTCAGGCTGACAAGACTGATGTTTTCTGGGACCAATAATGCAAGGAGTGGTTTATTTTCTTTCAGGTGTAATAGCACAGATAGGAATTAGCTCCAATGATGTTGGAATTTAGATTAGTTTAGGGGTACATATTGGTTTTAATCTGTCATTAGAGCTTTCAGAATATCAGTATTTTTTACTGGTTCCAGCAGCTACATTGCAACACTGATACAACAGACATATAATTTTAATTAAACCCTTGACAATGGGAAGAAGAAGAATTTAGCAGCTAAAGTATGTAAGCGTAATGTGTGACTAATAAAGAAATACCAAGCTCAGGAAAGGTAAAATATCAACAAAATGAAAGTGAATACTGAAAGATAAAGGTGACGGGAGTGGATGTATCAAACTCACTGATCGCAAAAACGTATTTCATATTTCTTGGGCTCCATCTCATCAAAAAAACATAATCTCCACTATAATCAGTTCCTGTTTGCTTCTTTCTCTAAACAGTCATGCTGAAGTCAAAATCTTTTCTTGGATCACTAAAGAGAGCATGACTTGTTTTTTAATTGATAAATTATATAACATAGTATCCTGTTTTCTAAAAAGAATTATCGAGAGTCCTTTCAACCCCATGAAGTATGTATAACTTCAATCTGAAGGAATTCTACCAAAGGATGGGCCATTCTGGTTGATTATTGCTCAAGAAATTGAAGTACGTAAATTTAGGATGCTAGTCTATATCTCGGTTATTTTCTTGCCATGGTGCCTGATGGTCCAATCTGTTCACAGCACAGGTGTTTGCTGTGGTTTGCTTACCTATATACTTACCTATATGAAACTGAACTTCACTGCAGCTAGGTGATGGGGTGAGCCTATGCTGCTGCAGGCGTACTCAAGGTAGCTTTAAGTGGGCTGACTTGAATATTTAATTCAAATTTAAGCAAAACCTGTTCAGAATACTCAAGCGCTGTGCTGGCACTACCCTTTGCAGGGTATTTACCAATTTACTTAGTAGTTTCATTTCTCACTAGCTTCCCTCACACACTGGCATACAGCACACCACATTTCCTACAAAAGTCTCCCATTTCCTCATTGATTGCTGTGATTTTGCATAAAATCTCTTAATGTTTACAGAACTGGAAGAATAAACACCTTTTTCCAACGTAGCTGACACTTATTTTATAGTTCAGGGCCGAGAAACCAAGAACAGTAAAATATTCTCATATTGAAGTATCAGAAGCTACCTGCCTTGGATCTTATTTTGGCTAGGATCAAGGATACGCACCAGCTCAATGTCACCGGTGGCATTTATGAAGTTGAAGTACTAGATAGTCTTTTGTCCCCAGCACTTCTCTCTGATGCTATAAAATTTATAAGCTTTGAATGTTACCTGGCCCAGAAGGTCTTGGCTTTTGCAGAGTTTACAAGCTTTGCGGCAGCGCCAGCCTCTGAAATATTCCGGAAACCATCAAAACCATTGACGGATACATAGAGAGAGAAATCTGCAATTTTTATAGTCTTCTTTGCATAGAAAAGAAATTCCCATCATCCAGGATTTATACGGTGCTTACCATGGGAATATGTAATTGATATTAGCTCTACAGTCTCAGTCTAAAATATGAAGATGCTCCAGTTAATGAAATAATATAGCTAACCTTGAGACAGGAATTTTCCCCCTTTCTTCTATTTATTAGTAACATCATAGAAAGAAGAGGTTTGCAATGCTTTTGGGAAAGGTGAAAGAATTATATGTTAGGGATCATTTATGTTGAAAACCAATACCCAGTATCCCTTATATCCCTCTCAAGCATTTTCCTCTATAGGAGAAATTTAAGAAGGATTCATTTAATTCTGATATATATGCAGGTAGATTGTCATAACTGGAATGACAATAGTAATAAAAAAACTCATTATAATCTTAACTAGGAAAGATCTTTGCCTCTTTGCAGCAAAACTGTTGATAGGGAATTATAAAGAGAACCTAAAAAAGCAATGCAGCTTTCAGTCATTATCTTGTGCACACTGTATGATTTAGTGACAGAGAAAATACTGATACAATGGCAAACATAATTCTGAAACATATTCTAAAAGTGAAACTTGTGATGTGATAGATATCCTTATATTGAATATTCATTTAAATAAAATCCTTAGATGTCTTCACTTAAAAATAACAGTGATCTTCCCGTGTGATACACAGGAAGAAAGACCATGACTGCACTAGGGGAGAGAAACCTTCAAGTGAATAAACTTTTATTTCCTCAATTAGAAGCTGAGGGAATGTTGGAGCAACCCAGCTCAGTCTAAGAAAAGCAACACTACCATGTAGCGAGCAAGATTAGTCTTAAGGTAAAACTTACCCATTGCAGTCTCATCTTCTTTGACAGGAAGGAATTAATGCCGAAAAGAAAACGTGTCTGACAGATAGGACGAGGTTCTAACTGCACAAGAATCACCAGATCCACAAGCAGAGCAGACTTCTTCAAAGACCTCAGCTTGGAAAATTGTGATGGGAGATAGGAAACATATGGAGATAAAACGGAAGTGCAAGGACAGGGGAAGGAAACTGGTGCTTATTGTCACTCTTATTTAGAGACATCCCTTCCAAAGGCCATCACTAAAAACCACTTACAAATTAGTCACCAGCTGCAGAGCACCATACCCTTCAGGTCAGCGTCAGGTGCTTTGGGAGGGCTGCTATGGCTGGGAAGTATGTCCAGCTATTCTCTGGACTGCAGTGAAGAGCATGCCTAAGTATTCCCTCATCTTCCATAGCTCATGCCTCCATGATCTGCTGAATCCATTGGCCAATTTCCACCATACAGAAAAAAACAAGAGCAAAAGTTTCAAAGACAGTCTAGATCCTATAGGTTCCATTGCAAGAGGCAGGCTACACCATGGAGAGACTGCGGCTCAAATAATCACTTCGACCCTCTTGGCTAAACTGTGCAGTCAAATGGTGGCATGCACATTGACACCAAATCACTCTGCAGGGACAGATTATACAAATGTGCAGAGATAACACAAGACCTCACTACGATTCAATCGTAAAGCCAATCAACCAAGGGACATAAATCTGCAGGAAATGAGGCTTTAGTATAGACGCTTACAAAACTTCACATTAACAAGTAAGTTTTCTAGACGTTCTGTATGTGCTGTTAATATTTCTGTGTGGATGTTATTTTCTGCCAGATCTACGGACCAAAACAATTACTCAAAACACTAGGATGAAGTGATAACATCAGTATTACAAGCTCCTCCTGGCAGTGTATTGAAGGCTAAATTCGTTATGTGATATATCTCAAATGACTTTGCTCCTCTTTTTGACTCAAAGGAGAGTTTCACTTATGCAAGGCTCTTAAGAATTAACAGTTATTGCAAGTAAAAGCATTAGGGTTGCATTTCTGCAAAACACCCCTGTGTTTAAGTTACAAAACTACAGGAGCCTGTTCTTAAACACATGCTTAGGTATGCTCTGAAACTAGGTTACATTCCTGGACAATATCCTAGAAAGACTGGTATTCAAAATACAAACAAAAAAACAAACAAATACTGGCTTAATCAGGAGTTTTGCCTGGAGTAAAGGATTTGGTCTTATTTCAGGAAGTATACAACTCCCATTTGCCACTGGCTCTGGATTTACATGAAAGCACATTTCATCCTGATGAAAGTACAGTAATTAGGGCCAAATCCTAAAATATTATAGCAAACATGCCTACCAAGTTCAAGAAATGAATATCTTCATGTCAATACTTCAGTGATTTTCAGCTCAGTAGGAGTAATCCTGCTATAAGAAAACATTTCCCTTTCTTATGAATATCATGGTGACAGTCATTAGATTATTTTTTTTTTAAATTCCTCTTTTCCCCAATTTCTGAAAAATCAGAGAGGAGACATTGATAAAAGGCTCTTCATCTGTCCATTAACTCCTACTTCAGTTCACAGGTACAGGCACAGAGGTTTCTTTTTTATCCATGCTTGCTTTTGTATTTTCTGTTAAGTATCTTAGGAGAGAATGTAGGGAGGATGGGGCCAAACTCTTCTCCGTGGTGGCCAGTGACAGGACAAGGGGTAATGGGTGCAAGTTGAAACACAGCAAGTTCCACCTCCATGTGAGGAAGAACTTCTTTGCTGTGAGGGTGCCAGAGCCCTGGCACAGGCTGCCCAGAGAGGCTGTGGAGTCTCCTTCTCTGGAGATCTTCCAGACCTGCCTGGATGCCACCCTGTGCCCCGTGCTCTGGGTGTCCCTGCTGGAGCAGGGGGCTTGGACTGGATGATCTCTAGAGGTCCCTTCCAACCTCAGCCATTCTGGGATTCTGTGATTAAATAAAATCAAGTCCAATATGATATTTGATATGAAAAAAACTGTGAAAATGTAGGATGAGTATGTAACATACAATTTTGCACATAAAATAGAATTTCAAAGTACGCATATGCATGGTTTACATTTCTAAGGATATAGTTTGGGACCTTGCTAGCTCATATTTTCTTCTTAAGTCAAAGAATTTAAAATCCTTGCTTCCTCTATCATTTCAAAGGAAATTTTAAAAACTCTCAAAGTACACATTATACTCCCCACTTCAGACAGTGAAATGAAAGTATTTTTGCTTTGCAAGGCTTGCTCTGGGTTCTAGTTTTATGTTTGGATGATTGTCTATCAAGACTTGAAGGTCAGATATTCTACAATATTTCACTGTGTTTCAGAGAACTATGCACTGCTATCTTAGAAGTACAAGAATCACTGTCAGATAGAAGCCAAAACTTCTAAAACACTGAAGAAAAAAGCTATAAAACTCTTTTCTATATATATTTATATATACACCAACTGCTGTAAAATGTATCAACTATGCAGCTAATTTATTTTAAATATGAGCCACACAAAAAACCTTTAAAAGAAAAATGCAACTTTCCATACTATCTTCTTAGTTATACACAGTAAGTATATTTCATAATTTACTCTGTCCTCCAACATCAGTCCTCCCTGTTTTCTTGTTGAAAATGCAGATTACATATCTGTACTTAAAAATGATATTCATAAACAAGGTGAACAAATTCCATTGAATCCCCACATATTCTAAAAATGCTCCAAGCCAATCCCCATTTTTATTTCTAAAATAATAGCTTGCTGTTAATTCCGTACTAGATGTGCAAAGAGACACCATGGTAAAAAGAGGATGTAACTTCAGAAACGAACGTGTGTGTCCTACTGCTTTGCTACAGATTCCAGATGTGCCTTTTTTTTTTCTTCCCAGTAATAGGCCTGAAATTTGACAGAAACGTATTGCACACAGCAGAAACACATCATTATATAAAAGTCTGGGAAAGGCAGATTTGACAAATTACATGGGTGAATTCTGAGCAGCCAGAGTCCCAGCGGAGTCTGTGCAAAACGAAGCGGGTGAATTGGTGATGCAGGAGGCAGAATGCTGCTTTCTAGAAAGGGGAGACTCGCTCCTACTTCCAATCATTTCTATGTAGATCAAGAGTGTCTTACTGAAGCCAAGGGTTGCATGAAAACTAGTGGGGAGGAGATCAGAATTAGGGTATAAGTGCCCTTTTGCTAATTCTGGCACTTCTTGGGCTCTACAGAAAAGAAAAGCTTAGTTTTTCTCTGCTACAGCAAAAACTAGGCAAAGAAAATGGAACAACTTACTCAAGATGATAAAAAGAGGGTAGGGGAGTGGTAAGTGTGGGGGGAAGGTCAGCTTTCTCTTTATCCTCTCTTTTCAGTGCCTTCTTCTGGCAACATACATGTTTTCTGTTAAGGCACCTCTCCTGACATCTACTACTTTGAGATAAGTAACAGACCTGGAATAAGGAGCAAGAGGGAAGACATGCTAATACGCCGAAGCAACCTAGGCAGAAATGTAAACTAATAATAATGATGATGCTAATAATAACAGGATACATGAAATAACTACAGCTGACATATGATCTATTGATTAAAGTCTTTCATATGACAGGGTGTCAGGCAGCAGAAATAGGAAATCAATACCTCATTTAACAGCACAGAGCACATCAATCTTCTCCCTGCCACAGAGACACCAAGGTGTTTGAACAGAGGCAATATGAAATTATTTGAACTGGTTTGGGGAACGAGAAAGGATTAGTTATACTAAAGAATGTGGCTCCCTGGGCTCTATGGGGAGGTGGTTTGTCAAGTGGCTTTTGAGCAATTAATCTGTCTAGCCAGACAATATCTGTGTCCACGCAATTCTCTGAAAGCTTCTGGAATACCAGGAGCCTTGGATAAACCCTTGTATTTCAATAACTGAAGATTTCGATAAAAAATGATTTAAGTCAAGTCCTACATTCTAATTCCTGTAACAACAGCAGGCACAGTGCTATTTTCAGGGCTTGCGTATTATTTACAGCTTGGCTCCAAAATGCAGATTTTATGCTGAAAGCTGGATAGCTGACCTTGCGAGCTGACAAGCAACACTAGTCACTGAGGGAAACGCACCTGTGAAGCCGTGATGGCGGGATGCTGTTCAAAGTGCTTTTAGGTTCAACACGCCAAGGAGGAGCAGATAGGCAAATTACCTGTATCCAGTGGTCTTTGAAATCATAATGATTTTCTGAACCAGGTTACAAGCTGCTAACAGAGAAACGTAGAGAGCTCACTACAGAAACGATGCAGACATGCACACAAATGCAAACAAGGAGCTGCTTGTCTATCAAACTATTCTGAGGCAAATATTTTAGTTCTGCTTTTTTCATGAAAAAGTGTCTACAATCCTGAACCTGAATATTCCATGAAGGTAGAACTAGAAAAGATGTATGCATTCGTAACAGAAAGGGTAGTTTAACATGACCAATGGATGTGCTAGACCTTTTTGTGTGTACGACCTTTTTGTTACAAGATTGCAAATAATTTACTATTTTGGCGGCCAAAAGATACTGAGACTAAAACTTGAAGAGAGAGAATTCTATGGATTACAGGTCTTGATGTCTTGGCAGCTCACAAAGAGTCATGCTTGCATTATTTCTGTAAGAAGAGACTAAAAAAAAACATGAATAAAAAATGTAAAACTAACCAGTAAGGCTCTTCACTGCAGCAGAAATATTGCATTTTATGCATACAAACCTCAAGTGATCTATGGAGGAAACTCTACAGTGTCACAGCAAAAAGGAGTTACACGTGTAACGTAACAAAGGGAAGTTTGCCGCGAGCACTCTCTGCACCCAGTATTTTTACTCCTTTCTTTTTTGGATCACATCCTGATCCTTCTGGCCACTCCTGAAGGCAGAGCCCCTTCAAAGGCTGCTGCTTTCCTAGTGCATGTGCATGTGAAAATGCAGCACACAGGACTAGTAAGAATGAGAAACCTCAGCAATTTGAAGGCTGGGGGTCCCTGAAGGCGTAATGAGACTACCTTCAGTAAATGATTTTCTTTTTTTTTACCTCCACCATACAGTAGCTATTGCTGTACTTCATTGCCATTGCCAAGACAGTGTGCCTTTAGATGCCACCTAGCTGGAAGGGGGTCGGGGGGAGCTGAAGAATCTCCACTATATTTCTCTTTTTTCATGTACTTCTCAGACAGAGCCTGGAATTCAGAGGTTCTGAACAAAGGTCAGTTCTTTTATATTTTTTTTTAGTTCAAGAATTGGAATTAATCTTTTCCTCACTCTCTGCATGACCTTCTATACCTTATTTTAGCAAATATCCCAAATATTTGAGAATTTACTTTCAGATGAGTTTTATTTAAGACACAATTTACCACCAACACAACATCCTCTGATAAAACATTGCCATGTTTCTCTGCAGCCGTGCTGACAATCTCAGCGAAAAGCCAAAGATCAAAAGGGAGGGAATGCTAAATAACATATTAATCAAAAATATTGATGCTAAAACATATGTCAGTGTATTTAGGGGGAATTCACAGTCATTGCCAAACCCTACCTCTTCTCTGCTTGTAAAAAGCTTCAGTCTCCAGAGCAATAGATTGTTCAAAACTAAACTAAACTAGAGTAAAATAAAAATTGATTATGGAGAACTAATTAATGGCATTATTTTAACATTGAACTGCCTGTGTGAGGGAGATACCAGCTGATATCTCAGAAGGAATTTTTGAAATGGTATAAATTAATTATTGCTCATACCTGTAGATGCATCCTTCAGCAGACTTGGACAATCTGTTTGCTAAGCACCATTTAGAATCTACCTAATCTTTTCATTTCAAAATATTTTTTCAGGCAGCTAATATTGTGTGTGAATAAGTGTTTATTTTTTATATTAATTTTCATTGAACAAATATTTTGTTTAAGAATACTTGAAACAAATCTCAGGCATCAAAGCTCCATGTGATGCTTGACTTCTGTTTGCAATCTAAACTTCACATGGCATGAAAAACTGAGGGGCCTAAGCAAGCTGATATTTTCTATCAGATGATACACTATTTTAAGACTAAGGTTTATGTCAGAGGACTTTTGGGGATTCAGGAAACAGAAAGGTAGAGGCAGGAGCTGCTCATGGGCTGCAGGTGTCACTGGGGAAGCTCGGAGCTCTGATCAGACACCCACTGAAAGTGAGAAATGGAAAGACACAAAGCTGAGGGGTTTTGCTCTCAGTGCAAGCCCAGCCCTGGGCGATGCTGACACGAGCGAGGTGTTAAAAGAACTAACATGGTGTAATGCAAAATGCACATGCTGTCATGGCTGTGCACGGTTTGAAAATGAAACTGAGAAACCCATAAATCTGCTATACTGGCAGCCCCTTCCTGACCCTACCAGCACACCTGAATTTTAGCAACCCGGCAATTTTCATCTGACATTTCCTTCTGAGCACAGTTTTCCAGCTACGGCAGCCTTCTCTATTATGCTACAAAGCACAATTAAATCATCAAATTCATTGGATCTAGCCTGGCTTTCTCAGTGCTGATGTAGTTGTGTTTTCCCAAATCCAGTGCAAGTGGGGAATTGCCCTAGTGCTCCCCAGTGATTTCTCCTGAGACGTGAGGTCTCCTGCCTGCACAGACCTGCATCAACTGCCAGGGCAGGTTTTTGCCCTGCTACAACCTGCCCTCGAGATGCACCATGATGGTCCCCTGAAAGCTCGCAAGAGCACGAATAGGAAGGATGCAGCCCGAGGAACCTCCCTCTAACCAAGGCTTCCAAAACAACCCAGCAATTGCAGTCAGAAGTCTCTCTGTGATCCTTGCATAATAGTTGGGAGAAGACTTAAGCCTTCCAGGGCATAATACTATAGGATGAGATAAAGACAGAGTAAGGGGAAAGGTGGGGGCACCTTTGTGAGTTAGGATTTTAACTCCTGCTTATTTATTTTTTTTTTTAACTCATGTACTGGCAGTAGTTGTAAATGCTGTAGAGCAATCTTAGAAAGGTTTGTTCCATTCTTATCTGGCTCAGTAACATCCTTTTTCTAAGGAGGAACTAAATTAATGTTAGTTTTCTTCTTCCCTATGATCAGAACAAAGGTCTGTTGAGTAGAATTTGTGTGTGGGCGGGTAAACTTATTTGGCAGAAGTAAAAGGCTGACTTTAATGTATTACTATCACAATGGTGAGGAATGAAAGGTATTATGTTAGAAAATTACTAAAGATCACGGAAACCTGAAACCTACTTTAAAGCTAGTGACTATGAGTTTGGGTTTTACAACATGGATCATGAAATGGGGAGCGTCAACTACAAAAATACTGAGTACTGGGATTTCTGCATTTAAGCCACTTCCACTAAGATATGAGGAGAGCTTACTGGGTGACTTTCCTTAGGAGGAACACGGATCAGGCAGCAGTGAGTGAGATGGACGCTTTGCACCCAAAAGAAATATCTTGTAGGTCAACTCTTTGTTGCAAATGACATGACTGGAAAACATGGTACTCAGTAGTCTCATGCTCTATTGTTAATATCTGGATTGAGCCAAGCTACATCTGCCTGGTAGAATAGTCTTCTGCTTTGCTGAACTGATGGAAAATAATTCCAGAAAAGAGGTAATGAGAAGCCTGGGTCAGGACGGGCAAAAGACATTTCTAAAGACATTTCTAGCTAGTGAGAAGCTCCACAAGGGATGAGGCCTCACAGACATGGATTTGGACTTTCAATTTTGGCTAAAACTTTTTAAACACTCATTTAAAAAAATCTGCAGAAAACAGCCACTTTTCCCCAGTGCATCTATCTAGGTGAAAAGCTACCAGAAAATGGTTTAAAGGAGTATCTTGACCAATCTTAACAAGAGAACAACAAAATTCTTACTTAGTAAATCTTATTGCATCTTCCAGATCAGTACAGAAGAGGGAGTTAGGCTCTACTCACATAAATTATGTGCCTCACAAAACACTGATGCCTATTTTTAAAATAACTACCTTACTATGCTGCATATGCTCTGTAGTCACACGGAGTGCCAAGAGTATTTACACATTTTTCCTTTTGCAAATGTCAAGATTAACTATAACATTTTATAATTACATAATTTTTTGCCTCTTAGCTGTTTAGAAGAGGAAAAAAAATTCTTACACCACAGGAATTTTATATATTTTTGCCAGATTTCTACATCAAACAGAGCCAAACCAACTACTCTACAGTTCTCAAAAAATAAACATGCAAACAAAAACATTTGCAATGAGGCGATAAAAGCATCAAATCTCTTTCTGGTGTAACAGGAAAACAATATTGCTTTTTTTGTTTGTTTAAGAGCTTTGATTAAGATTTTAACTCTCAAAAGGGCAGTATGTCTGACATTACTGCAAGATCAAGGCAGTTGACTGAAGGGTTGGGAACTAGTCATGCTCAGCCTGATTTTGTAGCAATACATGTCCTTATGTTAGTCCTTGTGGTTGCTGCAGCACAGAGCCAGAATGCGATGTGTTTGGCCTGTCCTTGGTTACCTGTAAATCCTGGGTAGGCAAAGCCACGCTGAAGAGTTGGGAGGAGTTCCTGGGATTCCTCTCAGCAATAATATTGGAGGAGAAAACAGGCAGCAGGTGAAGAGAGGGGACCTAGGGAGGCAGGCGGCAATAACCCACCCTCAGGGATGACTGAATTGCGATGACAGCATCATCACAGAGAGATGGCTTCACAGCAACTGCTGCAAAGGATCTGCCCACGACCGCCTTGTGTCTCTGGCATCTGCATGTTGAGCTCTGCTGATCTAAAGAGTGCGGTATGGAGTTATGCACACAAATAACTCCTGTTCTCATGGTCCAATTGCATAATACGTTGGTTGCTACGTAAACAGCCTCTCTGCAGCGGACTCGGCTGGCGTAGTTAATAATCCCTTCATACGGGCAAATTCGGAACCTGCAGCATGGATACGCAATGAAGCTTGAAATATGAAAACCCCACATGAAAGTTCAATATGCAATTAACCATAAAAGCAACACTGCCTCAGATTTTACGAACATTGCTATATGATGCCTGAACTGATTTCATAGTATGTAAAAGATTTTTTAAAAATTGCTGCTGTAGGTCTATTCGTTTCAATTGATTACTGATTTTGAAGAGATTTAGGGTACTCTAATGGAAATTGAGACCTACTACTACTAGCCCTCCTCTGAAAGTAGAGTTTTTACGATGGTTCAGATAGGCCACCCAGGAACTGCGGCATCCTCAGCTGATGGTGATTTTTGATTCTAGCTGCCAGAATTAGTAGGTTTTCAGAAGGCTCCAGTTTCTGACATTTTCTGTGACACCTGAATGGCAACCTAACCTTATCCCGCTTGGAGTAAAGTCGAGGGTACATTTTGTTAATTCTTAAGAAAATCCTTTAAGGGTTGTGCCTATCACTTAGGCAGAAAACGAACCTGTAGTTCACAGGTTCTACATGGAAAAAAGACACTTAAGACTCTGCCCTCACCTAGTATTTGGTCACTTCTTAAAACTTGGTGAGCTATTCCAGAACAAAATCTCTGTTCATTTTTCTCTTTTTCTTTTTTCACTCCTTTCACTGTGCTCAACCTTCTCTCTAGCATAGTGCAAATTCATCCTTTACTTCAACTTCTTACAAGCACTAGTTTATTTTGCTCTTCTGAATGGAAGTGAATGAGTTCTATTTTCATAGCTCCTCCTGCCAATGCCTTCTGCACAGTCTGATACATTAATTCAGATTATCATTCTATGCACTTTTTGCATTAATTCTCAACTGACTGACCCTCTTCATCTGTAATTATTACCATGAAGGTTTTGAATATCATTAAACTCTTCTCACCGACTGCATTAACTTTAAAAGGTAATTTGATTAATTCTGCAAGCCACTGGTAGATGGAGATTTAACGCCTCATGGAATTTCTGCATTATCAGTATTTTGCAGCAACTAGATCTGAAAGATAAACGAAATCCCTGGAGACCAGATGAAAAAGGTTGGTTGTTTTTTGAAAGATTTTAAGTAATTTCGTTAAGCTTTAAAAACAGTGTTCTAAATTGTTTTTCCCAGAATTACAAACAGATCATTCCTCTGCATTCCCCTGCAGTACTGATTTAATAACTTTTCATTTCTGTGAAATGCATATATTTCCAGAGCTCAGCCAAAGGTTCTTCACTTGGGAAAACACAATGACTGTGAGGCAGCAAAAGTTATCAACTGATAAATTGTAGAACAATATACCCTGCCAAAATAGTCAACATGCAAAGACTTCACCTAACTTCAAAACTTACACAAGACCAAAGAGGCATGCTAATGTAGTTTTCAATGACTGCTGTCACCTATATCTGATGTTATCATGCTTAAATAAAAGTGCTTGGGGATAGTAATGATGTAGAATACGGTGCATAGTGTTACTGAGTAGCAATGCCTTATATTAATGGCCCAGTGTAAGCAATTGCAGGTAATATTCTCTAGTGGAAATTCCAAAATTTGTCTCCTTAGTAGGCATATCTGCTGTTCTACTGGCATCCAGCTCTTTTCTGTTTGTGTTAGTTCAAAGCTAGCAGAAAGCAATTTTCATTAAACTTTCATAAAAGTTAATAAAGGCTCAAATTAGAGATTGGAGAAGGGAATTAGGGCTACATGCTTTCTTGCATTGCATATATTGAAGGGCAGTGAAAATAAACATGCTACCAGGAGCGGACTTAAAGGGAAAGATAAAAGTAGCACAACTAGAATCCTATCTTGATGCATGCCAACATACATCAACTCCAAAGAGAGATCTGGAGAACCCAGGAGACTGCAAGTGGCTGGAAAATGGATGTGTTGAGGAGATGGTAACTCTACAAGGCATATACAAATTTTCCCCAATTTCCACTGGATAGAAGAGAAAACTTCCTTCCCTACTTGCCATGCTCCTGTCCTTACATCATTGTCCTTTCTTCTGCAGGGGATCACGGAGCAGACTGCTGAATGGGTCAGGGCTGTAGATCTTTCTAGGCATCCTGATAACTATGAAGGCAAAGCTCTTTTTTTTTCCCTGGAGAATCCTTCAGAATTCCGGTTTGTGTTCCAAGGGCAGTAGATCTTACAGGAGCAAATACACTCCTCAGTATGCTACTATAACAGGCGTGTAGGTATCTGTGGGCAGTCAGGAACCAACCTCGCTGAGGTACCTTACTCAGGTCAGATACAGCCTGCTAATTGCAATGACCTCATACAACCTTTTTGAACTGAAACATCTAATTAATGTGAGTCAAGGAAACCCTATCTTGAACTATATGTATACCACTAAACCAAGTTTACTAACCAAGGAGTTGGACAGAGGTACATGCGCTGGGCTGCTTTTAGTCATTCTGTTTCCCTGTCAGCACGATTCCTGGCATGGTTTGGGCACAAATAGACAGCTTTTTCCAAACAGTGCTTGGGAATGACTCAAGGTTTAGCATATGCCAGCACCAGTAGCGGTGGATGTGATCCAGTTTGGGATGGTAGGATAGTTTAGCTATGTGTTTGCGAATCGTGAAGAACCAGTTGGCTTCAGAACCATTGAATGCTCATTCCAGTTACAAATACAGACGAAATGGTTGGAGGATGGGTATTTGGGTACTGCAGAGTTGTGCCCTGTCTGTGAAGGCACTGCCTCTGCTGTGATGCTCCCAGACCACCTTCGCTACAAGCTGTAGTGCAGAACAAACTTGCCTAATATTATTACTGCAGAAGAAGTCCACACCATATCTAGGGAGACATGTACAAAAACTTAGTGCTGTGGATGAAGTTTACTCAGCACCTAAAATGTTGCTCAGGATCTCCTGGGTCACCTGCAAATAGGTGTGAATACAAAGCCTGATGATGTACAGGATTTCTATGAGGCCAGCTAAAACCACGGGAAAGTGTTTGTGCTGCTAAGACTGAGCGCAGTAAGGCCCTGAATGGCATGAGAAAAGTGCATAGGGAATGATTTTTTGCTGTTTCTAATAACACAAGAGCTACAAAGAATGCACTGAAATTGTCAGGCAGGAGAATTATACCAAATAAAAGAAACATTTTTTTTTCTCTACAGAACAAGTAATTGAACTGTGAACTCAGTGCTACAGTATGCTGTGGAGTAAAGAATAAATAAATGAATTAGAAAAGAGGCTAGATAAATAAGTATATGGAGGGTAAATTCATGCCAGTAGTCTTATGATATTTTCTTTAGTGACAGAACACAAAAGGGAAACTCAGGCCAAAATGTAGTTGTTCCATTTGTGTTGAACGATTCTTCAGTAATAACAGAGAGGTGTAGCTACCTATGGGCATAACTGGTCCTTTTAGCCTTTTGAGGTACAAATGAGCACTCTCCCTTATGGCACTGTCTGTTGCAGTAGTTTGTGCAGGAAAATGTGTTTGTGGGAGCAAGTGCTCATCACCTGCTGGAGCACTAGTTAATGTGGTTGATTAAATGCTTGGGTATTTGTCCTGGTCAGTCTGTGAAGGCCCCACTTAAGCAAATAGGACCTCTGCTAAAAGCTTTGAAGATGAAAGTTCAATAATGATCAGGGCTTTCTGTGAACTTTCTAGTCAGCCACTAGAAACGGCTTCGATTCCACCCTTAGTTATTGTCTGCATATGCTCAAATTGCTTTTGCGGTTGCTATCACTACAACTCACAGAGCCAATTAAATGTCTATTAATGAGCCCTATTTTTAGATCAATGCAGAGAAACTAATCTATAGAAATAAGTCAGAATTTTTAACAGGTCAGTCTGGCTTTGCTCTGAGCTGAAGGGAGGACAATACACATTTGTTGTACCATATTTCAAGGAAGAGTCTGCATTCTCCAAATGTTCTCAATATTTATTTAAAAGCACAGACAAGGCCATGGGAGTCAACCATAATAAAGCACATTTTGTCTCTGTATTCACCTGAGATTTCTGCAGCACATTCTATTCTAGGCATGCAGAGTGCTATACAAAGATGGATTGGTTTAATCCAAATACTCTGCTCAAAAAGGCAAGAGTTATCTTCAGATAATTCAAAGATATGGTAATCAAAATACCCATAAGTGACTTACTAAGGCTATTTAGGTAGTTCTTGTCTTGGCTTTAGGCTCCTCTGTCCTGTCTTGCTTAACTTGATCCCTCAGAGCTCATGGCTGAATAACAGCTTTATCTCCCAACTTTGAAATCTTATAATGGGATATGTTAATTATGTTTTCTTATTTCATAATAAAACAAAGACATAAGATGAATAGAAATCTAGTCCCAGAACTTTCACGACCTCTACACTGAAAATAAGAAAAAAGTCCTGCAGCATGATGTGAAGGGCAAATAAAATGAAGACAAATAATCCAGAATTTTGAAATTCAACATAGGATATCTAAAATCAATAATACCTAGAGCAGTCAAAATGCAACAGTGAGGAGAAAATTAGAAACAGAACCAAATTCAGTGTGACTAATGCAAACATCGAATTTATGTGCAAACATGTCCAAATTTAGCTGCATCAGCTGTTGGGAATGAGAGGGTAAGGAAGCCCTCCTAAGGAAAATGCCTAAATTTCCTCTTAAATCAATAAAGAGAGTAAGGCATCACTGGCAGTGCACAAAGAAGATCCAGAATAAAATTTGAGTTCTCTGATAATGGAGCTGATAGAAAACGTGGGTGTCCTTCCTTCCCAAGTACACGCCGGCAGCACCGGGCAGGAGGGTAAGGGGAGCAGGAACCTGATGTTTATTCAGCACAAGACTGAGGAGCGATTTCAGGCCCCGCTGCTGGTACGTGCATCATTCACTCGAGAGTGTCCTTGGTCACGCTTGCAGGACCAGGGACCACAGCATGGGCTCAGCTCACTGCTCTTAGGGTCAATGCAATTACGCGTGGTTTTCCTTCTCCTCCTCACAGTATGACATTCAGCTCCACTTTATGACTCAAAAGTCTCTTCTGGAGAGTTTTCTTCAGCTTCATAAAAGGTGAAAATGAAGTAGTTTTTTTGGAAATAGGAAGATAATTAAACTGCCTGGGGGTCCCTTGCTGTTAACAGGGTGGACAGAAGGGCTGCTTTTCAAACCGTCACCTTCTCTTCTGTGTCCTTTCCCGTGGTCTTGCAGAAAAGAGCAGTTTGGATCTCCCTCTGCTCACAGCTCCCCTCTGCTGTCACCAATCCCACAGACCAGCAAGACCACTTTGCAGCAGCGATCCCATGCCCGAATTCCTGCGGCATGGATGGAGGTACAGCGGCTCCGCTGCAGTACGGTACTGCAGGAGCAACACTGCAGGAACTCTGAGCATTGAGATATGTTGCACTGCCAGGTAACCCCATTCAGGACATGTCCCCCTCATGAAGGACCAGAAGGCAATTTAAGTCCCACCTCTGCAGCCAGGGCAGATGCCGGCCAGTCTCTGCACTTGGACATGTTGTCCGGGTTGGGAAGTCATGCTGGGGCTCGGGAGCCCTCAGCACACCTCCCTGCTCTGCAAACCCTCTACTTTCTGTAACTCCTGAATTTCAGCTCAAGCTGAAGCCATGTGGAGCAGAATAATCTTATAATCAAAATGACACTCTGTAAACATTTTTACTTTGGTTCAGATACACACAGGTTCACGCCTATCTAGAGAGCATGCATGGGTTACATTCACTTGCTTTAGCTAACAATATTTTAGCTGTTTAAAATGGATTATTATACTTCATTTATTGTGTGCACTTGACGGTCTAAGCCACATTGCTTCCTAACTGGACCACTTTTTATAGCAAGATAATGGAAAATAGATTAAAAAGTTCAGAGGCAAATTTTTGGACAAGTAATCATACTTTAGTGATAAAATGTTTTTAATTAACATACTTTTGGCTCATAAATTTTCTGTGTCACTGCAGTGAAATGCACTTACATCTTCTCTAGGCCTGCATTTCTATTATTGGGTAACATATTCCTGTTTCAACGAAGTCTTGGAAACGATATGTCAGACATTTGCAGACCTTAACTTACAAAAATATGTAAATAAAACTTTCATAAACAGAGTATCATTATCCTTAATTAAGCTTCAGTGTTGATTTGAAAATTCTAGTTTTTTTCAAATGTAAGCTCTGCAAGCTTTGTGCAATTCCTGCTTGACATAGATAAAAAATGTGATGCTCTTCAGTAGTCCTGAATAACTCCAGAATATATTTGAAATGTTGGATTTATCAACAAATACATTCAAGAGACGTAACAATAAGCTTTATATCCAGCACCAATTGATCTCCTTTTTTTGCCAATTCAAATGCATGTACATATATCTATACCTTTTTTCAGCTTCACACCTTCGCACTGACGCTCAATTACACTGAACCAATGACTTCCTTTGAATATGGAGTGAAAGGAAATGCAAGACGTTCAAAAGGAGAGAGCACACTGCAGGGGCCAGTGCAGGTTTCCTTGCGGTTGGCGTGACGCACAGCCTGAGCGCGGCAGCTGCAGAGCTGCCCCTTGCAGAGCCCTGGCGCAAGTGGAGATGCTGCAGTCGCAGGGACTGCATGAGCTACCAGCCCATGGGGAGAGCTCAGGGGCCACTGTCTTCTCTCTGCAAGGATCCACATGCTTTGTTTACTTCTGAACAGAGAGTTTTCAGCTCATCTGCTATTAGTTTATGCATTTCTAAAGCACTTATTGCTCACCAGATTACCTCAATGTGCATCATATAAATTAACTGTACCTCAGTTCCACAACAGCTATCACACAAAGCTGCTTGTAAAAGGCACTTCATGATTCTATCCACATTCTTTGGCATCAACCAACTGGCAATGAATCCTTCTCTTGAAGTCCCTTTCAATATTTTTCATTTTTAAGTTTTATTGTGAATTATTGTTGCAAACCACAGTTTTGCATCTTTAAAACATTTGGATGAAATTCACAACAGGTGATATTTTATAACAGAAAATAAATGTTTTTAATAGCAATTTTAATTCTAATAACATGTGATTATATCTGCTGTATCTGCTATACCTGATATCTGATTTTAATATGTGTCAAAAGGAGAAGGATCACACCATGGCAATTGAACAAAACCCATAGTTTTTTAAAAAGTATTTTGTGATTACTTTGCAGTAAACAGCAAAACTGAAACTAACACTCACTTAAGTGATTTGTAAATCTCAATAAAAGCCCTTTCAGAAACTTGTGACCAGATGAGAGACACGTAAACCATGTTTCTGAGACAAGATAATCTCCCTAATCTCACTGACAGAGAACACAATCCCATCTAACCTCTCAACAATTTTTTAAGCAAGTTTGGATGCAAAGGAGACATATGGCTCTGCTGACAGAGCCAGAATCAGTAACCTGAGCATCAAGCTGGTACTTAGGAGTTGGTGCAGCAAGTGTATGGTGCTACAAACCACCTGCAGGTCTTCATTATCTGAATTAACACAATATCTTCATCTGTGACCAACATTTTCAAATTTATGAGATTATTTACAAACAACTGGAGTATTCAGAATAGATTGTCTGTCTCAATCTATTTTTCACACTGTTGGTTTTTAAAACTCTTCCATTCTGAGGAGCAAGGAGTTATTTGTCACACTGCACTACAGGCATACGTGAAAGGAAGGCATGGATACAAATATGCTTATCACAAGGCTTTTGAAAAACAACAGGCTCAAGTAGTCTTAAGACAGACCTTGTCAAGGGAGCAACTAGGATTGATTAGACCCAAGAACATTTTCATCTCTGACCTAGATCCATACACAGAATCCCTCAGACACGCATGCACAATTGCTGCTGCAGATAAGAATCCAGGTGCATTAAGGGATGCCTGGATTTAGATACCACCTTATGTAAATAACTAAGTGGCTCCATTTATCTTCTCCCCATTTATCTTCTCCTGGATGGCTGATTCTCGCAGTTCCACTCGAATGCTCATGAGCTTTCTCATCTTAACTACAGAGGCAGATTTTGATGGACCACAAAATGCTCCAGCAATCCCTAAAAGCTCTTAATCTATGCCATACTAAGAAATTCTATAAAGCTTAACGTGAATTTTCTGAACATTAAATATAAATACAAACTGACAAATATAAGGAAAGTGAAAAGATAGGATGAATACAGAGGAAGTTTCTTCCAAATGTAATCCAGCTAGAGGGACTGCTAGACTAGCTAGAGAAAAGGAGAGACTGAAGATGATGGAGAAGATCTATGAAGAGGCTGGGATAGGCAGACATGCAGGTCTCACGCTCCCTCACATCTATCTCAATATTTTTGGTGCTTTGACTGATACAGTGCTTCACAAAATAGGGCACTTGACCTTGACAGCAGGAATTTCTTCCAGCAGCTTAAGAAAAGGAATGCCTTTGCTTTTCTCCTACATCTTGTCACCTCCTGCTGTGGTTACAAGCAGGCTATTGTTATTACTTAATCTACTGACTGTATTTAATAACTGTTGACCCTTTATACTAGTATCATGCTCATTTGGATCTAGGATAGCAAATGTACAATCCCTTGATTCCCTGATCCCCTGACAATAGCATTATTTAAAAATCTATAACCTTTTAAAGAGAAACTTAAGCATCAAAAGTTCCACAGGAACTTAAGGAAAAAATTCTTAACAGTGAGGGTGCCAGAGCCCTGGCACAGGCTGCCCAGAGAGGCTGTGGAGTCTCCTTCTCTGGAGATCTTCCAAACCCGCCTGGATGCCACCCTGTGCCCCGTGCTCTGGGTGTCCCTGCTGGAGCAGGGGGATTGGACTAGGTGATCTCTAGAGGTCCCTTCCAACCTTAACCATTCTATGAATTCTATGAAATGCATTTCACCTTGTCAGTATTTTGCCAGCTTTTTCTATACACTGACACCAAACTGAAACCAAACTGTTTTCTGTAACAAAGATTTTTGTCAGGATGGAAATCAGTATTCAGCACTAGGAAAGCACAACAGCTTATTGAATCTCCTGACAATAAATGTAAGCACAGAACTCATATTTTTATTAGTTGCATCTTTATTACTGAATTTAAGTACACATGTGAGAGCACAGTATGTAAATAAGTATTTACTACTAACACAATAAAATATTTAGAGCATACAAAAGTCACTCAAGAACTTTAAATATATTGTAAGGTTCAATATCAAGGGAATTGTAAATGAATACATAAATATAAACATTTTGCATTAATTTGAAAGCATTCTAAATTTATATGTTCTTCAGCTTTTAAATTCTTTTGACAAGTTAATTGAATGCACAGAATATTTTAATAATTTAAAAAGTCTTCCTGATTAATTCATAGGATTTACCTCCTTTCATTTTTACTTTAAACCTTCTTTACAGGTGAGCTGTTCAATGAATTAACCTGCAGGCAAGGAAAAAATTCAGAGAACGGATTTTTCCTACAGTTTACTGGATTATTTTATGTTGTTCACCAATGTTTTCATGTTTGGCAAAGCCTGACAAAGCTAGAGATTGAATGGACACCTTGGATCAGATACAGAATGAAACAAGCTTAAAAGTCATAGAAATGTTATCCAGTTGGTTTCAGATGGGAAGAATGTTAAATATGTCCATTTTTAAGATCACTTTTGGAAAAAGTGTTTGCTTCTTTCCCCAGTAGATAAAACTTACTACAGGTTTCTAAATGAAGGGTGTTTGCTACTATATATTCTTGCTGCAGGATCAAGTTTATGTAAAAATATAGAGTCTGCTGTATGTTGCAGTTTCAAGTATCTCATCTATTCAAGCACCAAGTTAGGTAATTTATCACCCTGCCTTCTGAAGATGGGGCCAAAGCTGGAAGTCCTCAGAGAGGGCTCCAGTGCAAAGTGTTCTCAACTTCCATTAAGCCGGATGCAGGCATGAGGGGCACGCTAGGGAAGTTCTGACGAGTATGTCTGGGAAGGGACTGAATAACAAAACAAGTAAGGTTTTGGGGACAATACTGTCTCTTTGCTTGCCCAGAAATTCCCTCCCAGGTGCTTCCAGCACAGAAATGAGCAGGGCAGAAGACACAGAGCTGCTTTTCCCCACCTGAGCGCACTGCCCCAGCTGGCTGGGGAAGGAGCTCCAGCAGCACCAGGTCCGTGAAGGGGAATAGAAAGGGAACAGGCAGGGGATGCTGGAGGGGAACAAGGGGCTGCGGAGAGACCTGTGGACTGGGGAGGGCAGTCAGATGTGCGTGCTCTCCCTGAACCTCTTCACCACCCCTGAACTCAGAACCCATCTGGGCTAGACGGACCATTTCCCTGTTCCAGTAGCACAGTTCTTATGTGGGTATTTTCACGCTTGCCAAAGTGAATGCCATTGGAGTAGATTTTTTACTACAACATCCACAAAGCAAAAGGAAATAGAAATGTGTTAAAATAGCATCTTTGTTATGCCAAAGAAATGTCACAGTTTAAGCTGAAATTGTGCAAGTGGGTGAGTGTGAAATGTAACTAAGAAGGATGTCCACAGCGCCAGCACGGGTATCGTGCTGAGGAGTAAGCTATATATATCCTCCTCATGTGCAGGCCGTACACCTGGTAGTGCTGCAGGTTTGCATATTTACCAACACCAAGGTTTGCACTTCTGTAACCCTCACCGTATTCCCTGTCGTTGTGCGCTGTAACCCTGGTCAGTTTGCAGCAGCATTCATGAAGACCACATGGGATTTCACAAAACTACTTCTAAAGGTAATTTATAGATTTTCCTCAACTTTTTTTTGCAAGTTATTATTTCATCATTTCTTCAGTATCTGGAGGCCTGATCTGTGAACAAAGACTAAAGAATTACAACCTGCTATTCTGTTGTTCTTTCTAAAGCGTGCAACCGTGAAAGAGTGGAAACTCACCTTCCCATAGGGCATTTAGCATATTAATTTGGGCAACATGTTCACTGTGGGAACAGTATACATGAGTAATAGCGGCTTGTTACAGGTTTGCCATCCTTGCAGGCCAGTTGTTGCACCAGATGCAAAGGAGTTTTATCTGTAAGGGTCACATTAAAAGCAGTATACTTACTTCACAACTGCAGGCACCCAAAGCACGTGAATGAAGGAGGCAAAACATTTAACAAGGGATTATCCTTTTTCAAGGAAATCATCCTAGCAAGATCCCTTGCTAACTCTCCAGAGTTAGCAGGGATGCCTACTTTTTTCCCTTTCCCAGTAGCAGCAAATCTATTGGAAGCCGCAAAACACAAGATTTTGGCCAACAGCAATATTTTTAAGAAAACAAACCCCTTCCCTTAGAAGTGCGTATGGGGAAAGCTTGAGAATACAAAATCCTATTTTAATGGGATTAGAGAGACTGGAAAAAGAGAAGAAAATGGAGCTACCAAAATCAGAAGAGAGGGAAAAAAAAGCATTTGCTAATTGCAAAAGAAGGCAGAGCTTCTGTAAGGCTCAATGTACTAACGTGAGATACGTCAGGCAACAGATTAAACTAGCCCAGCCAGAGTCTTTCAAAAACTTTGCCTCAGCCAAACTGCAAAGTTAAGGAGAAGCAGAGTGTTATGAAGGAGAACTTCTGTGGGGTAGAAATTTAAACAGAGCTAACTTATTGAAACAAAAGACTAGAATCACCAAGGAACCTGGGAATGGGAGCGCAGAAGTCTGTGGGCAGCCCTGAGAGCCTTTTCGGAGAAGGGGCTCCACAGTGGATGTAATGATCCTTGAATTTAAGACAAGATAAAAAGCTGTGGGCTGGTGGGACGAGCACACAAGAAAGATCTCCTTTGGATACCCCTTCCTCTGGAAAGGGAAAAACAGTAGGGGACTGAGTATTTCAGAGACAAGAGACACTGCCAGCTCTTGTAGGTGGCCAGTGAAGATCATCCTGCAAAGACCAGCCAGGCAATAGGTCTTGGAGCACCAAGATGGGCTTCTGTGCTCTGGATCAATGGCCTGAGCTAAACCTTGAACACAACTCAAGGAGCCTGCTGGAGCAGATAAAATCCCAGGCTTACAAGAAATGATAATATTTAGAAAGCACAGAAAACACAGAACCTGTGTGTTTGAGTGAAAAACCCACTCGTTGAAGCTAGTGAGTTTTGAGCGCAGACAAGCTGCATAAGTGGATGCTGCTGTGCCACTGCTCCCGCTGTAACCCATGCAGCGTGCCACTGCGCTGCTGATACAGGCATCTGGTCTCAGAGGGGACTGTGGACGTCTCCGTTACGGTAGATAACACAGTAAAACACTTTTCATTGCTACAGAAGCCACACTGCTAAATCCATTTGCACAGCCCTGAGAATGTATGCCAGGCTACTTGCTAGGAAAATGACATCTCTCATCTTTGTCCCTTCCATGTCAACTTCCCCAGAGGCCTATGATTAAGCTCAATTACTGCTGTGCTAAATGTTGTGTAAGCCAAGGCAAGTCCCAGGGAGCTTGCAGTCAGGAGACACGGCGTCTGAGCAAGGCTGTATCTCTGTTCACATGTGGTCCAGTGCGGAGGTGCCAGCTGGTTTAGGGGGTGCACAGTTTGCCTGGATGGGGAAGTGCCTAAGCGGAGAGCATCTTCTTTTATTTCTGCACCAGGGAGGGCTCTCAGCGCACAAATCACGATCCTGCCCCAACCGGACGGCCTCTCCGCTGGCACGAGTGGGCTGGAATAGTGAAATAGCAAAGTGCAGAGACGTGCTTGGGACCCGAGGCCTCGTGTTGTGGCAGGGCTGCTATGGAAACAGGCCTGGGACATGCTGTCCCCTGGGTGGTGCCTGCCCATTGACTGCAGGTCACTCTGGGCCAAAAAGCAGTCTGAGAATTAATCCCCAGTCTACTGCAGGTCAATACTTGAGCTCAATCAGCTCATGTGTTTCCTCATTGCTTTCTGAACAGTCCCCTCTACGAAACCTCCTCCAAAAAGAGTGGAAAAAGAAACGTGGAAGAGTGTGTTAGCATAACACTTTAAAGGCAATGTCATTCCTACTCTTAATGTCCGCCACAGCTTCAGCTGCTTCCTACATTATGGTGAAACTCTCTATCTATAGTGCAATACAGATGGACTTCATCTTTTAATGCAAAAATAATATTAGCTCTATATATATATCAGCTGAAGAGTGAAAGTTGTCAGCCTATGCACGGGATCTTCACTGGGTGAAGATCTTTGATGGGGTTTAGACTCTCTGATGGGGTTTAGACAACATTTTATACACTGAATATTACCTATTCAGAAAGACTGACCATATTCTGAATTTTCTTCATGAACTATCTTCTGAACAGCTTCCTCTAACATGCCACAGAAGCCCAGGTGGGTCTTGAGGGTTTTGCAGGATTTTAAAAGCAAGCTGAGAGCAGCACGAGGCTGAGGAAAACATCACGCCAGTTATAATATGGTTAATAGACTGTATCTGGAGGGCGAAGGAAGGGGTATGCAGGTGAAAATAAGGAAAGCTGGATGGGCCCCTGCAGCAAGCCCCCAGCCTGGCAGGTTCAGCAGGCACTGGAGCTTGGATAGCTGCAGAGAGCTGGGGTTTCTAGTTCAGGATAGGGTCTATTAGGAAACAGCACGGATCTGCTGACTTCTGACTCCTTAATGCACTAGATGCAAGACAACTAGTGGTGGCTCTTGTTGCGGTTTCAGGTTGTAGGCACTAGGTTTTACTAAAGAAAAGTAGTCTGAGCGTCATCACAGGCAGAGAGTTCACTCGCTATAGGGGAGCAGGTGGCCAGGAGATGTCATGGGTTCCTTGGCGGGGATGAGGCAAACCCGGAGAAGTGATGACACAAGAAGCCTGGGGATTTTGAATGGTCTTTGAGGGATAAAAGCCAAGAACCACCGTTTTTTTCTGCACACAATGATGGCGTTCAGAAGAATAACACAGCAATCAGTCTTTGCTTTCAGCTCTGAGCTAATTATTCCCTCTACTCTCTCCTCTTTACAACAGTTTCTATAGTGCATATTTCATTAAGAACCTGTTAAAACGAAGCCATCCTCTGAGCACATGTTAGAGTAGTTTCTGTTGTGTCAGTTGGAGGTTTATTACCATATCGCCATGAACTGCTTGGAAAGGGAATCTTAAGGATAGAAATTGTTCTGAGGTTTCTGCACCTGAAACTAGCACCAAAGTAACACTGCTGAAAGGGCAATGCCTACAGGGGCAACAAAGCAGGGCTCACCCAAGCATGTGAGGAGGCAGGATAGCTGCAAAATCTTTGAGTGGCTCCGAGAGGGACTCCACAGCACTGGGGCCGGTCCCCGGCTGCAGAGCACCGCAGCACATTTCTGGGGCACCGCCGCTGGCAGCCCCCAGGACTGCACTGATGCTTTTTTCCCACAAATGATGATAGCACCTTTAAACTTCACCTAAGGCTTAGACATAGTGAACTGTGTCTTGGATAGCAATGTAGAGTTATTGGAAAGAGAGAGGCCTCTCCAGCAAGTGATTCACCTGCAGGAGCTCGGATGCCAGCCTTGAACGAAGAGTTATTATCCTGCAGTGGTGCCCATTTCTCCCCACTATTAGAGCGTAGGTGATTGGTGTAACTTAGACAACCAAATCTAATCCAGCCCATACCAAAGGACAGCAAGGCAGCTGATGAGCAATACTACATCACTGCTTCTTAGTACTGTGAGTACATCCATCCGCTGCCTTGTCCTCACTCATATTGCACACGACTGCCTTTACGATCTGTGTCGGTGCAGTGCCCACTCCTGCTGCGTGATTAGAGCTCCTCTGAACAACAGCAAAGCAAATAAATAACAACAGCCTGTGGCAGAAGGACAGCATTTTACCAAGGCACAAATTACTGATGACTGGGGCTGGAAACAGCAGTAAGCTGCTGTTTTTGACCCCATCAGAAGCACTGCCTGGCTCTGCAGCCAGTGCAAAGGCCTTAAAAGCGCCTTTCAACTCCACCAAGGGAAACGCTTCTGGGAGGGCAAAATGAGCCGGGTTCACCCTGGCTGTCATCTTGCTGGAAAACCTGCAGGGAAACACTGCTGCCTCAAAGCACCCGGTTTGCCAGGGCGATGGAAGCAGCCTGGTCATCCCCAGGAATCCCTCGGGAGCAGCTGAGTCCTTGGGAGAGTGCTCCGGAATAAGCCTCATCCCTCGCCTTGTTGCAGGCCTGGGAGGCAGCACAGGAGCCTCTGGAGACTGTGGGTTTTGATGATTCTCTTTAGAGCTTTAATTTCTTACTGAGCATTTATGAGTCCCAGGCCAGCCTAAAGCTTTTCTCATGATTTAGGATACGGTAATATACTTGTCATCCTCCTGGCTTAAACACGTCTCTGAAGTTACACAACTGATCTTTACTTTTCTCAAATCAACTGGGAGGTATAGTCTTATGTATTGCACGCTATTCATCTGCCTTAAAGAGAAATTAAATCCCAAGTTCATTTTTCTTTAGTGAGGAATCTATCAGTTGACCACATCTGTATTATTCATTTTTCTATAAATTCCAGTTTTTACTTCTAAGAGCAGATGATTCTTTTTCCTGTGCTAACTCAGTAGTAGTTAGCAGGCTGGCTGTTCTCAGAAAGCTGAGTCTAGTAACAGCTCGGAGAAGGGCTTTATTCTTGGAAAACTGCCTAGATATTGAAATCTCTGGTCAAAGGTGAAGACATTGACTGGAGTAAAATGAAACACTTTCCAAAGTAAAAGTGAAAAATTGAGTTCTAGGAAGGCAAAATGTCTCAAGCTGCAGGGATTAGTCACAGGAATAAGTGAACACATTAAAAAAAATAAACAAAAAACCTACAAAAAACCTTGAAAAGGACAATGTTTTCTTTCATCTCCGCTTTAAATAAACCAGTTCATTGCAGCTGGATTGTTCAAGTGCTAGATTTGGCCTAGAACATTTCTGACCCAGTGGGGATGCCAGGTGCACTGTGTTTTTATCTTACACCTGCAGCAAACATGTACATTTCTGTAACACAGTCAAAAGGATTTTTCATACTGAGAAACACCAGACAATCCTTAAAAAACAAGACTTAGGAATAATTGTAAGCCAGAGGCTTCTTTCAGCTAATCCTTAACGTCAGCTGTCGATTAAGACATAAATGCCATGTACATCTTAACTCCCTCTTTCACCTCGAACCATCGCTCTGTGAGGACACTGCTTACAAGGACAGTGCCATGAGAGCATTCCCTGGCTTATCTTTTCCCTGTGCTTCCTGCCTGCTTTCCTGGCTGCCGCCTCTTCTGTTCTGCTCCAACTTCTTGCCTCCCCATAGCAAGCACTGCCTGGACAACAGCATGGACTGCACTGTGGTACAAGTGTCATTGAAGATAAACTGCTTAATCTCTCTAAAGTCAGGCAGAGATTGCACCTCATCCACTGGGATGTTCTCTCTGCATGGAAAAGTTACCCATGAGGTTGCAAAACTTTCATATTTCTCCTGGAAAGGCAGCAGGGGCCATTTCTAGGTGGTAACGCTATGGCCCATGGAGTGGCTACAGGAACCAGAGCCATAATCTCTCTGCAAGGATCAAATGATCCCAGAAGCGTGAATGACATTTCACTGCAGGCTCTCAGCAAGACGGAAATCAGAGGAAAGCTTCATCCAAGTCTTATCATAATTCAGTGATGTGGAACTTAAACATGCCTAAAAAAACTGACTTTATACCTTTGCCTTTGAAAGGTCCTTCTTCAATTTACACACTACCCCTTATTTTCTTAACATTTTCCATTTGCTGGTATATCCTTTCACCCTTTCATTTTCTTCCTGACTCCTATGTACCTCTCCCCACAGTCCCGCAGGGGTTGTACATTTCTATTCACTTTGAAGAGCCATATATTTCAGACTGGTTTTGATGCGATGCATTCAGGACCTATTGAGACCCATGGCAAAAACTACTCACAAAAGCAAGAAGAATTCTAAAAAAAAACTAGAGGCAGTAGACAGCAATTACGATCCCCTGTCCTGTGACCACTGATTGTAACTGCCGGGAGGAGAATTCCTTCATTCTTTTGTACTGATGTTCCTTCATTTGTTAAATTGGATCTGAATTCAGGGCAATTCTTTGTATAGAGATTTATTGCAGCAAAGACCCTGCAAAGAAGATGGCAAAGGACAAGGACATTACATGGAAATTTGATGGTAGTATCTGATACAATGGATGAAAAATTGGTTTCTCCATAAACATGGTGCTGAACTTGATGGAAAGTAATATTCTCTTTTCTTATTCCAACCTGTCACCAAGTACCTGTCTCTATTGCCCATTACGGGTCTCTCATCTTCTCTTTAGAGCAGACAGCCTTAGTTTAACTCAAATCTTCCTCAATTTCCGCAGAGAAAAGTTATTCTTTGGAGACAGGTGAAACGTGTTTTGTGCCTGCACAGTGTGGAGCATGTCTGGAGGGAACAACTTTGTATTTCTGAGCTGAGACTTCACTGGTGAAGAAACGGACTGAGTCCTGCTGGCTGCAGGAATGGGGCAGGAGTGCTGGCTAGTGTTCTTCCCACAACATCTCTTTTACACAAGTGCTCACAAGTGCCCTGCACGACCATGGCAGAACAGGAGGTGCTGCTCATCATACAGATATCTGATGATGAAAGTACCTAAAATATTGCGCTTTAACCAGAATCACACAGGAATATTCTGTCAGGACCAGGAATAGAGACCAGCACACTGTGTTTTGAGCAGTAACCCCCCCCTTCCCAAGGAAGGGACATAAGTAGTAGACGTAAGTGCAAAAGATAACTAGCAAAAGATTGTTAATAAACCCGAAAACATACGTACAGATAAAGGTACAAATTCCCCATCCCTCCAAAAAACAAGTAAACAAAAAACCAGAAACTCACAGAACTTAAAAGAAATAAGACAAGCACTAGGAAAAAAGATGGAAGTACTGCTGGATACCAAGAGTCAAAAGCACCAAAATTAAAATCTGATGAAGCTGGAGTTTGCCTGGTGTCCTCTGCTGCCTTGGTTTGCGGCCCACAATTGCCCTGCTCTGCAGTCCTGTGCCTGTTGTTGTCCTGCCTCGCCACCAAACACCGCCTCCCGCCAAGAACCAGCAGGATCCAAAATTTAGGTGTAGATCCAATACTTCAACAAACCTAATGTAGCGTCTGCTTGAAGGAGAGCAGACAGACGCTGGATAGATTGGATTCCTCATCCAGTTGGATAACTGTGTAACCACTTGCTTTCTCAGAAACACCCAGAAAAGGGACACAGCCTTTCCATAACTGCTGAAGGGCTAAAACATCCTCACCTTTCAGGCAGCCAGAGCTTTAGGGCCCCTCTAATTACTTAGAGAGGAATTTAAACCAATGTCTTCCCCTTTCCAGGAAACTGCCCTGAGCCCAGGGCTAGATGTGACAATCGTACTGGGGCAGGGGAATGATACAGTGAGAAACACCACACTGCTGCTCATCCTGAGCGGTTCTGAGCCACCTGTCTCTCATCGAGTTGATGGAGATTGCATGTCCCAATTGTTTTTCCACTTCCCCAGTAACACAAGACGGTCTGATAAAAAAAAAAAAAAAGACTTTCCAGGACGGAGGTGTGTCTCCTGTCTTTTGAAAGCTTCTGCAGAAGAATTACAGGTACATAACTCCAGGGTTTGGGTCCTATTCCCAGGATCAGGCTCTCGAAAATGTAGGCACTGCAGCATTTAGCCTGTAGAGCCTTTTCTTTTAGGATGTGTTCCAAAACCTTCATTACACTCACTTCTTTCAGTGCTAGAAAAGTTTTTTCCCAAGATTAAAATTTATCACTTATAAAGGTTTAGTCTTTAAGAAGTCATGATGATTATTACCCTAATGCTGTGTGCTTTTTTTAACATGTTGTAACAGTAATTAATGAGTGGCAGGCCTCAGAGTATTGGCAAGCAATCTAGAAACTTTCAAAAGATGAATTATGCTCATGTGAAAGGAGTGATAGCTTTAATTTTCTGTTATCAGTTCCATAAAGAATACACTTCCAGTCTGCTAAAAATATATAGTTAAAAGTCTTAAACTAAAAAAAAAATAAGTAACTGTTATGCCTACCCATGGGTCAATGTTGATGCTACTTCAGAGGCCTCGAGAATTTGCCTTAAACTCCCTCTGAAGTTTTGCAACCCTTTTCGACAGCCTGGGAATTTCAGTTTGGATATAGGAAATCTTCTTGGCTTTCACTCTATGGCCATATGCTCCTTGTGGTGAGGAGCAGGTAAGTGGGGCTTTTAAAGATATATTTGAAAGAGGCGACCATTAGGAGCTATCAGCAGTGATGGATGTAGCTGATAAAGCACATTGGGACTGCACAAATCTACCTCCCATCCTGGGCACTCCCGGAGCGCCCTGCAGGCTCCCCCTCCACTGCTCCCCTGGGGCTCCCTGTCTGCTCAAAGCAGAGGAGAATTCATCACTGAGAAGCAACGAAGCAGTGATGTGGCTTCCACAGCAGCGACGATGGTGGCTCTCTCCTNATGATGTGGCAACAGCAGCGACGATGGTGGCTCTCTCCTGCCCTCTAGAAGGTAAGAAACGTTAGATCAGATCATCTGCAATGGAAATTCCAGCAAATTCTAGAGTTTGGGCATTTGAATTCAAGGACGGCAGCATCGCCATCCTGCTGCACAAGTGGTCAGGACAAATGCGTCCTGTGGCAACCTGCAGAGGCAGATATACACACATAGGTGGGTACAACTTGCAGGCATTCCAGGACCCAGCTCCATGTAGATTTTATGTGCCTCCAGTTCTGTATATGAGATAAGAAGCAAAGCACTTGACCCTGCCGCACTGGGACAGTTCTGTCCACATTCCTACCTCCAGCCTGAGGGTTAAAAATGTGGGTGTCAACTGGCAGACCCACATAAGAAGGCGCGACAGGACTAGGAGAGTAGACCTCCTGGAGCCACGTGCTGACAATCTGCCTAAAGCCCACATAAGGCCTCTGTTTTCTTAAGTGTTTCTGGATCTACATGTAGTAGAGCTTAAGACATTCATAATTTAAGACATTCACAAAGCAAGAAAAAAGAAACTTCTACAGGATGGAGAAAGGGAAAAGACTTGCAAAAAAACGACTTGGAAAGATTTGGAAAAGTTTATAGTTGCACAAGGAGGATCTTCTCATTCTAGGAGACCCTGACCTAAGCTAAACACTAGCTCAACATAAGGATGCATTAAGCTAATGGGTAGATATTTATAAACTTAGATTATGTCTAGATCTCTTATGTTAGTTTAAGTAAACAGAGAAGGCAAAGACTCATGGCAGCTCAGGAATATCTGCTTTTGCCCACAGGAAAAACTTTACCAGAGCACGCACCAAGCAGAAAGTAGTAGGTACATTCTTATTCATAAAATACTGAAGAACCACTGTACTGAGCAGTACTGCTGTACCTTACAGAAAGCAGCACTCCAAATATTCCACAATCCCACATTTGCCTAAGATGCAAAATATTGCAATAAAAAGATCAAAACAGATTTTGCAATAAATGCTTGGTTTGTCTTTCCTATTTTCTCTGAAAATTATCCTATCCTGAAATTTCCTATATCTCTGAAAATTATCATTTCCATTATGGATCTTTTCAACTACTTTGAACTATTAAACTACTTTCAACTATTTCTGAACACAGCTTTTAAAGTTGGTAACCTAAAAATATATATTTTTTAAAAACAAGCTAGACTGATTAAAATCTCTGGTTTAGTTCAAGTGAGGTTTATTTTGGGAGGGATGGTGGTGGTGGTTTGGACTAGCTCTCTGCTGAGCCAAACAGTCTCTAGAGGAATTTGAAATTTAAAAATGAAATTGTGAGCATAAGACCAAATGCTTAGTGGGTCTCATTCTCCTCAAGTGAATTAGGATATCACATCACATTTGCCCACCTGTTTAGACCTTGTTGCCAACAGTGCTAAGTAACAGATGTTCAGAGAGGCGATTCAACAAGGTCTGATATTAAATAGTTATGAAGCGATCTTTCCCCAGGGAAACTTTTTTCTCAATACTGAAAACAAGTCCTAAAATATGAGGATTTACAGTCTCTCCAAGACTGTAGTTAACAAGTTTACTTAACAAGTAAAGTGCTACTCCCCCAGGTGCTGTCCATATAAACATACAACCTGGTTTGGGATCCTACTAAAATCTTGGCTTAAAAAATATTTAAAGATATGGAAATTTCAACTCTCACTACTTAAAATGCAATAAAGTATTTCCTAGTTTCTCCTTTGAATATCCTACTTTCAGTTTCATTGCTTGTGCCCTCCTACTTGCCGCTTCAACTCCTTGGTACCACTCGTATTCCATATATTTTTATTATGATTACCCAAATAAATAACCCTTATTTTTCCTAATGCCTTCATACGAGGTTTTTCTTCAATAAGAGGTTTTTCTTTGATAAGCAGATCTCCCAGATTTTGTCAAAGACAGCTTCAAATGCAGTCATTTGCACAAGATAACTTAATAGTCTGACAAGGTGTAGCACCATCTCTTGCAGTTGGTTTGCTCCTCAGAGCCACAGATACTGACTGAACCTGCATCATACATTTGTTTATGGGTTTAGATCCACTGTTCATGGATGAACTGCTCAGAGAACAGATCTCTAGGACAGTACCTAACTTTGTGTGATTCTTCGCAGAAAAGCAAACTGCAGTACTACGGCACCCAGCTGCAAGACACTCAGGCTGTCAGCATGTTCCATACATTTCTGTAGATTATATACAAACAGTGAGGACTGGTTCTCTGTTATCAAATACTGTCAATAGTCAGTAGTTAAGAAAGAAAAAGCTTAAAAAAAAACTTTCCTTAAATAACACTCAGTCAAACCTATTGGTAGCTTTTAAATGTTATCTGTTTGTAGCTTGTTGGGTTTTGGAAAAAAAATGGGAGAAAGACGTTTTTGGAATCGCTTTTACCAGTTTTCATCATTTATATTCCCAAGTACAATAATGATGTGCTACCTTGAATCTCTCAAGAAAGGAAAAAGGAAGATGAAGACGGTGTATCCAGATGTCTATTTCCCAAGCCTTCAGCAGTAACCCTGTTTAAACTTTTGTAAGGCTGGTAATTGCACTCTAAACAATCCATTGCAAAATCACTTCTAAATAACTGCTACAAAACATATCAAGAATGGTTGAATGGCATAACCAGAACTTGGGAATAAGCAGCGTCAGACGTGCTGCCTCTGGCAAATATCTACACCAATTCAAACTTCTCAGAATGAGTTTGCTGGTACTTGTTTCTTCAACTGGCCTTTATGCAATAAACTGTAGTTTCTTCTACAACAGCTATCACATGCAACACCTGGAATTTTTGTGCTGGGACGAAGGAGGATTAGCTGCTCCAATAAAAAAAAACAGGTTTTCTGAATTCTTTCAAAGCACATCCTTTGGATATCTTTCTTACTTGGTATTTCTTCAAGACTTGTACTGTTCTTTATGCTTCCTGGTATGTCTCATGGTCCAGTTAGTCTTGAATTTTAACGCATTCATTTGTAACTCTCCTTTTGTGAATTCTCTTTTCCAGACATCACCTTAATTACTCCTCTGGTCTAAACCAGGATTACTGAGTAGCTGGGAAAGAGCAGGCTTTAGCCAAATCTGAGTGTTTACTACTTGTCAAAATACTCTGTAATCCTTGGTAGGATTACTCTCTGCAGTTTCTCCTTGCTGCTAAATGACAAACTCAGATAAAACTTGCCATTTCAATATATCATGAAATACTATTTTATTTTTAATAGAATATTTGACAAAAATACCAGAAGGTTAAACCTAGTGAGGAAGTAGTTTTCTGAAGAAGAAAGATAGGGGTTTGTGGTGAGTTTAATCCTGGACCCATAAAAGTTTCTAGCAGGAGGACCACAACAAATTTTCCCTGTGACAGATCTGGGACACAAAAGTTTCTTCAGATCTTGAAGCATGTGGAGATTAGAATAAACTCTTCAACTTCTGCAATGCAGGAATCTCAATTCACTCACTCTCAATGTCAGAGAAAAGGCACTGAACATTCATATTTCTTCTTCTTTTTCCCAGGCATAGTCCTTTCAGTCCTCAACTATCTGACAGTGATAGAAAAAATCTTTTGTTGTTGTTGTTGTTGTTTTGTTTTGTTTTGTTTTTTTAGATAATTCACCATCAGGCTTCTTAAATTTGTATTGCAGCTACCCCATAGTCAGTAGTGTTCTCTGTTCCTAAACCTGCAGACTGACAGAAGAAAACTACTTCTGCTACAGTCCCACTGAACACAAATAAGGCTGAGACACTCAATGTCTTTGTCTCAGTCTTCACTAAGAAGGTCCTCAAGTCCCTGTGCTTAGTGAAAGGGCTCAGGGAGAAGTGGTGATACCAGCAGTGGATGAGGGTTGAGTCTGGGATTAGTTGAGAGAACTTGGCCCATAGGAGCCTCTTGGACTCAGTGGGCTGCACCCAGGTGTGCTCAGAGTGCTGACTAATGTCCTTGCTAAACTGCAAGATCTATAATCTATAAAATCCGTAATACCTGAAATGTCATGGAAATTGGGAAAAGTTCCCAACAACTGGAGAAAAGGAAATTTTCAAATTTTCATTTCGAAATTCATCACACTCATTTTCACAAAAGATGAAAGGTCATCCTTGGCAACTGCAGGCCAAGTAGCTTCATTTTGAACCCTGCAAAAATTATGAAGTCAGTCCTGTGAGAACATGTTTTTGGGCACATGAAGGAGAAGATGGTGACCAGGAACAGGAAGTATGGATTTATCCCGGGCAAATCATACCTACCAAACCGATTGCCTTCCAGGGCAAAATGGTTAGGTTTATGGATGGGGGGAGAAGAGTGTGTGTCATCCACTTCAGCTTTAGCAAGGCCTTCAACACCATCCACACAATATTCTTACATCCAAGTTAGAACCTTACGGTCTGCCTGGGTGGTGGGGCTCAGAAGGCAGTGGCTGGTCATAACCTTGATGCTTGTGGCATGTGACTCAGTAGGCCCTACAGGTGTCTATCCTGTGACCCATCCTGTTTAACACCTTTACCAATGATATTAGGTGACCCTGCGTGTGCAGGGGGTTGGACTAGATAACCTCTAGAGGTCCCTTCCAACCTTAGGCATTCTATGATTCTATGATATGAAAGAAGCAGCAGAGCAACATGTTCAAGGGCAGGACTGCCATTCAGAGGGACCCTTGCGGATGCTAGGAATAGGCTGGCAGGAATGAGGGCAAATGTAAAATCCTGCATCTGAGAAAGAAGAAAACCTTGCAATGATACAGGCTGGGAACCGCCTTGCTAGGGAGCAGGTCTGTGAAAAAGGCCCTGGGGTCTTGGCAGACATTAAGGTGAATGTGGGCAAGTGGGGTACCCTGGCAGCGGAGGCCAACAGCCTCCTGAGCTGCATTAAACACAAAACAGCTGTAGCTCGAGGGAGGTCATTACCTGTAATTGGTACTCACTAGATCCATCTGGAATATGGCATCTAGTGTAGGACCCCCAAAGCAGAAAAGACTTTGTTAAACTGGAGTGATTTCAGTGGAGGCGATTGAAATGGTCAGGAATGGAGCAGAAATCGGATAGCACTGAGCTCCTACGAGGAGGTCATCAGTAAGACAGAGCTAAACTCTGCCCCGTGGACATGACAGAAGGACAAGAGGCAACAAGCATGAGCTGAAACATGCAAGGTTCAGACTGGAAACGAGAAACTTTTTCCCCATTAGGTCAGTCAAGTGGAGGCTGCCCAGGGAAATCGTGCAGTCTCCATCTTTTTGAGCCTCTACTTGATAAAACCCTCATTTGAGCAACAAGACCTCGTGACATCCCTTTCAACCTGAATTATCTTACAGTCCGTCCTCTCGGATGAATTGCTATTGAACACAGTACCTCCACATCTGAAGATACGAACCTGTATTATGGGATCTGAAAGATTCAAACACATGCTTTGGAAAGAAAAGAAATGTAGCAACAAGGGGAACTATGTTGGAGTCCATTTTGTCATGGAAATATGGGTCACTTTGAACCTAAGCTACAGCCAGCAAAGAGAGTGAAAAGTTCACACTGAGGGCAGACTTTTGTCCCCAACCCTATTCATTGTAGGAATAAGTTCTGACATGGTTACATAGCATTCACTGAATAATTAAATTGCCTTACATGGATGCCAGTATGCATCCAAGAAAATCTGCCTTTATTTTTTTTAGTGCTTCAAGTGCTACAAACATGCAGCCCAATTGCTTTCCAATGGGATTATTTTCTCAGTTGAAAACATCCAACTGCCTAAAGGTACTTAACTCATCTGTGGCCCAGACCAACTGGATTCTTAACATTAAATAATGTTCTAAATTGTTTGGGGATCTGCTGGTGACCATTCTTACAAATTTGCAAGAAAGGTTTTTACTCTGCAAAAATGATATCGCACAAGCATTTCTTACACAGTGATACTTCCTCTAATTTTCAGTGGGACCTTTATTGCGTGTGTATGTATGAAGTGTCAGACTAACAAACTGTCAAATCCAAAGGTTTTAAAACATGAGTAAGTGTCATGAGAAATACACCAATTTGAAAGCCATAATTTGTGAAAAAAATGTATTTTTCTTTGTTAATTGAATTTATAGGTTTACTTTTTCAAACAGAAAACTGAAAGTAGGAATGGCAAAATCTTCATTTAAAAAAAAAATGAAAATTGATAGTCTTTGTAAAGGATGACTCCAAGAACGAGAAATTCAGCATAAATATGATAACTGCTTAAATGTTGGTATCAAAGACAGTGCTTTGTTTAGGATAAAGGACTGTTATCCTATTTATAACTAGGAAAAGATCTCTAAGGATCACCTGATCTCTCCCAGATCCAAGGACTATTACTGACAGATATCCTTGTTTTGTTCTCAAAATTGCCCAATGATAGAGACTCTATATAGTCTTCCTCAGCAATCTCTTACAGAGCTTCAGTATTTTAAAATAAATACTGAGCTTCAACTTCTTGCTTCATATCCTTACAGGGGGCACGAAGAATGCTGTTCCTCAGAGAGGTGGCAGTAAAACAGATAGGAGGATTTTGGTGTTTCCAACTCACGATTTCCATCAGCTTTCCCTTCTCCAGATTAAACCACCAGTTTTCTCTCAAGTTTTCCCAGGAGGCCACATTTTCTACATCTTTTTGTTCACTCTCCAGAGAATAATGTGTGCACTTTTGTCCTGGAAGTGCAGGCCCCAAATCTGTACACATAATTCCAGCTAAATTTCCACTAGTTCTCAAAGAAAATATCGATCGATCGATCGATCGATCTATCTATCTATCTGTCTATCTAAATGACCCTGCTTGTGCAGGGGGCTTGGACCAGATGATCTCCAAAAGCCCATTCCAACCTTAACCATTCTGTGATTCTGTGATTCTCTCTATTTATTTCTCATTTATTTCTCATAAATACCATGGCTATGATTCTCACAGTGATGGTTGCTTTTTGTTTGGGAGAACTATGACACTGCTGACACAAGTTTCGTTTGAGACTCTCTGCATCTCTTACATCCTTTTCTGCAGGTCTGCTTCCTGGAAGACCCTGCTTCCTCATTTGGGATTATTTGTGGAACACTCTGAACCTACTTCTGTTCTGAACTGTGCACTGACTGCTCTTGCAGACTGCAGCAATACTCCATAGGCTTGAGAAACTAGGGCTGCTTATTGTGGTTGTGCAACTGAAGTAACAGCAAGCTTGCGAGAGCAGCTGATGAGCAGCTAGATAATGTGCTAACGAGCCGGAGGTCTATAGCTTACAGGAAGACTGACAGAGGTTTACATGGGATGCAGATAGGATTGAATGAGAGGAATATGCAGACTGCGAATGTTTGAACATACTACTGAGTGACAAAATTGTATGAGCAAGCAGATAGATTTGCTACTGTTGTGGATTGTATGCATTGCGGAGAGATAACGCAGTTAGCTAAAAGCTGCACGAGAAAAATTCATTATATGATTTATATTTGAACTCATTCAGTGCACAGCAAGAGAAGCAGGCTTGGATTTTTTTTTTGTTTGTTTGGTTTGTTTTGCTTCAAACTGCTGAACATTTGGGCTCAGCACGTTCTGTTCAGTCTCCTGTGGAGAGTCAAGCTCTCCACTTGCCACGCCGTCTGGACAGAGAACGCCAAGCGATGTGTCCAGTGCCAAGTCAGGGTTTTTTGGTGACTAGACAAGTCTGCTACCTGGAAGAACTGGAATTAGAAACAAGATCTGGAACAGCCAAGTGTGTCTGAAGGGTGAGGAACCGGGCTGTGTGTGGAGCGCCAGCAATACAAGGAACGGCTGATGCTGGTGCCAGGGGCTAGGAGAGGGGGAGGCTGTGAAAAGGGTAACTAAAACTTGCTGAGCTGCACGCTACTTATTTCAGATTTTTATTCTCCAGTCTCTCAAGATCATTTGAATTCTAAACCCATCCTCCAGCTCCTTTCAGTCTTTTGTCATCCATAAATTTAGTAAGCATCTTTCACAATTCACATCATTGAAGTATAAGCATTGAACAGTTGTAGGCTCCAGACAAAGCCTCGTGGAACTGCTTGATGGATTTTCCCTGCTAGACATCAACCACAGAAATATCACCCTGTGCACAGATACACTTACCCAAGACAGTGCTCACTCTGCCCTACCGCAATTTCACATGGATGATCCTTTTCTCTCTGGTTTACTTGAGAACTCCATGTGAGATAGCACTGAAAGCCTTGCAGGAGGCCCAGGACATTTCTTGCTTTCCCTCTGTCCACAGAGCCTCTTGCCTTTGTCCTAGGAGAGGATTAGGTTGTTTCAACATCATTTCTTCTTGACAGATTGATGCTGGCTTTTTCTTATCACTGTATTACCAATTTGTAATCTATTCCAAACACTTGAATGAACTTTATATATATTCATAAATGAATTATTTTCTAACTAATTTTAATGCAGTCTCTCACAGTTCATAAAAATATTTACGTAGAGACACGTTGTTAACTTTGTGTCTTTCTAATCCCTTCCATGTAAATGCTTAACATAGTTGCTGCCTGCACAAATTGAATTAGATAATTCTCTGCAAATGAAGAAAAACGCTGAGCCTTAATTTGCAAGGCCAGCCACTCGCAGAAAATCAGGGAACAGTATTCTGCAAAAGCTGGTAATCACAGAATCACAGAATGGTTGAGGTTGGAAGGGACCTCTAGAGATCATCTAGTCTAACCCGCTGCTCCAGCAGGGACACCCAGAGCACGGGGCACAGGGTGGCATCCAGGCGGGTTTGGAAGATCTCCAGAGAAGGAGACTCCACAGCCTCTCTGGGCAGCCTGTGCCAGGGCTCTGTCACCCTCACAGCAAAGAAGTTCTTCCTCACATGGAGGTGGAACTTGCTGTGTTTCAACTTACACCCATTACCCCTTGTCCTGTCACTGGCCACCACCAAGAAGAGTGTGGCCCCATCCTCCCTATAATCACCCCTCAGATACTTGAACATGTTGACCAAATCTCCTCTCAGCCTTCTTTTCTCCACGCTAAACGGGCCCAGTTCTCCTAGTCTTTCCTCGTACGATAGATGCTCCAGTCCCTTAATCACCTTTGTGGCTCTGCACTGGACCCTCTCTAGAAGCTCCACGTCCCTCTTGTCCTGGGGAGCCCAGAACTCCCCCCAATACTCCAGGTCTGGCCTCACCAGAGCTGAGCAGAGGGGCAGGATCCCCTCCCTTGACCTGCTGGCAACGCTCCTCCTCATGCAGCCAGGAGCCCATTGGCCTTCTTGGCCACAAGAGCACATTGCTGCCTCATGGTTGTTGTCATGTTGTCAACCCGGACTTCCAAATCCTTCTCTGTGGAGCTGCTTTCCAGCAGATCAAACCCTAATCTGTACTGGTGCCTGAGGTCTTCCCTCCCCAGGTGCAGGACCCTGCACTTGTCCTTGTTGAACCTCATGAGGTTCCTCCTGCCCAACTCTCCATCCTGTTCAGGTCTCTCTGAATGGCAGCACAGCCCCAGGGAGTGTCGACCACTCCTCCCAGTTTGGTGTCATCTGCAAACTTGCTGAGGGTTCACTCTGCGCCCTTGTCCAAGTCACTGATGAACAAGCTGAAGAGCATCAGACCCAGTACTGACCCCTGAGGGACACCACTGGCCACAGGCCTCCAACCAGCCTCAGCCCCATTTATCACCATCCTCTGGGCTCTGCCATCCAGCCAGTTCCCAATCCACTTCACAGTCCACTCATCCAGTCCACACTTTGTTTTAGCACTGGAAATTACAAGGCTGATATTGCCCTAAAACTCCTTTCAATAGGTATCAAGCTTTAGAAAATATTTTAGGTAATAATATCAAGTAATATATTATGTACCAAGGACAATACATCTTTTGGTGAACTTCCAGAGTTTCATGAGCTGATTTGGAAAGTACATAGGAAATATTTAATTAATTAGTCTATTAATGTCTTTATAAACCATTTTAAATGGTGATAAATAATTTATGGACACGCAATTAAGAGAGAAACAATTGTTAAAAGTTGATTTATGAAATCAGTCTAATGTTCAAAGAAAAGTTTTAATGGCATTCTACAAATTCTCCTGCCCTCTACCATCATATTGTAAAAGTTACACTTTTTAGCAGGACTAGGATAAGCTGCTATATTCTTTCTTGAACATTTATAATACAGCAATAATTCATAGTTTAGATGCTAGGATGCTGGGATTTGATTAATATAACAACATACTTTATGGTATCTGTGAGAGGACCTAGGAGAGACTACAATTTATACTGAAAAGTGAAGCTAGAATTCTTATTCAGAGCAGAAGGTTTTGAGATAAATGATGCACTACCTTATTTTTTTCCCAATAATTATTGATTGTATTTTATTAGGGAATGGCATATCTTGACATTAAGAAATACTGTATACATTCAAGAGGCAATTTGTTAGATGGTTTATGTATCCAAAGGAAAAAAAAAAGTCTCATGATAGCATTTAGACATTAAATAGCACAGGTAAACCACAGTCCAGACACACTCAGTCCTTTTACCGGAAATGGAAAAGGACAGAAAACTCCAGGCTCAGGCCCAGAAATGGCATTAAGGTACTTTTCTGGAGGAACATGTAAGAGTGTATGCTGTATAGACAGGCCAAAATGATCTCTCCACTTACTAAAATGAAACCATTGCAAAGTACATCTTGTCCTCTCAGAGCTTCCTGTTCTGAAAAACATACGTTCTCCTTCAGATCCAACAGCAGTGACCTGGGCTGGGCACCGCAGGCATCAGGGACAATGTGCAGTGAGGGTCATTTGCAGAGGACTTCAAGCAGGCACAAAGGGCGAATGGAGAGTGAAATGGCAGGGTAAATCTGAAGCAGTTCATGCTTCAGAGTCACGGTTCTGGTTTTCCATCTACCCATCCTAAGGTCTGAAGAAATTCAACCAGATTTCCCCAAAGATGCTGCACAAATAGGACACTCTCTACAAAATCGCCTGCCTACCAAGAGGAGATTATTGAACTATTCAAGGCTGGAAAGTCACAACTTTCACATCCTGCAAGGTTTTCACTGGAAGGGAGAAGTGTCTGAATAGACGTCTGTTCTGTCACTGACAGAGACTTTCAAACCAAAATAAATTCCAGGCCTCACTCCAGCTTTCAAACCATTATTTTCTTAAACACAGGAAGTATTTTTGTCTCACATAATAACACAGATGATAATTATGTAGTCTTTTTAGCAAAAGCAACTAAACAACATTATGTCACTGCCAAGGAGCTGAAGAGTCAATGAAAACCAATATTGCGTATCATAAATTATTGTTTATTACTAGACAAATAAATGACTGTCTTTGAAAATGAACCTACTTGTATGGTTAAAGTTTAAAAGAGTGTTTATGGTAGCAATTTAAGCTCTTAAAATATACCCTTTAAAAATAAAAAAGGACCCACTGTAATGTCCCTCAGCTGCATTTCTGCAGAATAGTCTTAAATCATTCCAATTACTTAATGCAGCCTGTAATTTATCAGACCAAATAAGTCAGGCTTGTCAACCACAGACTCAGATAGATGTAATTTTTAAATTATGTAAACTTCAAGTGTACTATGAACACTTCATATATTAAATGGTTGGCTTTAAAATTAATAAGTACTTTCCTACATGGGTATTGATTTTGATTTTTTTTCTTGTAGTTCAATGTAGTGTTGTAAGTATTTTTGAACAGTATGGGAATATGAGTGATCAAAATAGGGCCTGGGGTGAATTTGTAAGTCAGTAGAGAAAAAAGAAAAAAACTCTGTAACTTTTGTGATATGTAAAGCCACACTTAATAAAAGCTTACAGATGTATGCAGTGAACATCTAGCATTCCTAATGAAGTTGGAAGTGGTTATCTATCTGAATTATCACTTTTGCCAGGACATATAGTCTCTTTGCACAGCTACACTGCAACGTCATACTCTTTCTAGGATTTCAGTAACATTGATAAAACTATTTAGCACTTAAATAGCATTTTCATGTTTGCATTTCTTTACAAGTCCTACTTAAGTAATCCACCCACTAATCTAGCTGTGTATTACTAGCTCTGTTAATCCTTCTTATTATCAGTAGTAATCCATTAACATTATGCCAGAGGCGAGAGACGAGACTGGAAGATTTTGCTGGGTGATCTGAAGTACTCTCAAGAGCAAGTGAGGGTTTTCAACTGCCACAAAAAATAACTTCAGAGAGTCAGGTCTCAGGGGTGTTTACAACTTTGCTGTCAATGACAGATACTTATGGTGGTGACAAAAGCCCTTGGCATCACTCTTCTGAAACACCCATAGTTGCTTGAACCCAGGGCTCTGGGCAGGCTGGCCATGAGTTAGGGATGAGGGTGGGAGCCAGGTGTCTGGGTACCACTGAGCTCCTCAGAGAGTCTCACCACGATATATGTGCTCAGACCCTCCCCAGCAACTTCCAACTGGAGGGAGTTCAATTCCTAACATAAAGGTAGTGGTTTTTGCACAACAGTGTGATCGCAGCAGCGCTCCTGCACAAGTAGGCGGCGTAGGCCCCTCACAGCTGTAGCTCTAGGTGCTCAGAGCACCAAGCAACGGGATATTCGGGGAGGAGATGTTTGTGGACAATACGCAGGAGGCAATTCCAGCTGGTGAGGCCAAAGACAGTGCAGGCAAGAGAAGTCCTGACTGTCTAGCTCACTTAAACAGTTTCTCTCAGGAAGGTGCTGCTTGCCAGACTTTGTTCTCAACATCATTTATGCACATTATTCATGGCCTCCTAAATGCAGAGCACAGAAACAGAAGTTTGTTCAGGAACAAAACAGATCCTAGGATTCCTCTTTTCTTTTTTAAGCCCTTCACAATGGACTAAAAGCTCAAGATCTGTATTCACTTTCTTTAAACTTCCTTTAAATACTTACCAGATCATTTAAAAACGTCATATAAGTTCTCCACTGACTTCTGAGTCTTTTTAACTTGCATTAGTTTCTTATTTACCTTTCTTTTTTCCTGTAAGAAATCTGATAATCATGGATCTCGCCTTTGTCAAAAGGGTTATGTCACTGTAACCAAACATTGTTTATGCTATGTAAAGTATTCAAGTACCATAAGAAACTCTGAAATTCAGCCCACATGCCAACTACTGTTTGCCCTTTTTAATGCTGATCAGTGGCTAAAAGGATAGCATTTACTAATATAAAACAGAAAGGGTATATTTTTTTATTAGAAAACTTATAGCATGTAGTGGTAAACAAAATTACTATTCACTTATCTACAGATACATATTCATATGCTACCAGCAGACACTCTTGCCTTTTTGCATAACCCTATGCATTAAAAGGAAATCTAACCTTTTCTTTGAGGACATAAAAAACATACTGTTTTTCAGTAGAAAGAAAAATGATCGCTTTTGCCAAGGAAGACAGAGGAAGTTAGTACATGCCTTCTGTTTAGTGGAGTCTCAAGCCAGCCTGGAGGCAGAGACAGGCAGGAACAGAACCATGGAGTCCCAGAATAATTTAGGTTGGGGTGCACTTCTGGAGGAGTCTTGTCCTATTTCTGCTCAGATCGGGGCCACTTTTAAGTTTTATTAAACCGCTCCGGACATGACAAGTCAGATTTTATATATCTCCAAGGATGGAGATTCAACAGCCTCTCTAGTCTCCTGGTCCAGCATCTGACCACTCTGGCTGTGCAGAATTAATTCCTTTTATCGACTTGCAATTTCCCTTGCTGCAAATTGTATCCATTGCAGCTCATCCTTTTACTGTGCACCTCCAAAAAAAAAAAAGAAAGAAAGAAAAAAAAAAGAAAAAACAAAAGGAAAAAAAAAAGTTTGCTCCTATGTGATACCCTCCTAAGTGAGCTGATAGCAGCAATTGAAACCCTCTTCACCCTTTCTTCTGAACCCTGAGCAAACTCAGCTCCCTTTTAGTTTCTCCTCGGACTTCATGCACTCCAGGCCCAACCATCTTGTTGGCCCTTTCCTGGACTCTCTATCACAAGGTCACACTGCGGATGCCTGCACAGTAAATGGCAGAATTCTAGTAGTGCGGGTCTGCAGCTGAACAGCCCACGGACAATTGTTAATCTGCAAGCTTTGCTGTAATCACCAACATGATAACACGGCACTGAATCCCTCTAAATGTTCCTGTTTAACACGGTTCACCAGTCTGGCTCTCATCCCCTGATATGACCTGGAGAACCCTGCTCAGGAACCAGGAGTTAGATTTGCTCCTATGTGATCCCAACTCAAGCGTTTGCAGCATAATTGTGTAGCCACAGACACCAGGCTGTGCCATAATCTGTCCTCATCCCTCTCTGAACATCTGGGCTAAGGTGCTTCGGCCAAGCTGGAGTCAGGGCTCTGGACACAGCAGAGTGCTGAGGGTTCAGTTTTTTTGCCCCGCATGGGCAGCGGCCTGTTCTTTTGGCCCAGAAAACTGCTTGCCTTCTACAAAGCTTCCACTGGAGGTGTTCATAGTGTCGGGAAATTGAGGCCTGAGACAGTTTTATAAGATCTAAAAAGACAGATACCCATAAGTTTGCCCATATGATTTAAGACTGACAACAAAAAATAAGATCGGAACCTCCTTTTCACCTTTTCTTTTCCCTTTTCTTTTTTTTTTCTTTCTGTAATGCACATTCTCTTTTCTTGCTGTGTATCATTCTGCTTACAGGCTTCTTTTTCCAGGTTTCATGCTAGCATTTGAATATCAGATCTCACTGAAGAGAAGAACAAATTTCCTTTCGGTATTATAAAATACAATAGAATAAATAATTTCTGTTGTAATAATGAGTTCTTACCAAAGTTTCCTTTGTGCATAAAATGTATTAGAGAATTTTAGGAAACACTTAATTTGATTAACAGTCTTCTACATTAATCCTTTGCTCAGTCACTCTTGAGAGTTGTATTAATTTAACAGAAGATTTGCCAAGCTGCCTGCATGGACATGGATCAATATCCCAACAGGCAACCATGCACACGCTTTGATTTGTGACTTTATGATCAGGCAAGGAAGTCCATTCAATCTGAATACTAATTGCAATATCCTAACCATTATGCCTACTTTTCTAGATTACAATATTTAAAACTGAACTATCATCAGAGCCTGCAATCTCATTACACTAATAGCTATTGCTTCTAACTACAAATATTGTCCAGAAGTATTTTAAGATTTGGGAACTGACCCAAGTTTTAGGCAATCATCTAGTCAATACTGGATGCCATTCTGTATTTTCTAGCACATAGCAATATTGCCCAGCCATGCCCCTTTGTCGAAAATGTATCCAAAACTACCCTCTATTGATGTGGAAGGAAGTGGGGATATTATTTTGCCTCTTCCAAGATCCCTGCAGAACATTTTACTTCCCCAGGAAGTTGGTGTAGACTTGAAACCACATAAAGCCCTATCAGATGAGGTTTTGTATTTCTCACTGAATCAATAAGCTGCTAGTGAGCCAAACAGCGATTTTACTTCCTCACAAATGATTTTTTTCAGCACAAACAAACAAAAATTTTCATTCACTTAGCAAACTGACCTTACTGGGGCTGCAGGGTTCGTAATTGCTAAATTTAATCCAGTAAAACCATGATAAGGAGAGTTCAAAAAAACCTTGCTAGGTTAAGGATGTAGTTAGGAATGAAAAAATACAGAGCGGTTATAAAAACAGTGGGAAAAATGAAGGAAGAATTTAAAGAAGAGCATTAGCTTTTTTAGTGAAAAACGCCTTGCAGAATAGTTGTGAAGTAAAGATTAGCATTATTGCCACTATGCTTGGGATTTTATTACTCAAGACAACCTTTCTATAAGTAAAATCTATTTAATGCTAAACTACTTCTTTGATATGGTTGATGGGTGAGATAGATAGAGAAAATTATTTCTTTTGAAATTTTCTATTAGGGATTGTAAAACCTGGCAGGGGAGGGAAGAGGGAGAGGGAACATGCAAATGTTGTCTCTGAATTGGGAACTTCTGCTGAAAAGTTTTCCTGTTTTCTGTTGCTCCATTAAGCAGATGGGAATTTAAGCAGAAACACAGTAGGGATTTTAACATACTATTTCAAAATGATAATATTAAAACTAGCTAGGTTATTGGAAGGTTGTCTTCACAATAGAAAGTGTCTATACCAGTGCAGTTATTGACAGTACAAACTGATTCAGTATCAAGTCCAGGACCGTAGGTATGGTTTAAGAACAACTTTACCACTTCATCTGTTTCTTTTGGTCTCTTGGGCCTCTTCTGTTTTCAGACTGTTCTGAAAGTTTAATCCACTTTACTCAACCTGAAGCCAGTTCCATCAAAGGATATATCAGCCTGGTTCCTATCCATTTATTTATTTAGTTTTAGTTTTTTTTCCTACTGTCATCTATGGATTCAGAACTTTCCTTCATTTTGATGTTTTTTTTTTTTCTATTGCTTTTTCAAGGTAAATTTTGCCTTCATGCTAAATCTCTTTGTCCATTCTGCATACATTCTCCATCTAGGCTCATTGACTGACAGACAACTGATGGTCAATCGGCATCATTTGTCTCAGCTGTCTCATTTGCTCCGAATTGACCTCCAGAACCATTCAATCAGTCTTGATGGATAACTAGACAGAAAAGTAGCCAAAAAGCTGATCTTCATGGGCCAAGTTCTAGTTACAGCAGAAGAAAACTCCACTTTTAATACATAAGTAGCGAGAGAGAATGGGGTATGTAGTAGGAGGCACAGGCCAGGGAAACAATGTGATGAGCTTTTTTCACCATGTGCTCCAGAAAAACAAACATGAGTCTTTATAAAGCTCTTTAATCATCTGATTCAACACCTTCCCATCTTTTAAGCTATTCTATTTCTGTCTTTCTGAGCATGTGCAACTTTTTAATTTGATTCATTAAGGTTTCTTAGTAGATTTGGCTACATGCCGTGAAGTCAAGGAATAAAAATAATATAAAGATGGCTGTACTTGGTGGAGAATATGAAGACTCAATCACATTTGTTTCCTGAATCTTATCACCAAACAATTTGATGCTAAAAAACCTCTCCACAGAGGAGAATCAGATTCTCCTCTGCACTGTTTGGCAGGAAAAAAAAAGGCCCCAGGATGTACTGGAAAAAAGCACCACTACATTATGTTCTTCCTCATCCCAGAAGGCAACTGCTCTACACCATGAGCTCTGGGAACCTGCTGTGAATACCACACAAACAGCTAGCGAAGGAGAATGATGCTTTTCATTCTTTCCACGAGGAAAGAGGCTCCAGACGCCTGCAAGGAAGATCACTGTGTGCTTGTCTGTGGTTATGCCACATTGATTAGCAGATGCCTCCTTTGAACTCACTGCGGTTTCACAGTTTCCTTATAAAATCCAGTTTGCACTGAGACTGCAAAGGTTGTTGGAAAGGGAATATTAAAGGAGGAAATAAGTTGCAGGCGCCCTGTGACACTGACCCAGCTGCTGCTGCTGGGAACCAGTCTCCCCAGTGATGTTTGGAACCAAACAGTTGAGGATGCTCAGAGGGGCTGGAAAACACCACAAGACGTGTCCTGCTTCCAGATACCTGGAACTTTATACAAGGAAGAGAATCTGGCACAGGCCCAAAAGCAGCCCTGAGAGGACCCTGGTATCACTCCATTCAAATACAAACAACGGGAGTGGTGCTGTTGACACAGAAGGGAGTAGCTGTAAAAGCTACTTCCAGCCTGCAGAGAAAGCTCTTCGGTTTGAATAATTGCATAGTCTTGACGCCCTCATTGCTTTGGCTCTCACATTGCCACTTCCTTCATTTTTTACTCTCAAATGAATTAAAGATTCCCTGTGGTACGAAAGCCAACATTTCATCTAGGGGCAAAGAGACTAAAGTTTGGGCTTGGTCTGCCCATCTGGAGGCAGCTTTGCCCAGGGGTAAGGGAATAGCTCCTTCATAACTGACGCCCGCCTGCCGTCCAACAGCCGGTGTGGTGAAGAGCACAGCATATATCACAGAGGTAAATGAGAGAGGCAGAAAAGCACAAGAGCCCACCGGCTGGATTTAAACTGGAGAAATTCCATTCCTACTTTTACTCATTTGGGCATAAGAAAAAGGGATCATCTTCCCACCGTAAGTGGGTTAAAACACATCAAAATATTGTAAGTTTTTAAAATCAAACATAGAAACACTGTCTGGGCTTTCCATTGATTGGAATGGGAGCTAGGGTGGTAGAAAGTACCCAGATGAATGCTGAAGGAGCAAAGCAGCATCCCAGACCTTGGGTCTTGGGCAAAACAACCACTAACTCCAGAATATAGACATTCAGAAAGGAAATTTTCCATGGGGTAGTCTGAATTGACAGTAATGGGTATTTTCAGAAAACAGCTTATTGAATCCAGTTACACATATTTAGGTTAGGAAATCAACTACAGAGCCTGCTCATTGTGAAATACAATGGGTGTTTGTACCCACTCTAATTGTCTATTTATTTGCATGCCACTGAGAACCACCAGCCAGTCATACAGCCTCAGCAATGCTGAGGAGGCAATAATGCAAAGTGAAAAACCAAGTCAAACCATGTTGGCATAAATGATATGCTGCAAACCAAAATAAATTGAATAAAGTCTTAAAGCAGCAGGGAGGGAGAGCTTGCAAATACTCACAAAATCAAGGAGCTCTTGGGATATTTCTAATTATTATGAAAAGTTACCCCTTAGGGACATGTTTGCTCATGTTTGCTTCACTTCATTCTCAGCAGGTATGGCAGGTAGTAAATATTATCAGTGCAAACACGGATCAGCTGCCAGTTCTGGATTTGGGCATACCAGGACGACTAGGCCTGCCAGGAAGAGGTGAACACCATTGAAACTAATGCCTCCATCAGCCACATTAGCAACTTGTTTTGCAGTTTCACCAGAGATTTCAAAGCCAGGATTGGTCCTGCTCATTCACTGTCACACTACAAGAAAGAAGAGAAAAATAATCCATCCGGACAGCCGATATCCAACCTGCTTTCCTCCTAAGCCTAGAATATTACTCCTTCCACAGGAACTGTTTTAACTGAAGTAATATCCTCTGCAAGAACTACTAATATTGGAATTACAAATGTTTCTTCCCTAGATGTGTTGGAGAGAGAGTATTTACATCCCCATCCTTTTTGTTTTAATGAATACACCTGCCATAGTCTTTTTCTTGGAGGGGGAATAAAAGTTTTCGGAAAGAATTTTATTGTATTTTGTTTCAGCCCTTAGGACACTATTTTTTTCTAAATATGTGAACTTAAGGGTTTTGTTTGTTTGTGGGTTTTTTTCCTGTAAAGAGGGAGAAGTAACAGCATTATTTTTATGCTGAAATATATTTTCACAACTTCCCAAAGCAAGCAGATGTAAAACATGAGGTAGGAAATCAAATTCTTCCAGAGAACAAGGTATGTTCTTCAATCTGGTTAAAAATACCAATTAATCCTCTTTTCTTTTTATAAAACAGCCAGCTTCCTTTACAGATTTCACTTATAAAACATTTAATTGACAATACATTTTTCACACAAACATGGTTTGCTGATTATGATGGTGACTGATTCATTTAACTGCATTTATTCATGAATCTTTTAAAGCATATTTTTTCTACTAATCAATTTATTTATCATCTATTGCTATTTTCCTTATGGATTTTTGTTGCATTTTTACAATGTATGCTACCATAGACTGAAAGTTCCCTAACAGATGTTTATTGTTTTCTCTAAAAAAACACATTTCCTTTCACATTTTCATGGTGACTCTTTTAGGAAGTGAATAAACATCCACATTATTACATCTATGACTGCTATTAATGTCAATGTCATTATTATTATGGAATTTGCTACAGCCCTTGTAGGGCTTTATCTAACCGAGTAACGGAGAACTCTCACTGTTTTCAGGCCCACGAGCAAAACCAGGGGAAATATCAAAATTTTCACAGGGAACATGAACTAGGGACAAATACAGGGAAGAAACACAGCATGCAAAGCCCTGAAATATTCCCTGCAGAACTGTGGGTGCTCTTAATTAGCCAGGTGAGAGTGCTTAAGTATCTGGATATGTAGGTCACAGCTTGGGCTGTGTCTGTTGTTTTGTGCCCAGTGCCTTGGTCCTCCTTCTCCTCCTTCTCCTCCTTCTCCTCCTTCTCCTCCTTCTCCTCCATTACAAAAATGTTTCTTTTGTCCCTGTCCAACTTTTTTTTTGGCCTAACAGAGAAAAAAAACTTTTAATCGATAAAAATCCTAATGCTTGTCAAAATAAAAACTTACTACAAATGCCTTTTTCTGAGAAAACCTTAACCTGTTGTTAAGAATGTAGTCATGAGCTTGGAGAGACTGAGAGTAGACTGCAAAATGCGACCACTGACATAATGGCCACTTTGGGGATTTTGGGGGGAGATTTTTTTTTTTGTTCTCTTTTTAGTGCTATAATTAAAAGATAAGTGTGTAGAAGGTGATGACAGGAGAAGGTTCCTAAAAAATAAAAATCCTCATGACTGAGATTGTTAAAGAGTACGAAGCTGTCATTTTCTTTTTCTTACTAGATCTTCATCTTACTAGATGTTCTCGCTATTACTGATTTTCATAACATCTGACTCATGGAATACTATTGATTCTTTGAAATTCATCTTCTCTCTTTCTCTCTCTCAAGGTTTGTTTCCTTCTGAGAGGAACTAAAAGGAAATATTAGTTCAAAAGTAAAGAGTAAATTTTAAAAAAATCTACATTTAATATTCTGAATCTAATCTCATCATTCTAAACCAGCACAATAGCTTTTAAGTTCACCCATGCTTCCTAAGGGCTTGAGTTTAGCAATCCCATGGAAAAAAACAAAAGTTTTCTTTTCTGGGAAAAAAAATATTTATTGGTATATGATTCATCAAGGAATTAATTTTTCTAATGCACATCAAAAAATCCCTGGAACTGTTAGTACTAAGATATTTTTATATTGTTATGATTTTGGTTTGGTCCCTGAAATATATACAAGTATTTTGTCTGTATATATAGAAATGTACACACACATTATACATATGTATTTTATATTACACAATAGATAAAAACTAGAAATAAAAACAGTGCAGTAATAGAGCACCTGCTGTTTCTTCTGGAGCACTAGTCCACAGGAAGAACAGGATCATTTAGACAGGGAAAGGCAGAAAACAGCACTGGCTATTTCAAATTATGCAACAATAACACATCTTGAGTCAATTTCACACCTCCAGCAATATGGTTTTGATTGTAAGAAAGAGGAATGTCATATTCATCCTGTCACAAAGCTGGCTGAGCAACTCCAGCTGCAAGTGTCATTACAGCAAAATCATCTCTTCTTGGTTCTCCAATATTATTTCATACTCATTATTGTATTTTCTCCAAAGCAGTTTACTAGTTTGTTAAATCATAAGAAACAAGCTTGGTATACTTGGTGTATTTGCTTTGTAGTTAGCAGCAAATTATATACTACCTGTTACTCAGGACCATGGTTTTATCATTCTACTAACTAAATTCCTGATATCTCTTGACAATATTGATAAAGATGACAAAATGCCTCGTTCTGATAAAAAAAGCCTCAGGCTAGATTATTTCATTGTTATTAAATATTAAAAGGAAATAACACTAAGATTTTTATCTGATTTTTTTCTATCTATACTGGCATTTCATGGACCTATCAGAGTGCTGCCTAACACAGTTCTCACACACCATGATTATAGTCTGCGAACTCCTTTTTTAATCACCGTGAAGTAAGTTTTTTCACTTCTTTCCATTGTTCAGGGAACCAGACAATCCACTTCCAGCAACACAAAACCCTGCAATATGCATTTTGGGGGTGAAATTACATCCTCCATGTTCTGTGGTTACTATGGTTACTATCCTACTGAATCCATGCACGCACCACTAAAAGAAACAGCACAAAAATAAATGTGCATGCTAAAACAAAACAAAAAAATCCTGACCTACAAAACATCACAAAGTGTGAGTTGAAGAGCCTAACAAGATTTTATATTCTACAATGACAAAGGAAGAGGAATCTGCCCATAGCCTTATTTTCTTTTTTTTTATAAACTTTTAAAAATGTTGGCATGGGTTTCTGCTCAGTTTTGGGAAGATGGATGAAACATGGCCTACCCTCGTGCCACAGATATTACCAAGCCTCTAAACATGCCTGGGAATGGGCAGGACAACGCTTCCCATCTTAGCAGTAGGAAACTATCTCACTGGGACCAAAGACCCTAAAGCCTCCATGCTTCTAACACTTACTTAGGCTCTACTGGGACTTCAGGTTTAAGAGCTGGAAGCTTGAGCCTTATTATGGATTTGGCCTATAGCAGCCGAGGCCCAGGGCCACAAAGGACTTAGTGGCTGCAGCTTATTTTGTTGAAGTTATGTACCTTGGCCCACGAAGGCAATATTCAAAATGAGGCCAAGCCCCATGTGGTGCCAGAACCTGGAGCTCCTCCCCATGGTTCCTGCTCCTCCAGCAGATCTAGGCACGACAGTGCCACCTCGGACACTGGACACCAGGTGCATCTGACCCATCTTGCAGGGAGATATCGGGGTGCATCCAGACCGCTTCACTGATGTTGGTGGAGGGATCTTTCCCGCTTCCCCATTCTGGAATCCCACAGTAGCAACGGCGCTAGTGCAGGCCAGGGAAGATTTGGGAAAATCACCTTCATGCCTCACAGCAATCAAGTTGTCAGCTCTTCCCACCTAAACAGCCTGCCTTGCCTCTCTGCCCCATGAGAAATCCGCTATTTGGCAAAAGATAATTAGAGATTAATTGGAGCAGAGAGAGAGTGCAAAATGAAACTCCATTCTCTGATTAAGTTGTCTGCCCAGGAGGGGGGAGACCTGAATTCTCACCTTTCTACCAGAACTAATGCTTTATATTTCCTTAACTGTAGTTAAGGAAGTCGAATGCTCTCCTGGGAAGTGAGAAACGTGAGCCTGGTCACCCTGAAGGCTGACTGGAATCCAAGCAATCTGCCTATCCATAGTACTCCCAAATATACACTCATAAACAATTGTATGTTTTGACCAACATCAACTTTACAGGTAGACAGCACTAACTGAAAGCAAAGACAGCTGTGATTTAAAGATAGAGCCTACAATTGTATAGTACAGTTTTTGTTTCAACAACTCAGCAACAAAAAAGAAAAATACTACAAGTGAAGTTAAGCTTTAAGAAGATCCTCGACATTTTTTTTTAAAAAAGTCACACAATTCTAATTCAATGCACTCCGTGAAGACACGGTGGTCAATGGTTGACAGTCATAGATACTTAAGTATCCAGCCCTCTAAATAATTAGCCAGAAAAATCATTCCATTGCTATGAGAGTGACATGACTGGATAGATGAATAAAATACCCTCTTACGGTACAAATGTATACAGGCTTTTGGCATGGAAGAACTCCAAAACATTGCTTTTGATGTAGAAATTTGAGAATTGTGGCAGTGGCAAAGTGAGTAAGCAGAGGGCAACTGCTTGGCCTGACTCTACTCCTGGTGGTTAGAAGTAGCTGGAAGCAGGAGTTGAGCCATTCCCAGAAAGTCACAGCTGGGTTGCCATGAACAGTGGAGAGATTCATTGCACATGGGCGAGACGGAAATTTCCACTTGTAAGAATGGGTAATAATGTACTTGGGGCGACTATTGATATGGTGGAAAATCTACTCTGTGTGAAGCCTGAGAAGCTGGTTTAGCTGTAGAAGGTAATGGTGTTATCCTGCTCCTTTTTTTGGTATCATTGTATTGTAATTTTCAATGTTTTCATGGAAAAAAAAAAAGCAAACTGAATACTACATCCTTACAATAGTGAAAAAGACTTCCAATTATTTTCTCCCACATTTGTTGATTTGAAATTGCAGTGTCAAGAAGGTCACTGCATTTCAGGGTCACTATCTTTCTGTATTGGTTGATTGAAAGCACAGCAACAGTGGAACAGTGACTTTTCCCTTTAGTACATAGAGACAAGGGCAGGATGAATCTCAAGAACGACAATAAGAAACATTCTGAATGTTTCATATTCTTTCTCCCTGTTCTTCATTAACAAGTAAGTGATTGCTATCCAGGCAGGGGTGAAATGTGAGGGAATAAAATAGGATAAAAGTGTGAATATGCATTCTGAATTTCCCAACGCTTCCCTTGTTACATCCTTAGGGCATTTCAAGACCTACCTAGAAAAAGACTTTGCATAATAATCATTGCTATGATTAGGTAGGTGTTTAGCATTATATAATATGTACCATTCAGCTGATAAGCATTGCGAGAAGAATTACTTGCAATTAAAGTTTTAAAATGTTTCAGTTTTTATGACTCCTACCTCTCAGCCTAACAAAGCAGAACAATTAGTTTTCTTAAACCTCCACCTCATAGAGGTTTAAGTAAAATGCACTTTAAAAACAAGAACATTCTTTAAAATAGGTTGTAAATACTCATAAATGTGTGAGGCTTTGTCCAATTCTTGTTTTGCAGCTAAGTAAATATGACGTTGCCATTGCCTGTAAAGACCAAAGGCTTTACATTAAGCTAGTAATAGCACATGCCTTCTGCCCTACCAGGCTTTCTCTCGACCATTTGGGGCCTGTCTGGAGATTCGTTTTAACTCCTAACAGCAAACATATCAGGGACCATGGAGCTATTAGCAACTTACCCGTAGTCAATTACTGGGCATGCCAGGATGGCAGCCTTGTAGCAAAGGGAGCATAAAACAAGTATCCAGCATATGTGAGACATCATAAATGGGGTGTAACATGAACCTGCAAGTCAGTAAAGGAAGAACAAGCTGCGGTAAATGTTAGCAAACCCAACAGGATTTAGGGGAGAGGAGGAAGAAATGATCAGCATCGTGGGATTCAGGATACTCATGACTTCACAGACCTCAAGCCTGAAGCTGCTGGACCCTTCAGGACAGTGGAAGGCACCGGGCAGAAGAATAGATACTGGAAAGTTTTGTCTATACATATTGTTTTAATGCTATATTATTTGAATACATGTTATTATCATTGTATCTGAACTAATAATTAATTCATCAGACTCCTAGGACTTCAATGGGACCAATAATAAATTCTTGGTTTTACATATAATGTCTGCTCCTTTTGCACCTATCAAGGTTTAGAGTGTGACAACCTGGCAGGATTCCAAGCAACCTACTCTGTAACTTGGGTGGAAGGAATTGGTTACAGCTTTCTGAGGACCTGCTACTAGCAGAGTGAAACATGCAGCTCAAGCACCATGGCCAACGCGCTCGCGGGGAGCAGCTGGCGTCACCTTTCATGAAGTTATGCTTCCAAGCCATAAATAGCCATGCAGGAAAAATTCTCAAAATCCACTGGAGGTAGTAGTGAAATATACATTCAGTTGATCTATCTTCTTAAAGGCCATGCCCTACTCAGAGATTTCCGACTCCATTTTCCCTTACAGGGTGGTCTCTTCTCCAGCAAAAGCCAGACTATGTATGGTTTACCCTGGATTTTTATCTGGCCAACCCTAGTAGCAGGGTACTAAGACCATGTATATGCCTGCAATATTAACAGCTCAGAATATGGGGCTTCATTTATGTATGGTAGGCAGGAAAAAAGCAATAAGATACAACTTAGGTCCCTTTCCTCCCCCCTCTTTATTGATTTCTATTTGACTGAATTGTATTTAGAATTATTTATGTTCTATATATAGTACTCTATGAAAATTAAGTATGTCCTTTCAGACCTAAATCAACTCCAAATACTATGGCAGGTTTAATCATAAAGTATATTTTTGCAAAACCTCCACCATATATGCAACATTAATGATTTTTTTCTTTTTCAGCAGCATTTATTCTACTAATTTAAAAGCTATTAAGTAAGATGAAGTATTCACAGGCAGTAAACTGTAATTCTTAAGTCATTAGGGAATAGTTAGTGCTTCATACAAATGCTAATGTGGCTTAAACTTGATATAACCTTTCTAGATTTGAAGTCATCAGCAAATAAAATGTTAATAAAATTTCTGGACTGTATCTAGATTGCTTTCTGCATTAGTAAGCTTGTTATTACAGAATGAACAATAACTAAAATATATTTTTCTCAAACAACTGAGTTTCCAATATTGCAAATTGAAATATGAAGATATTCATTCTGTATATGAAAAAAAAGGAAAAGAGAAAAAGGGGCAAGTGAGAAATCCTCATTTGTATGAACTAAATCTATGAACAAAAAGGACTCTGCATTCTGGAAGAAAAATATCAGATGGAAAATAATAATAAATACTGCATATAATTTAAGATAACTAAAATTATGATATCCATGCAAATTTGTCCATAAATAATATTTCAACAAAACAGTGACAATTTCTTGCCAGATTTTTAACTATTCTTTTACCCTCTGTAATGGCACAGACATTTCTAAACACTACAACACCTATCCAAGTTTCATGTTTACTAGCCTTGTGTTGGTGATCTTTTTTAATGTTGGAATGACAAAAAGTATCTGTATGGAGAACAAAAACCATGCTAGTAAATGCCAGACACAATCGGACTTCTTTCAAGTTCAGTGGAAAGATTCACAGTGACTTCAACTGAGGCTGCAGTGGAGCACTGCCAAAAACCCACGGTTAGAGAAATCTATCTATTTTTACGCCTGGTTGTATTATTATAAATATAGGCCACATTTCAGTTATGCTAAAATGTGCAATGTTTTATGATATAAAATGTCTACAAATCTATGAGCCAACAAAACCATAAACACTGCTTGACAGTTTTTACTGCTGGATGTATTGCATATGGTAGTCCCAATTTGCAGCCCCCCTCATCCATGGAGCAGCTGTCCTTGGAAGAGGGATTGATTGGGAGGGTCCTGCCAAGGCGCCGCGACACCGAAGGACAGGCCGGGAACAGCTGATGCAGCAATTCCGCCCCAGCCCTCCGTGCTTCCCAAGCCTACTCGGGAGCGTGAGCTGTAGTCAGTTCAGGAGTGTCGCACATCTCCAGGAAATCAGAATATGTTGACCAGTGGCTTGGAGTTGAATTGAGAATTTCAGAGGGAAATCCTCCCATTCAGCTTAGGAGACCCAGCCCCCTTTCTGCACAGCCAACCCCGTGCTAGTTTTGCTGCCATCACATGTTCTGGTGAAGCCCAGGCCAGCTGGCTCTCAGACCAAGCATACTTGGGCAAAGTAACAGCCAAGCAGCAAGTTTTCATCTGAAAACTGTGCTTTCATCTGGAATGGGTACCACCATTTCTTCCAGTGCTAGGTGAAGAGGGAAAGCAGAGGCTCAGTTTACCAGAGGAGGGTTTACAAAAGGATTCAGTTGTGACAGTCCTGACTTTGGGTCTCATTTGTTTTGGTAGTTTGAGTAGGGAAGCTCATTGGACCTTGTAGTGTGCACCTGAATGTGCCAGGAGCCCTTGTGGAAAGATGCCCAGAAAGTCAGGGGAGCCCCTCTGCATGCCGAGGCCTCTCACCCACCTCCTGAACCGCTCTGGGCTTTGAGCTCCCGTGGGAGCTGCCTCTGTAAGGGACTTGCTCCCACCTAGGAGCTGATGACAGGGCCACGGGGCTCTTGGCAGCCCCTCTGCTACATCCACAGTTTCAGCCAAAGCTGCATCAGCACCAGCTCTATCTCCTAAGCCACCCATTTGCAAAATGTGCCTCTCCTCCAGCAACGTGCAGACGAGGTGCGTACAGGGAAGTCTTTGTCTTCATGAGCAATGAAAGACAGTAAGAAACTCATTTCTTTCATTTCTTTTTTTGTGAGAGCTCTGGGAGCCAACTGGAGCAGACGGCACAAGTGGTTTAGCCTCCTCACACAGGAGAGGCATTTTGTTACTTCTAAATTTAACCCGTGACTATCACATACTCTTGTATGAGGCATATGAGGCTTGGCCTGCACCATATTTCTCCTCGTTCATCCGAAGAAACCAGCAGAGAAATCCAGGCGGAGGGATGGAGGCTCTGAAGGCAGCTCTAATTCTGCATTTCTCTGAGCTGCCCCTTCCTCTTCTCATTAGTGGATGTCAGACACAGGTGCTTCACTTGGTACAGCTGAGGTCCCTAGAGAGATGTTCACGCTGTCCAGTTTAATTATATAACTGTAAAAATATTTTTACTTTTGTTGAAAATTGCTATCGCTTTTAATGCTTTCTGTATATGAAAAAACCTAAACTTTACATTTTGCCCCAACACAAATCTGTTCACTTTGATGAATGGACATAAAGAGATATTTCTGATATTTCTTACAATAAAATATAAAGGCAATTATTTTGGCAGGTGATGCAAAAATCCTCTCAGGAACTTTGAATGACTATTACTGCAACCACAAACCCCCCAAACCTCCGATCAACCATAACGTCGTCAGAATCCAAGCCCCAGGGAGCAGGGCAGGGCCAGTAAAGCACAGAGGAGTTACGTAAATCGTTATTTTAAGAATCTAGCACTGCTTTAGGGAGATGGTCGTGACCAGGCACTGGCGCTACAATTTGCAGATGATCATAATGGAGAAGAAACGTTTGGTTCGGGTGAAGGCTGGAAGCGTGGGGCATACCAGGACACACCAGGATCAATAAACTCTCCCAGATCCCACACAGTGAGTCGGCTGCAGCACTGCTCAAAACCACCGGGATCAATTTCTCAGGTTTTATGTTGGCTACTGAAACCTGGGAGTCACAATGAGTTTCTGCTCATCAAATCCGGTCATGTAATTGATACATAAAATGGTAGAAATTAAAGATAAATAACAAAAAATCAAATTGCATCCTGGCTATACAGAATTTCTAAGTGAACATTTCGCTGCTAACCTGACAGGCAGTTATTTCTGCAGCGTTACTGCAAAGTACCTCTGTCAGGATCTGGTCTCCAGCGCACCAGGGTCTGGGCAGGAAGCACCCTGGAGTATGGCTGGGGTATGATGGAACAGACAGACAAAACAGCATTTTCCTTCTCAATTAACTGAATATGGAATTTATATAGCAAGGGTAAATCCTTTGAAAAACTTTCCACCAGTCTATACTCAGTAAGTATGAACAGTCATTTATGAACATCACTTCTTTATAACTGATATGAATTTCACTCGGAATATTCAGGCAACACTTTTCTACATTTTCTTAATTCTGATGATTACAATATCTTTTGCTGACATAAAGGGAAGCCTTACTGCAGTATACACTGATCAGCAAGATTAGCATTCAGGAAGAAGCTAGGATTCCCCTGTGAAGAAGTGCTTTCCCCTAAACATTTATAATTGTGCCCACAACTGTGAAAAATAGATTAGCATGGTTTCATTTTGCAACTTTTGTTAGTGTATTTGTCCGAAAATAGAACTCCATTTCACTGCTTCTTGTTCATCAAGGATATTTGATTAGCAAGAACTACTTTACTTTGGTGAAACTTCTATCTATATTTGGAATAGGATCTTCTTTGTTAGCATGCATTAAAATCTACTATTGATCTCCTAGAGGTGCTAATGTAAGTGTCTCTTGTAATACCAAAACAAATTAGATTCTGATCAGGTTCAAAGTGTTCAATCAAGGACTACCTAGCAGCATTTTAAATGAAATGCAGTTTGTGTTTGGCATTTCTGATCAGTTGTTTGACTGAAAGTCAGGAAGAATTCCCAAAGATGTATCATCTCTCCTCCTTCACTGGGCATCTGAAATGCATCTAACATTCAGCTGCTGCATAATGTTGACATATTGTTTTGCTCAGTCCAGAGCACTTTAATATTTAATGCGTAAAATGTTGGTTAACTTGAAAGGGACCACTGCAGGGCTTTAGCTGTACATTTAAAAAACATTTGCTGAGCATTTAAAACCTAATTTCTTTATGACTAAAGTCCGTTGTGTTCATTAACAAAATGCAAATATGTAAGATATCACTTCTTACACTGAACATATTACCATAACAATAGTCTCCATAGCAAACTGATAGTAGATCCACCATACCATTAGAAAACAGGGTTATTTCTTCTCACCTAACTCCACAGCTGTGTAAATTACAAAGGCCTATATATTATAGTCTGTGGAGAGAAAAGGACAGTTTTAGGATGCAGTTTCTCTGATTTCTACTTTAGCAGAAAACCCTCTTCATCAGTAGAAAATATATGTATTTTTGATACATGTACTTTTCAGTAGAGGAGTCTGCCTCTTGGAGAGCCTATTTCTCTGAAGCAGCTCCCTGTCAGACAACTACATTGGGTTAAACTTTATCCTATCCTAAAATGACAGGGCTAAAGAGGTCTCTTGAGGTGCTTGTCTTTTCCTCTTACACAGGCAGTGGCCAGACTGGAAGCTGAACTCACAGCAAAGATGCTGTTCCCAAGTGCCAGCAGCAAGATCCCCTGTCTTCCCACACACGCAGATCCCAGCCAAGGACAAGTCAAGTGGTGGTGCATGGAGTGAGGCCACTATCCATCTGCCCAGGCATTACACACGCTTGTGGTTATTCTCCTCAGATACTCAGATTCTGGTCTCACTTGGGCTAGCAGAAAGCAATGCATTTGCTGCAGGATCAAAATCAGAGCCCAGAGAGCACCGAGACTGTTCAACAGTGAACTATAATGAAACAACACTGACATAACAGATCATAATCCAGCCCTTTGGGATGCTCCTTTCTTCTGTAAACCAATGTGATTTTAAAGAATTCAGTTTTGCAACAGATCTACTTATAGAACAGCACAAAGCCGCAAGGTTCAACAGTGCAACTGCAGTGTTCAGCTATTATGCACAGCATTTCCTGCAGCCAAATAGTGCTCTCAGCAGTTTAGTCTTTTTATTCATATTTAGACTAACTCAACCAAATAAGTGATATTACAGCTAAAATGCAAAACTACCTAGAGTTGACACAACATGCAATATCAGGACATCAGCACCTGGTCTCTCAGCCAAGGAAGGACCAGCCAAACTCCAAGTCTCTCCTACAGATCAAACTGATGTCAATGGAAGGTGCAGCATGCTCTGTGAGCAAAGAGGTTCAGGATGCTTTTTCTAAACCATTTCTGGTTCATCAGGATACCTCATAGTACGGTGCCAGCCTGCGCTTGTTTCAGAATGACATGTTTCCTCAGATTTTACTATCCCTTTACTGAGAGTGACAATTAAAAGTGTGGATTTGTAAGTGGTTTTATATATCGTGTACCTTTCTTCAGACCCAGCACAGGCTTTGCCTATTTTCTGAGGTATACTACAGTATTCCTACTACCTTCTGCCTTTATTAAGCTACTAACTTGTAAGTTCCCGCACAGCAAGACTCCAAAGGAAAGGATCTTTGCTGTCTTGCTGATTTGCATCCAAATAATGATTGATAGTGAGCAATATCTGTCGTGCCTCTGAACCTGACTCTTTGCTGCTCACTGTGCTTAGCAGTCACCTAATGCACCTGCCTGTTAAATTATTTCTGCTTTCCTCCACTTCCCAGTCAGGTAACAGCTGGGTTAGGGGAAAGGGAAACATTTCTTTCTCCTATGACCCCAAAAGATTACCCACAGAAGAGACAAGCAGCTTTCCTGTATGAAGACTCTTCCTGGAGTTACAGCAGCTTAGTGGAAATTTAGATGTCAGAATTTTCAGCCTAGGGAAAGCAGGCCTATTAAAAGAGAGACCGAACACTCTGGGTACTATCATACACTGAGAGTTAGGCATTTTGGAAGAGAAAGAAAGAATGTCTAATTTGCTAGCTATTAAAGTGACATCAATACATACCAGAATTAAAAAGAAGGAAGCATAAAAAAATACAGTGGTGGATACCATTTCTTCTCTGTCCCTGTCTCATTTAACATATGCAGACAGAGTTCACAAAGCTTATCACCATAACAGTTCAGCACCTGTGTTAATCCTCTTTCATCACTACCTTTTTTAAATGTTCCAGGATGATGAGAAAACTAAAGTGCACTGATTGCTGCAAGAAACACAGAAATATCTAAGCAATAAAAGGGTTTCCTTACAGACAAAATCCTATGCAGGTGCCACACTGAAAGCTGGCGTTGGTGGTCCCCAGTGTTAACAAATACCCTGTGCAAGCAGAACTGGCAGCGCAGCACGTTCAGGGGAGCTACAGTGGAAGAACAGTGTCCTCCAAGGTCACACGACTATCTCTGAGCAGCGTGTGACACGATGCTGAGCCTTTGCAGAACGGGAAGCCTGCAGCACACCCCGCGTAAATCTGCAGCTGACAAACCCACTTGGAAAACAAGACGTCACGGACTGCTTCCTAGCAGGCGGTGGCTGTGCTCTCCTGTCCCATCCCATTTCAGAGGCGAGCAGGGGAAGGGACAGGGAAGAAGCCCTGAATGGACGCTCCACTGCTGGCTGCTCATCGTGCTCCCTGCTGCTCTGAGGCACCTCTGCGGCCGCCGGAGGCGGTTTTCCTGAGCCCTCCATCCTCGCTCTCCCATCCTCGCTCTCCCATTCTCACCTGCTTTCTGACCTACTTGCCAGTCCAGCCCCTGGCTGCCTCCAGCTCCCTCCTCCAGCTCCAGTGTTTGGAGGTTGCTGGGGCTGCGAGGCAGCCAGGTCTTGCAAGCACAGTACCTTACATTTCCTACTGGCTTGGAAGTTCATCAAATTCAACATTTTCCTTCAGGATCATCCACCTGGTCCATACTCAAGACCATTACAAAACCTGATCAGAGTAGACAGAAGGGGGTAAAAAGCTCACAAAAATATATCTGATCTTCCGCTAACTGCTGCCCCGGGATGGGGAGAGGGCTAGTGGTGCCACCTCCCCACACGGTGTCCTGGGGTGCCTGGTGAGTGTGGATGCTGCTGAGATGCCTCTTCCTCACATAGTGGCAGGCTCAGGATGCTGCTGCATTTCAAAGGCAATGGTGCTGGTTAACTTACAGCACCAGTGCTCTCCCAAGGGAGCAGAGCTGTCACAAGAGCTCCTCTCCAACACCTCTGGGCCCCAGCGTCTGGTGTCCCACGGTGAGGCCTGCTCTGCCTCCACACACACGTTCAGAGATGAGCTTGGAGCCTCATACCAGCTGGTGAATTCAACTCTGTGCTTTCCAAAGCGAAATTACAATTTTAGCAGCAACTTCTGCAGGAAAAGGACCTCATTTGGCACCCCCAAGACAAGCCCTATTATAGGAACATGGGTAGCTGAGCACCAGATGATGCAGCAGATGCTTCATCTGTGCAACCACTTCCACTGCTTTAAAGCATCAAAGACGATGGTCAGCGGGGGCTGCCAGTGAGCACCAGAATGGACAAGCTGGTCTCCTCAGAATGGCAGCAAGCTGCCCCAAGGAAAGCACCCACCTCCTGGCCAAGCATTTGTTCCAAGCCCAGTCAAATTATTATTTTCAAAAACAAAATTGTCTAACACATACCAATTCATTCATATTTTTAAAAACTAAAAGTCAAGTGTTTGCTATCTGGTGATAGCAGCCATAATTGCACAAAAGCACGTGGCTTGCCATGTCACGCTGAAAATGCCCGAGGCTAAAATCACCCGTAGGAAACTTCATTGAAACCAGTTACTCCAGGATTGAGTTTTCCCCGCTTCTGTAATGCTTGCAGACTTAGGTCCCAGCTTCTGAGGATGATGTTCATCCTAAGCAATAAATGGTGCTCACATTAAAACTATCTGAAAATCTCTCTCTCTCTCTTTTTTTTAATGTATTTACTGCACCACTACTGTAGCTTGCCACCAAACAGGAACTGCAAACTGCAATGCTTTTGACATTTGAACATTTTCAATTAGTTGACACGCAAGTAATTTGTTTGGTGTCATCCTAAAAAAATAATACATATTGTGACTAAATTAATATGGCAAGCAGCCAAAAACTAATTAGGAAAAAAAAAAGTTAATTATGCACTTGTCAAGAAATGCACTCTATTTACAGGAAAATATGTTGACTTTAAGTCAGTCTTGCTATTTACATTGAATTAAAAGTTACCACAGAGTGCATGTACTCAAGCAAACCTTGTCTGGAAGATAACACAGAAAAGGGAAGCGGATGCTTGCAGTATCCCTCTGGGGAGGGAGAGCCTGGGGATAGAGAACTACCTTCTCCTCTCAGCTCCCACACGGAGCCTTCCCTTTATGGACTGTAAGCACTGAGGACAGGAGCCAGTGAAGGGCAGCTGGTTCTTCATCAAACACAACTAGAGATCGGCAGGAAAGAGCTGAAATGACTCAGCTACAATCTTGCAGATACTGGCTGCTCTCACGCACTAAGACTTGAGAACAAACAGGCATATGAACACAGTGGCTGACTCTTTACACACTTTAGGTACTTTTTAGACCAGCTGTAGCTCCAAGTCCAAAGATGTGTTTAGAGGGAGGCCAGAAGACCTGCTAGGAGACTGGGACATAGATTTTATACCTAAAACATCCAGGCTACATGACCAAGACCTTGAGGCTGTGCGTAGGCTCAGGCATTCCTATGCAAGAAGGCTCCAGAGCTTATTCCAAGGCTCTGACAGTGCGAAGACTTCACAGTGTCCCCTCATGGATTAGGAGTGTATAGGGCAGGCAAGACTGGGCTCAGCATTGGGCTAGATGTGCACTTGGCTGGCAGTTGAGACTTATCTATAGCACTTGCAGTAATTCCTTAAGTCTTGATTGTCTGGAATGGCAGAACTCCAACTGAGGAGCACACAGTGACCACAGGAGCCTTGGCTGGGACCAAACACAGACAACACTTAGAAGGGAATTTCTGTCAGCATCCATGAGAACTACAGGCCAGTTAAAATTAAAACTTCTCAAGTAGGACAAAAACTGGAGGAGTACAGTGCTTTAAGAAAAAAAAAGAAAAGAGAGAGAGAGATGCAGCTTTGGAGAAGGGTTACTAGAGGAGCTCCTCAAGGATTAATTTTTCGTATCAGTTTCATTAAGGACTTTAACCAAAAGCAAGAGTGGGTTAACAATTTGCAGATGACAACTAGTTAGGAGGAACTGTCAATTCAGAAGAGAACTGGGATAGCACATGGTAATATCCAGGTGACCTTAAGGTCTGAAGTAATAGAAATGGATAGAATTCAATTGTGCAAAGTGCAGGGCCACACACCTAGGGACTGATAATGAGCATTTCTGGTGTAAGCAGAGAGCACATCATTTGGAATAGATAGAGGATAGATACCTAGACAGCTGATCACACTCAAGCCAGCAGTGTGATGCAGAAGTGCCTAGTATGATCCTAGAATGTATCACAATTATTTCCACAGTGACAGCACTGTACAAAGAACAGTGTGACACCCTCCAGAGTATTGTGTATGAAAGCACGGCATACTTCTGTGTTTAAGAAAGGTGATCTCAAAGTGGAACAAGAATCCTGATGGGATATATATGATAATATGGAAAGTTAAGAGTTTAACTTACAAGAAAAAAATAAAAGAACTGATGTTTTTAATTGGGACTTTTTTTTCTTCTTCTTCCATTGGAAGATATGATTACTCAGTATAAATGAATTACTGGAATTTAGATTTGTGTATTTCTTACCAGGGAGGAAAAAGAGCTAGTTAAACCAGAAGACAGCAAGAAAACAAACAGGTGTAGATATATTGTTAACATATTTATAAGGAAACTTCTAAACAATATCCCTGGATATCCAGGCCAATAAGACAGCTATTTTTAAGACAGAATGAGACACAGAAAGACATTGCATACGACAACTGCCTGCACCCCCAAAGGGCTCGAGGTCCCTTTGGAGCATTCTCCTTGTTGTCTATACTGCACTGTGAGCCTGAACAGGAAGCCCGCTGCCCGGTAGGACTCTTCCCATGCCATTTCTCATGATTTCATACAAAAAGTTTGTCTTTTTCTGAAGGAACTTTCTGATAAAAGAATTTCAAATTTAACCTTAGGTTTAGTTGTTCCTTCCCACTGCCAAATGCAGCTAGTTGGCTGGTTTCACCTCACATCCAAGTGACCAGTTGACCATCCACTGAGCCAGAACATCAATAAATTATCTATGAAAAAGGTTATTTAGCATTCCTGTCTGGAAATACTACCAGCAAAAGAATCCCAAAACAGGAGGTATTCAATCATGATACAATGCCAAAACTTTAGCTTAGGTCTTCAGCTGTTATCGTGATATTATAACCCTTTAAGTTCTTCACTAACAAGCAACACACCACAATGAGAGAGACAAGTAGTTTTCTTTGAAATTTGCCAAAAAATGTAATTTATAAGTTACTGCCATTATTACTACGAACTACTACTACTACCACTACTATATATTTCTACTGCTTTACTACAATATAGCATAATTCTTTTTCAGCATGATGAATTACAAAACAATTTTCAGCCTTAATTTCAATATATATCAGATATTTGTCTTCCTGCCCATAATGCCTCTAGAATGAGAAATAAAATAATGCATTAGGCATTAAATCATCAAATCAAAAAGATGCATCAGCATCTTTTGCTGATATAAGAGTTACTGTACAGTACAATTCACAAGGTAATAGGCCTATTCATCATAGGCACATCAGTCATCCCGGTTGCTCTGCTTGGAGGATGCAGGAAAGGATTTTTTACAGGCTATTTGTCCTTTCTTTGATTAAAAACAAAACATGGCTTGAAAATAAGAAAGTAACCGGCATAGCATGCTTTCCTTTCCCTGGCTATGACGTACGCACAGACCGCACTTTTCTATGCCTACAGCTGCCACATTTCCAGCCTTCTCAGTGTTCCCTAAACAATAATAAATCAAGAGTGCTGTAATGCTCCCTTCTTGCATGATAACACCCAGACAGGTACAGAGAAGCAGAGAAGTACATGAGCCTGTACAGAGAATTACCTGCAGCCCCTGCAGCTCCCAGCTGCAGGATCTGCAACATGGGGGCTGCAACATGATCCCAGGGATCACGGAGCGCCTGGAAAATCTAATGATTGATGCACTGAAATCTGATGTCTGTTCCCCCAGCTAAACAGAACTGACTCCATACTTTTACTTAAAACAATAAGTGATTTCCCTCTTGTAAGAGAAATGTCACTGCCATACTCTATAGAAAGGTAACTTTGATAACGCTCACTGTACGAAGGGGCACTCACACCAGCGCTGCTTTAAAGCCCTTGCTGTGTTTGTGTTTTACACAGCTCCTTACAAGTCCCTTACAGCTCAGTCACAAACATTTGTTCCAGGCTTAAAACCGTTGTATAGACTTCTCAGTGAAGATCATATTTTTAAAACAATCTCAGAGAATAATTTGGACTTCTTCCATTTGGTGACTACAAAACAACAGAAGCTTAATGGTCTTGCACAATTTTTGTATTACCTGTATTTGCTCAAATGAAATTCTTTACAGTGTTATAGTTTCTATTATGGAATGGTTCTCTTAGAGCTGCAAGAAATAACATTCTAGTTGCTGTAAATCAACATTACTTCACATACTTACCAGGGTATAGACAGCAGGCCAGGAGGTGCAGTTTCCCCACTGAAGTCAGTGATGTAAACGGAGGCAGAATGAGATGCAGTGGTCATTGTCACAACCCCAGACAGGCAAATAAATGACTAGAGGAGGGAAGGACGCAAACACTTCTTGGTTGTGCTGCAAGCTTGGACCTGGTGTACACTGGCAGGAAGCCACCTAATGAGCCAAGCACCTAATGAGCCTCGTGTGCCCTGGTCACCTGCTGCAGGCCCTGGCTTGAAGGCACCAGCTAGCCAGGCAAAAGCAAATTAGCTCCATGCCATGAGAAATCTCAGTCCAGGAGACAACTAAACCACATATTGTTCAAAAGAGATGCCCAAATAGGCGCTTATTTGACAAAAGCTTTGGAAGAGCATTTTGTGCTATAAGTTATATAATACAAAATAGGGTAATTATAAGGTCATCATATTTACTGTTTCATGAGCATGACAAGACATATCTCTACTGCAAAACTAACAATCAGAATTCAGCCATAAAATATCATTAGTCTGTGACTCCATCAGAAGAATTNTATATAATACAAAATAGGGTAACATATTTACTGTTTCATGAGCATGAAACAGGACATATCTCTGCTGCAAAACTAACAATCAGAATTCAGCCATAAAATATCATTAGTCTGTGACTCCATCAGAAGAATTTCAGTGGAATACAGAAAAAAGAACTGCAAGGAGATGGATGCTAAATGTTTCTTTTTAAAAATGACTTGATCTTTTGCATATTAGGATGGTGAAAACACACGCATATGCACGTGCACACACACGTACCTCCCATCCCAATCATTTGGTAATTCTAAATGACACGGAATAAAAGCAAAGTGGTGACTCCCTCACTTAGTATGCACACACAGTTCCCATTAAGAATAATGGTTATTTTGCTGTGACAAACATGTTTTGAATACTTAATTTCTGTCACAGCTTCAATTAGATCTACTGGCAGCAGACATAGATGCTAAGAAGGAAAGCTAAGCTGAGGTTAAAAACTAATGCTAATTGTCAATGCAGCGTTTTCCAGAACTGCAACGTCTATTCCTGTCATCCATAAAATAATGTTTATAGGCAGTAAGAGCTGGCGCTTCTCTCATACACTTTGGTCTTTCATTACTTTATACACAGCTAAGGTGTAATCAGTGGTGATACCTGTGAGCATCAGCAAAGACTGCAACCCATCCCAAACACCCTGTTGTCAGGAACAGAAAATGTCACACTCAGTTGTGACACTGAGTGGCTCCTTGTTGGAACGTCTGTACTCATGTCGAGCTAGGACTTGGACTGGCTACAGTCTGAGGTTCCTGGTCACAGATTTTGTAACTCCAAATCCCTTTCTCTTCCAAGATGTCCAGTCTATGGAAACTGCACGGCTTCAGACCTATAATTGCAACCACAGAAATGAAAGGAGGTTCTTGGCAAACCAAAGCAAGCTGGGTTCAGTGTTATTTATCCTCAGGGCTTAGAAGGGAGAATGGTTAGTCTGCAGGTCTTCTCCTTTCAATGACATTTCCATGCCCTGTGAGGGCTGAGGCGCACGAACATGGCAGCCATCACTGGAGCACAAAGGGTTTTCTCTGCTGGGAGCACGAGTTGCTGCAGAAGCATCTCTCTTCTCCACACAGTGCACCGGCAGTAACTTGCCAAACGACAGAGCAGTCCCTAACGTGACCAGGAATAATCAGATGGGGGATTCTCGCCTTCATAAATGAGAACACACCTAGAGAGACCCCACAGGAAGCAGGAAGGCGGCTGGGAGGTGCTACACCGCCTTGCTAGCCTTGCTAGCGTCACTGAAGAGAAATAAAGATCCTGTGCTTTGAGTTGCATTGCCAGACTTTTCTAAAGTGTGATGCTGCAGTTGTAGTAGTGACTTTGTGATTTTTGAGCCTAGATGTTACAGGAATCTGGAAAATTTACAGAGGGAAAAGTCATCTATCTGTCTGTCTATCCATCATAAAAGCGCTAAAGGCAACTAATAGATAATTAAAGGCAACTTAATCGAGGATAGATCCTAATGGGAGGTAACTATAGCTCACATCATTGATGGCTAACCACAGTGCCCAAATTGAGCAAGGATATCCCTGGACTTAGATACAAACTGATATTACCCGCAACTGATATTATCCACAATGTTTTAACATTCACCTCATGATGCATAAGACTGATTTTTGTGAAAAGTCATGTTATTTTTGATAGTTTTGATAGTTACTACATGCAAACTCACAGTGACATCCCACGCCTTATACTTGTTCTATTTATCGACTGTGCATTGGAGAAAAACTAACAGGATTTTACCTTCTGGCAATAGCTCCATAGATTTAAAATACATAAACACTCACTCCTCCTAATCTATACCAAAAGCAAGTATAAAAATCAGACCAGACAAAAATCGATTAAGAAAGCTAAAGTAAGCTCTAGATAGAGCCTAAGTAGGGAAAAAAATCTCTTCAAGTCAAGGTGATTACTGATTGAATAAACACTTAATAGGGGTGACAAATCAGGCAAGTACAACAGCTGACGTCCTGGAAGGGATGTCTAATGAGAAAAAGCAAACAGGGAAAAGCAAGAAAGGTAAAGCAAGACAAAACCCACCTAATTAGAGCAAATAATATCTCTACACAAGTTCCAGCTACCAAATGAAAAGGCAGAATTTCCAATCCCGTCTGCAACTGCTGCAGGCGTCACTGTCCATCGAAGTCAGGCTGCTCCTTGCCCCAGGCAGACCCGTCGGGACGCCGGATGCATCCGGGCTCTGGAGCAGCGTCTGTGCCCGGCACGGCCGCTTGCCCAGCGCTGCCCGGGTTGTGCAGGAGAAGCCATCGGCACCGGGTCCCTTGCTCTGGCCAGGGCACCTGCCTGCTCTGCAGTCGTGCTGGAGGGCAAAGACAGAAATCCCTGCACCTGCAAAGGGCTGCCCACAGGCATCCCTGTCCACAGAAGCCTCTTTTCCCAACATAACTGGCCTGTACAAAAGCCTACTGTGGTGCTACACAGCGTTATGATAATAGGCTGGTGGTTTCTCCCCTTATTTTTAATTTGGTATTTTAAGAAAAAGCTTCAGAAATAAATTATATTTTCTCTGCCACAGCATTCTTCTTCATTTATGGAGTTTTGCTTCATGATCCAGATAGACCTACCACCCACCCTGCTTTCTTCTGCAGCCTTTTCCTAAAGACCAAAATTGAGCACAGAACATCATAGGAATGCACTCATCCTGGGGCTCAAAAATCAGAGAGAGTTTTTCAACATCTGACCTGAAATAAATTAGTTTAATGGATTCCTCCACTGAAGCTGATAGGAAAGAAAAAAAAAATCATTCATTGATGTCTAAAATCATTTATTGATTAATAGAGGTCACAATTTATCAACTGTATTGGATATCTCAGTAAAAAATGATTGGCTCTATAACAAGAATTAACTTGAGAAAACTAGGAGCTCAGTGTTCAGCCCAGTGAATGTGAACACCCTGACTCCATCTGTGTGAAGAGCCTCTTACAAGCATAGTAAGAAATCCCTGTGTGGATCTGCCAAGGGAATTCTGTCCAATGCTGCCTGGAAGCTCTCCACCTGAAGGCACTTGCTACCCAAACACACCAAATGTTGCCATACCTGGGAAAGAGGGGATCTCCCATGTGCTGATAGCAAGAAAGAAGTACAAAAACTCCTTTTTGTACTCTGGAGTACAAAAAATAAAAAGGAAGGGGCAGATGGGAATTACTCAAGGCTGTCAAATTCTGGTGACTCTTCCTGATAGCCAGGGCCAATTCCTGTCCTTCTTGTCCTATCATTTATACGGATAACCTAACTGGATTCATCTGCAATACACCCTGAGTAAAATAGACAGGATTTTTGGTTCCACACAGTAGTTAATAAAGTAACATAAAGCAATTTCATAGGCAATTAAAACAAATCATTCAACGTGTGGTTTTCTTTTATTAGAGCGGTGGTCAATCCCACTCTCAAAAATAATATTCTGTACAATTCTCTGCAACAAGCTGAAACTGTGGTTTTAGTAAACATTTCATAGGATTACATGATCAGTACAGCATAAGTCAGTAGAAAGATCTGATAAGACTGAAAATTAGATATGGGAATTATTCAGAGAAAATTTTCTGTAAAAGAGTCCTCCATACACTCTGTAAATTTTGATAGCTTGACAAATAATTTTGAAGATAAGGAGCTTTCCTCTGCTTTTGAATATTTATGGAGCGAAAGAAATACAGGCCTGGCATCCAACCGGGAATCAGGATATGAACAAAGCAGCATCACTCTCCCCTTCCTTTATCCCTGTAGCAAATTCTAGCTGTTCAGCACCAAATCCTTCAATATTGACTCATTTCAGGGTCTGTGCAGATTGTCTATAGACTATACTAGTCTGTAAGCAAATGGAGAGTAGAGAATACAGAGCATGGCTAGAAATGCAAATCAGAAGTTGATCCCCTAAGTTGGTGAATTAGGATCTTCGTATACTCATTGCATGAGCACTAACTTCATCTGAAATACACGTACAAAACTTGAATTCAGATACATCTCAGTAGCATCTATCACATTCAGAGCACACTTTCTGAATACATATAAGTAGCACATTATGTGCTATACCATGACCTCTCTCCACGAAACAAAAAAGGAATAAATCCATTTTAAAAGAGCAATAAGTATTATAACAATAAACTTTTTACAATATTCCAGTGTCCCTGTATCTGACCAGCCATGGTAAAATATTAATACCTCTGAATTTCAAGACTTGAAGTTAACTATTATGGGAAAGAGAATCTAAAACTGAGCCAGTGCAAAGCCCATTATGATACACCATCTGTGCCAACGTCTGTCCATGGGCACATTTTATTTATAAAATAAAAATAATGGATGTGATGTAAAAGATATGAGAAAACTTGAAAAATACTTAAGAATTAAAACTTGTTTTTTTCATAGGAATGTTCTAAAATGACAGAGACTAAAAATATACACTCTACAATCTTTAGTATAAGGAAAAACACCACAGTCTTGTGCTGTAAATTAGCATCGTTGAGATAAAACCTTTCTCTAAGCGAGAAGGATTCTTCAATGTCATGGTTAAGTAATAGCTGCTTCAAGGGAATGATAGTGATACAGGCCAGGAAGTGGCAATAAGATCACTTACCACAAAGATAACGTGTCTTGAAGCAAAGATAGGACTTTTAAAAATATGATTCTGAGGAGGGTTTTTCCCCGCTCTGACTTCTTTGACCAATTATTTTTCACACAGCAGCTAATGCAGGACCAGGTGATGTTCAAGGGGAGTCCAACCATCTGTTTACATCAGTTGTAAGGTCAGGACCAAGGACTGAAGTTTTAAAATTAAGACTTTTTAGTAAGGACACTACTACTATTAAGGCTTTAAGCAATCAAACCGAAAAAAATAGGTCACTGCCTTTTTTAAAGCTCAGTGTTTTTAATGCATATAAATCAAATGATGAATGTTTTCACTTAAGTTAAGTGCCAGAGCATTGAGGCATATTTATTGTATAAATCATAATAGATCCATTAATTAATGGCCAGACTGCTCCCATGCTTTGGCTGAATAATATTTTGTTCTGCTGGGGGATCCACATAAATCAGCGGAACAACGAAGAGAGGAGGCAGGATGAATCTCTAACTATGAAGTGGCTTCTCGGATTGATAATAAATTTTAAAAACAAAAGAAAAAACTATCAAGAGCCAGGAGAAATGGGCAAACATGCATGTTAAAAAGGGCTTAATCGGGATTTTCCATCAGGGAGGCTCCCTCCTCAGCAGAACTTAGGTTCTTTTGGATCAGATAGCTCATCCCATAGCACAGGGGAAGGGTGGCAGTCTCAGACCCAGGGGATTCTGCCCCTGCTTCCCCGTGCCCTCCGCACCGCCGACCCGCACAGGCCGCCTGCCCTGGCACCGCACGGCCGTGGCTGGGGCTCCACCTGCCTGGCACAAGGGTTGCCCACATGGACATTGAAAACAGAGCTAGAGCAGGGGCTGTGTCCCAGCCTCCACCGGTGCCACGCTGCCAGTCCAAGGCATGGCCGTGGCCAAGGAGCTCCCCCATGACGCAGCTCCTCAACAGGCCGAGAACGGTAGAACTTTTCCATCTTTGTAATCCAATTTCTGCACGGCTGCAAGAACAAAGTCTGTCCCTCGAGAGGACAGCACTGTGTGAGGCTGGCACGCTCCCAGCTACCAGCTGGGATTGAGTCCTGCCAGGGCAAGCGGCGCTGGGCGCAGCGTGGTCACCCGCGCTGCGCTGGCTGCCCGGTATCGCTGCCAGAGAGAGCCAACCTCAACCCAGGCCAAACTGCTGGGTTTGGACCTTTGAAGTCCCATGTAGCATCGCATTCTGCTGCTTTCTGTTTGATACCCTCGTCAAAGAGTGGTGCTAACGACGTGCTGCTAATGAGGACACGCTGCAGCCAGAAGAGCGGGGAGGGAAGAAAGCTCTGTCTTTGAGGATATTGTTTTTGGAACTCTCTGTCATTAATTATGAAAGAAACACAACTAAAACTGCATTCTCGACTTCCATGAGAGACCAGGAAAGAGTTTCTAATTTGGAGCAAGACTTTGATTTGAGTAAAATCTAAGCAAGGATTTCTAGTAAAGTTCCTCAGACAGCAAACTTCTGCAATTTCATGATCTGTTTATACTTCTGACGACTGAATGGGAAAAAATATTGACTGACAGGCCCATAGATAAGTGCCAAAGCACTCAGTAAGTAGTAATTTATAAATGTTACTTTTATGTTCCCACTTATCAAGTCTCTTATATTTTCAAATAAATGAGCTAATATTAAAATCCCCTGCAATCAGAAAATTGTTTTCTTATGAGCCACATCCTATCTTTCTGCCTAGTTGCAACATGCCTTGATTGCTAATGTTTATAAATTAATTATTTTTACTGGCTCATCCAACGTGAATTCCACTATGCATGTTATCCTTCAAGGATATCCTGTAAATAGCAAAGCTGTATGTTCTCCAATTTTTTCAACGCTTTAAATAATCTCCTCTATGTGCAAATAAGAATTAAAAAAAAGAAGTGTGCTCTTCCTATTGATCTTCATATGCGAAGGCATAAACATCCAGACAACTAGAACATGACTACCCCTGTGCTGGGATTTTCAGAAGCTGCTATACAGACAACACAAGTAATTAAATGCTTGTCAGCCTGACACTGATCTCGGAGAAAATAATGAAATGGCTGAGACGAACTTGATTAATAAAGAATTAGAGATGGCTAATAAAATTACTGCCAATCAACATGGGCTTACAGAAAACAGATTTTGTCAAACTAATTTGATTTTTTGTAGGGTTTCAAGCTCCTGAAAGGAACAATGGTGATATAATAGACTTCTAAAAGGTGCTTTAGATGATACTTACTACGTGATGTTTTGATTAACCTGAATGATATAAAAATCAACATGGCATACATTAAAAAGATTAAAGTCTGAGTAATTGATCATTCATTAAAGAATTATTCTTGGATATATGTTTCCACTGGGATCCTGATTTTATCATTGATCTACAGAGAAAACATAAAATCATTACTAATAAAGCTGAAAGCTGGGACTAAGTTTGGAGGAGTAGCTAAATAGAGAAGAGGATGAGTCAGGGGTGTATAGAGGTTTAGGTTGCTCTGGGAACTAGCATAAACAGACAGCATAAATTCTAACACCTCCAGATGGAGACCATACCCTTCAGAGACATCTCCCTACTCTCAGGAAGAATCCATCCAAAAAGAGCCAGGGGATAATGGTGGGCATGAAGCTGAACATGTCCTTGAGCATGATCTTCTGCTAAAAGAATGAATATGGTCCTTGGATGCGGAAATACTGGATGAGGCTACAGAGTTTTACCTTGGTCACAAAATACTCTGTTTGATATCCCGAGTTCAAGACAGATGTTGAGTAGCTGGGAAAAACTTTAGAAGAGGGTGAAAAAAACGACCAAAGAATTGGAAAACATGGTTCATGTGAAAAGACTGATGAATTTCAAGACACTAAAGTACAAAAAGTACTTGCTGACAGCCTAAGTAGAACATGAGTTTGATGCAGAGAGTCCTTCAGTCTATCAAACAGATGCAAGAACTAGAAGCTGAATCTGAACAATCAGCTCAGAAATATGTCAGAAATATGGTAGATATTTTTTAGAGTGATGAAGATTTACCATCAGAGGAACTTTTCCAGTTTTCTAATCGGTGTCACATCACTAGAAACTGGAAATTTTATTGAATTTTTCTTGTAAAGATATGTCTCATTTCAACTGAAACTCTTAGGAACACATATGGCCTATGTTACACAGCAGGTAGATCACCTGATTACATTGGTTCTTGTAGCCTGAAAACTTGCCAGTGTACAAATGTCTCTATTTTTCAAGTAAAAACAAAAAATACAAATTTCTTTTGAAAAAAAGTTTCTTTTCTTTTCAACTGGCATAGTTCTTATTCACCTACTTGCAAAGTTTTAACAGCTCAGTTCCAGAGTAGTGATTTTTAAGCACTTTACCCAAAAGGCTAGGAAGCCCTGATGAAAATTAGCTATCTCAGTCCAAATACTGCAAGATTCATAGAGATCAAAAGTTAAGATACAAGTGGATACTGTAGATGAGCCCTAGGCTCCCAATCCATTGAAAAAAGACTGTTTTCCTAAACAGTGTTGGAGGGCTGACAAAAATTCATCTTTCAGTAAAAACTTGAAATTTTTCAGAGCTTGAATGGATTTATATTGATAACCTGGAGACTAAATGCTTTTTATCATTACTCTTTCTACTTGCCATCTAACTAAACTATACATTTTGTGCATAGGTATATTTATAGCTAACCCATAATTTAAAGGATCTTTAACTGAAATAATTCCCCAAACCATTAAATCATTTGAGAAATCAGTGAACTGGGGAAAAAAAAAATCCCTAAACTTTGCTACCTAACCTGCAGAAGTTGAGCAAAATAACAAATGACCCACAGTACTGTTTTTCCAATTAATGGGTAAACAGAAATAGCTGAAGGGGAGGAAAACAACATTACTTTCATTTAAATTTGGGTATTTTTAAGCATCAATTTAGGGAAAATTTCCAAAGACAAAGAGCAACTGTGAAGACTCTCAATATTTTGGGACTTGAGCCTAACAAGGGCCAAATTCCTGTTATTCTGAGTCACCTCTCAGGATCACATTTTTTTTTATGCTAAGTCATGTTTCTTGCTGTCATTAAAATCACCCAAAGTCCAACATCATGAAACTAAATGGTGGTGAGAAAAGCTATAAATAATATGTGCAGTGTAGAATAAACTCATGCCTAAAATAACAGGACAAGGGAAGAAACAGCTTCTGCAGAAGGCTGATCACATCCGCTGCCTTCCCTTTCATATCTATTTTCCTACCTTAATTCCCAGGCTATTTGCTGTTTAATAACTCATTCAGGGTCTCACTTGAATGCTTTGATGCTTCTTGCTTGAATAGATTTTCTTTGGAGCATACTCTCTGAGCTGTACACATTACATATGCTTGGAAACATTTTTTTTCCCAATATGTGCTCTTCAGAAAAAAAAAATCACAATTTTCAGCTAGGTTTTACAAGACCATCCCTGACTTAGACATATCAAAATTTATCAAAATGGTCATTGCAGGGATAAAAATAAATTCCTATTAAGGTACTTTCTCTGATATATTTTCTTTTATGCCACATAGTTTCATTTTACATCTAGACCTCTAGATTTTACACCAGACTTTTAGAAATGTGCAGTCCTAGGCAAACAAATTTCACAGTAAAAAATTAAGAATTCTATGTGTGCAATGACAGCAAGACCACATCCCAATAATGATTTATTTGTGACGTTGTTACTGGTGTCTTTGTGTTACCAAGCTTGAATCCTGCTGTGATTAAGGATTTGTTTCTAGTGTTTACCGTGCAAGGAGATTTTATCCACCTTAATTATTCCTAAAGATTTGCACTTTCACCACTTTGAATTTCTGAACATTCAATGGTTGTTTACTTTTTTTTGCATTCATTTCTCAAAAATACCTGCAACTGCAATTTTTCTAAAGATGTCTCTTTTATACATATATATTTCAAATCCCTTCTGGGTGATGTAAATATTTTTTCTTCACTATTGATTTTTGTCTATTTCTTTCTTCTACAAATGCTAATTATTTTACTAGAGTTAATTGAAATTGACTATCTATTTTTGTTCAGCAATTTCAATGCATATATTGCTATTTGCTCTGACATCCTTGCTCATCAACATTATTAATGCTAACACAGCTGCAGGAAAAGCCTGGGTTTGTTAAACTGATATTTTAATTAAAGATAATAATTTCTATTGAATCCTTTATTCTTGCTTATTCCCTAGTAACTGTAATGTATCTTTCCCAACGTATAAATAACACTTGCAAAAGCTACGTTAAAAGAAGTTTACGTTTGCAAAGCCAAGCAGTGCATAGATAGGAAATGCCAAAACTACATTGCCACAGATCCCTGTTTTCAGCTTCTCAACACTTGTTTTTTTAATACAAGTAATGGCAGTAAGTGAAAATAATGAAATATAAAACATCAAACAGTGTAATATATTCTGTAACACCGCTGCATCTAACTGTACAAATTACAAGGCCATTAGGCGTCACTTGCAGAAGGGGTAATTAATCCCACCCAAATTTATGGGCTGCAGTATCGCCAGGCTCCCTGCACAGTCAGTGGGGATTCATTCCACCTACTGCAGGCAAGTGGGTGCATGGAGCTGAGCGAGGTCACTGCTACCCGTGGATCTTGGGCAGAAGGAAGCTGGGTCAACAGCAGCTTAAATAGTTCAATTCCTTGGGCTTTAAATAGGGAAGGCAAGAACTTGCATTTTTTCTTCCATAAGCTTCAAAAAGAGATGATCGAAATAGTCCCTCTAGGCCAATAGATGCATATAGCAAGTTTTATTAAGCTAAGAACAGACTCAGACATTATACAGTGTTAATCAGAATAGAAGCAGAACCTGCACAACTGAAGAGTTTGAAAAGATCCCTCCATTTTGGGCTGAGGCTGGTCTAGGGTAGAGGAAAAACTAGCCAGAGAATCTGCTCACATCACAGCCTTATTTTTCTCATCAGTAACTAAGCTGATATTCTTAAATGAGTTTGTAATCAGCTTTAATAGCTGTAAAGATTCATTCAGAAAATTTGAAGGATTAGGCTGGGAATAAACCAAACTGACAGGTGAAACCCTGCTAGAAAGTGATAAAATATATAGCAGAGCCAAGTGTTAGCTTCGCGGCATATACTGATGCCAGAATAGAAAAACTCCGTCAGAAGCAAGCTCAGTGAAGAAGCCTTGCAAGATTCATTTTTCAAGATTTAAAGAAAAAAAAAAAGAAAAAGTGAAGCACAGTTACAAACAAACCCTACTTGTTCTGGATTTGACAGTAAATTCACAAGAGCCGAACTCAACCTCCCACATCGTAACATTCCCATTTTTTTGTTTTAATTCAGGGCTGTTTTAATTACCACAGCGGCTGCATGGGAGCACCTCAGGCATTGCATAAGCACATTCATTTTGTCGCTTGCGGTAGGAGCCCAGGCAAAGTTTTTCCTGTCTTCTCAAAAGCAATGTGTAAGCAGGTTGTTACAGTATTTGCCTCTAACACAAGGTAACAAATATAATGAGCTCAGCAAACAACACATTATCTCCTTTAACCAGAGATAAATAGAGATACCGTAATGTATAGGTTCATTTACTTCATATGAAGGCAGTGACTGGTAGAGCAGACCTGTCTTGCATTGTGCGGCAATGTGAAAACATGTGTGCAAGAAGATGTGTCACAAAAGCAGAAGTGCCACAGTCGGGAGGCTGGAAAAGCTTTACCACCACCAAGCACTTGCCAACTCTTTTCTTCCCAGGTGTTTTATTTTCTTTTCCCTTAAATGAAATGCCTTCCCCAAAGGCTACCTAAATATGAGCTTTGCTATCCAATGCAGAATGATTTTCCTAAAAACAGACAAAGACTCTTCAAACTCCATTCCAGAAACTGTAACTTTCTAAAAATAGATATGATTCATTACTACATTTAATTTATAGACAGTTCTCGCCACCATCTTTTCTACTTTCCAGGTAGAAGTCTTAGAGGTGTCAAGATCAGATGGAAAAAGCATAGGGCATGAGGCAAACAACTCATATAGAGAGTATTTCATCTGCCTAACCTGTGCATATATATTTTATGCTAGACAGGAAAATTTCCTCCTGTGAACACTTCAGAAAAAAAGAGGGGTATTCAGTTATTAGTCTGTATGAAGTACATTTATATTTAAGAATCTCATTTTTGGTGTGGCTTATGTGGAATGAGATGAAAGTTTTGAGCTCTATAGTTTCTTCATCAATACAGGCAGTAATATTTCTAAGAATTTGAATAAAACTAAAATTTTCCCAGAATAGACAAGACAGAAGATACATAGGATGAAGAAAAATGTCATTTAAGTAAAAGGTCATTTTCTTTTATACTTTGGTTTTAGATCATGTAGCAGACATACACAATCTCTTTTTCCCAGATAGCTGCTCTATTAACAAGACAAATAAAAGTTTTTAATGATCACATTTTTCCTTTAAAGTAGCCTTTTCCTAGAAAATTACATTTCAGATGGAGTGCAAAACATTTAGCTAGTTTTACAGCAGAGGCCACAGATCATATCTAAAGTTTAAAAACAATCACTCAGCTAAGTGAAAAGCCCTTTCTGTATCCAGGGACAGAAATGAAGGTTGAGCTGCTTCTAAAGCATTTAGGGTGGGATTTCCTTACTTAATGTAGATCCAGTATGGTGAATAGACACACCTGAGTTTGCTGTCTAGATTTTATTTAAAGGCAATAAAAAATGAGGTAATGGAAAAAAAAATCAGTCATTTTTGAGGTACAATTCTCCCCAACCTAGAACAGTACAAAGTGGCTGTCCCCTTGAAGTGCTTCTTTTTCTTAACTTTATATAAGGGGAACCTCGGATGTAGATGTCCACCTTGAAGATGTCCGCAGCCCCCAGTGGCCTGGTTACAGTCACAAGTCCTGTGACTGTTCTAGTAAGCAGGCCACGTCACTTCTATACTGCTAACTCTTTTGAGACACGGGTGACAAAAAAACATTCCCACATGCAGAGTTATTTTCTTGTGAGTTATCTGATAGTGACGCAATTCAGGCTTCTAAAGAAATATATTTCTCAGTGTTTTAACAAGGACTTTGTATAATAAGGGAGTGTAGCCTCACCAAGTTTTACAGACTACTGCTCTACAGAAACAGGTCTTTTTACTAATTTTGAACTGTTTATAACCATTTCAGTTTCTGTTTAAGATACTGACTTCTCTAATTTGATTGCAATTTCCCTGAGTTGGACAGAATTCAAAACTAGTTCTGTTTCATAATACATATACATTTGTGAAGAACCCTGAAAGGCAGATTTAAATAAATCTAGAATATCTTATCATATTCCCTTCAGTTTTTGTTTAACAAATTGCTTGCTCATGAGTTCTTCTTCTAGGGAGATAAGCTAGCGCTTTATCAGCTTTGATGGCCTCTTTATAAAATGTGGCTCAGCTAGTTTTATTTGCCACACTTTTCATTCAGTGTATATTAAGTCTTTCCATTTGTGTTCTTTTAACTCTTTCGGATTTCTTTATTCTTGTGAGGAATCTTCAATGTTCATGAATCTTTTTAAAGGCAAATAATTATTTTCATTGGATTTCTCCTCCTTTACATTACAAAGTGTATCAAAATAGTTTCTTTCAGATCCTGCTTTGGACCCTCCTCTTGCATTGATAAACATAACTTCTATCTTCAGAAGCATAGCAATGTCAAAAATTTAATCTTTCCTTCATCTTTCTTTCTCTTCAACTTTCCAAAAAAAATGCCAACAAATGTGTATAATAACAACATTATTATTATCACCTGTATACTCCTTATAGATATTTACAATCTAGAAACATATAAAATTTACTGGAATATAAATAGTACTAATTCAAACAACCTAAAGACTAATTCAGCATGGATCTCAGTGTCTTGTAGGCATATTTGTGCTCCATAATTAAATAGAAATAAGAACCATCCAAATAAAATTTGCCTTACTTTCTGCAATTTTCTGAAAAAAAAAGTGAGAGGGAAAGATGCTGTAACTTTATCTGACCAAGCACCTCTATTCGTCTGCATTCATGAAAAAAAAGGTAGCAGTATTTTCTTTATTTCTCAGTTTTTCTTATTCCTTCCTCCTTTGACTAGAAAATCTATCCTGCTTATGACAAAGCTCCATGCAATGAAAGGTTCACCAGCAATGTCATCTAGTCTATTTGTTGACTTCTTTTAGCTCTTTCTCGACTGTAAGTACAATATTTCTAATTATCTATGGATATATTTGACATATTTGACACATTATAGGGAAAAATAGCCTATATATAAGCTAAATATTTAACACTCATGGTTCCTTGCTACTTTGCTGCTACTTTACCAGAAGCATACACAAGAATAAATACTTTGAATATGTATGAACCACTCAGGATGTTATTATTTTAATTGAGTTTCAAAAACTAGTACATGTAAATTTTCTGCTTGGGAAACATACAGTAGCTAAGTTATTCCTTCTTTTTTTTCCCAGGTGAACATACTCCAGGTGCAAGGACTTGTGTTCTGTGCTTCTCCGCATTTCAGAGAGTGTGCTCGGTGATACATCTTACACCACTAAAATTTATCTTCTGTAGAGTAGTAGTTTACCTCTTTTTATCTCGTGGCAATTCTGATTTTACATCTTCAAACTGTTTCTCAGTCGACTGTCACCTGCACCTGGCTATTTTGAACTCTTACCAATGATCTTTTTAAAATCATACTATATATATATATTGACTTCTGCTGAAAAGGATATCAAGATTTATTGACCTCTGGGCAAATATTTACCAACGCAACCTTAGGGGCAATAATTTAATTGTGGAACTATAGCTCTTAATGTTCTTTGAAACATCAAGACAATATTCTGCATGTACATTACAATCTCACTAACCAAGTAGACTCTAAAGCTACCCAAAAGGTAGGTTTACAGGCTACTCTATCATAAATTCTGAACATAATTCCTGTACAATAATTCTTTTTTCTTTAATTAAAAGAAACCTAATAGAAATTGAAAAATATTTTTAACTAGTAAAAAGATTTCATGAAAAGTTGCTCTCTTCCCATTTTTTCAGCACAGTTACACTGAGCAGACAAAATGACATTGTAGTGCTGGAGAAAGCACCTCTTCCCTCCACACATCCTGTCTGTAGACATACCTTAAATACAAATTTAAACATACAACTCAGGATCCCACATACTTTCTTTAGTTTGTTTCTTTCTTTCCCTTCTCCTAATTTCCCTATTAATCAAAAAGATTAAGAATTCTTCTAGGAATGAGAACCCCTTTCCCCACCCTGCCCCGCCTTAGGAAAACTATAATTTTCCAGGACAATAGTTGAAATAATATCATCCCCAATTACAGATTTTTCATGTAACGCAATTTTGCATAAGAGCTACATTTCCTTATTGTGATTGATACCATCTTCCTTCCACCACCAGCCTTTCTTCATAAACTACATCCTGAAAGAAAAAAAAAATCACTTCTCTCAAGCTCACTAGGACCAAATGGGGGGTGTTGATTTGCCAGTGCAAACAGATGTTCCAGATCTGTGTATTAATGAACTTGGACATGGCAAACAGCAACTCAGTGGCTCATGCTGAAATGTTTACAGCCATTAGGAAAAGTCAGAATGATGTATGACAATGTTTTGATAAATGATTTCCTTCTCAGCTAAAGCAGCCTCTTTCTGATCCATTTTCATAGCCAGCTGAAATCTCTGCATTAAGCACAAATCCTGCAGCTGCCATGATAGATATTTCATATAGGGCCTGATTGTTGCTTACATCAGCTTTGCTTCAATGCAGCTTTTGTAAATTCAGTTTGGTAACTTGAGTTTTGCACCAGGCTAAGCAAGACTCCAGGCTGCAGTTTGCACCCATCAGTAACCCCAAGCAGTCATTTGCATTTTTGTTCTTCAGTTTCTCAAGTCTCCAGACTAAAAGAAAAAAACAAATTATATTCATGTGCAAAAGGCTTCCTCTTCTTACATCTTGTCATTTACTGCAATCTAATTTATATTCAAACCTTCTCATTTATATCTTGATGTACAATTGACTTCTTTTCCTCTGCATTTTAAAACAAATCTATCCACCCACTTCTTTATATTCATAATATTTGAATCAGTAGACAAGTCACTCCCCTATTTTGCTTTTACAAAGAGTATCTATACAGCGTACTACAATGTCTGTAGACACCTTTACCTCTCCTTCATCCACCTCCTTGGTACTGTATTACATCCACTTCAGCTCTCAGTGTAAAACCCTTCTTCCCTTAGACTCAGGGAAAAGATGTTTTGATCACTTGTCAGCCCACGCTTAGCCTTCAAATGTGACTGTCCAAACAGAACATTTGGTTGTGCCAGTCTTCAGGACGTGGTTTGACTCTCTCAAGTTGATTAAAGACAAAGAACTTCAAATTGCATTAAACTTCGGTAAAATTAGTAGGGTTAGATACTGCCATTCACATAATTAAAGATGACAGAGGGAGACACATGTCTCATCAAAATCTAAGCACAATGTATAGTTACTCAAGAATTCAAATATCTGGAGGAAATAAATAGTTTTGTTCAATATTTTGAGAGGCAGGGATATATAGAAGTGTTTTGTGTGGGGGTGGACTGTGTGGCCAGGCATGTTTGAGGGGTACAGTTGAGGTGGAGAAACACAAAAACATCCCACAGAGACAATCCCAGGGCATTGGACAGCTCAGATGAAAACTTGAGCTCTAATATAAAATCCTGCCTAAAGAGTAAGAAGAAGCAAAACATCAGCATTACCAGCTACAGCATTAAGAGTTGATCCTTGAACGGAAAAAGGCATTGGCCAACCTGGTATATGCTGCAGTGGGGAGCTGCAGCAAGGACCTGAGAAGATACATGGTGAACATCAGCTCTGGGAAGAAATCAAGGACATAAAAAGAATGCAGCTGCTGAATGACCATTTGGATCACTCAGGGGGTTTATGCTTTAGGACTGAGTAATTCAGACCAGGGTTGTACTCTTTTCATCTCCTGGGGAGCTAGTACCCATACATGAGTGGGACAGAATTCAAGCAAACACCGTGAAGTACCAGGAAAGAGTAACTGTCGACCAGAACTAGGGAGAGCTAAGGTCAAAGAATGCCCAATACTTGCTCAGGGACACTGAGACCTCACAGGACAAAGTGCCAATGAACCTGCATCTGTTTTCTCAGCTCTCACTGATTTACCAGTGAGCATCAGGGAAAAAAAGGGGTCTCCAAGAGGACACACAGTTTGCCAAGGAACTTGAAACCATCCTTGCAAGAGCACGCCATAGCAGGAAGCAGGCACTGTGAGAAACATAGAAGATAACTGCCACAAGTTCTGGGAGTAAAGCTCTGCGTTCGATATGCAGGAAGCTAAAGAAAGATTCACAACATACAGACAAAAAAAAAAAAATGTTTTCTCAACTTCATGAAATAGGTACCTAGCAGAAAAAAAGGGAAGCCATTTTGTTAATGCCTGCACAGGGAAAAATAGCTAGAAAGGTAAGAATATTTTACACAATGGAAAAGAGCTTTGCTTATGACCAAACTCCCTATGCTGTGCAGGAGGGAGGTGGTAAGAGGAGAAAGACGGACAAAGAAGTTGAGATACACAAGGAGCAGCTCTATTGTTGTTCTGTTTTGTAAAGGAACGAGAGAGAAAGAAGAATGGAGAGATGTGGGTGAGATGAGACAAATTATACACAATTGGTGACTGTAAACAAATTGTTCTTCCTTCAAGGGCAAAATCTATGAAATAGTTACTCACTACTGTGATAGTTTCTAGCAAAGAAAAAATGGAAGAGGACAGCTTTGAGACCTAGATTGTTGGGAATTTTTTTTTGCTATTACCCTTCAGGACAATAAAATACAGAGACGTTTTTACTGCTTGTAAGAACAAAAGGGAATAAAAGATAAAAATAATATAAACTAGTGACTCTGCCAATTGTTGATATAAAGGGATACCCCAGGGAATATACAGAGAGATGTTTGAGCTTCCAGGGACGCTGTGGCTGAATTTTGACCTCCAAGAGAACACATGATGCCCATCTGTCTCATCTTCCAAATATGGGGCCTCACTAAAGCACCTGGCTAATTTCTTTCCATCGGAAGGCAAAGCTCAAAGGATTGGGTGCATTTCTGAGTCCTACTCCATCTGAGCATGGGATGCATGCAGCAAGAGCTGACACCTCTTGCTCAGTGTCGTTTAAGACACAGCCTACAAGACTTGTTCAGCATAATGCTCTTAGACATTCCTAGTTAATAAGTGGGAATCATGCTCCCAGTCCAGTCTGCCTGCAGAAGTGCAGCATAAGTGAATCAACTCATTAAACCTCCACCTTGGCAGACATCAATACCTGAGGAGGAAAAAGCATTGCTAATCAGTGAGGAAATGCCTAACTGAGTTTATCCAGTCTCTGGACTCATCTAGTGTTCTCGTAAAGAACAAATATGGTAAAGTTCCATCAGTCACATGGTAAAGTCACAGAAAATTAAACAAAATAATTTAAAATTAGTCTTATCCATTATTACAGAGAGATTATATCCTGACTCTGTAGCAAGTTCAGCTTGGTAAGATTTCAAAGAAGACAAGGTGAAGTGGATAGAAAGGATGGGGGAAGGAGTGTTTTCGCAGCTGAACAAAGGCTGTGGTAACTCGCAGTGACAGCTCCTGGCTCGGGTACTGTACTTGCCACACTTGGCACACTTGCAGACAGAGTATTATGTAGTCTGCTATCCTATGATCCTATGATATCTACACATGATAACCCACAGCCAGATGAAAAATGTTTCCACAAGAACTGAAATATTTAGAATTAGTCCGAGATAAACCGACAATTGCTAATCTGACCCTAAAGCCAAAGGAACAACGGTTGTCCCAGAACCAAGACACATGATATGATGTAAAGTTTGTAGGACATCATTCCTAAGACAAAAAGTTGTTTTGTTTTGTTTTAAATGAATTATCATTATGGCAAAATTCTCCCTGGTTTGATGAGAACAGAATCTGCACCAGCAGTCAGCAGGTTGCAATTTGACACTTCCACTCTTGGATTGTTCCTGTCATGGCCTTGTGCTTCACACTCCGTCTCACACAGGACAGAGCAACCAGCAACAGTGTGGAACTAGCAGCAGTCTGGGAAAGCAGAGACACTGGAGCATGACCAGTCATCACACTGGATGGTAACTGACCACAGCAAAAGGGCAATTCTCAGAAGGAAAATAATTGTACAGCCTGAAACAACCCCCTGGGAGAGGTCACACTGAAAGACTGTTTGCAGGTTGATCTGTAGCACAGTGTCTGATCAAGATGGAGCATCCTCCCCTACAATGCCTCCAGTAAACTCTGGAAAACTGAGGAGCAATTTGCAACATAGCTGGAAAAGTTACACCACTGCAATTCTGCAGTCTCACACTGTCAAGATAGCCTTGTTGCACTGACAGATTGCTAACACTGCAAACAACAAGTATATTCAAGAAAAAAAGTAATGTCTCCAGGATCCAGTCTTCCCTTGTAACCCTGTGCTCTGTGCCCATCAATAGCCCAGATTTCCTTCAAGCAAATAAAGAACGGCATCTTAGAAGAGCAGCTGAAAAGAACTATGTCTCAAACTATTTACTTGCCTCTCTATTAGATCCTGAGTTGGTCTGTTCATTTTTCAAGAAATCACATCTTTTACCAACCGTCAACACCTTGAACAAAAAGAAGAAAATCTCCTTTCTTTAGAGAAATCCTAATCAACTGAATTTGTCAGCTCCCCAAAGTATATCTTCAGCCACAAGACCAAGGTTATTTCCCTAGGAGATGATTCCTAGGTTAGTATGCCTTGTTTTTGCCTATCCTCTTCTACTTAGATCTTTTCACTAAAAGGAGGGAGACTTCACAATCATGATCAAATCCACTGTGAAATATGTATCCACAAATTGAACAGTTTTATCTACGTGACCAGCATGTATTTGAGAACACCAGCGCAGAGGGATTTCAGCAAATGTGTTCCGTTGAGGACACAACCAAAAGTGCTTTGAGTGGTGATTGGGCATGAATAACAACCCAGAACACAGAACACTGGAAGCAATTACAGTCACCCCTAAAACAGCAGCAAGAGCTTGAAGGTTACACAAGTCTTCTGAATTAAAAACAGCAGCCGTCATAAATACCAATTGAAATACCAATTTCAGGTTTTCTAAACCAGAAACCAGCACGCTGCAGCTGGCAGCCTGCAGCTGCCCAGGTGCGGGGGAACCTCCTCAGCGAGCAAGGACCTGCCAAGCAGCAGCCACTTGAGCCGGGCACATGCAGAGAGCAACTGCAGTGAGACGCTGGAGAGCAGGAAGCCGGGTAACCTACAGGGGAATCCCCAAAGCCCTGGGCAACCTTGTAGTTGCCAAGGGTGGAAGTCACCTGGCAGCAGAAGTGTGTGAGGGGCCCAGAGCGAAAGGGTCATGTCAAAAAGCCGTGAGAATGACTTACTTGGGGCTTCCCCCCATGGCATAGGAGCTGTGTTTAAGCTTCATCCTCTTCCTTTGGCCCTTGCTGCAGCTCCACATGGCCGCGTCCAGCCGTGAGTCTTGCTGATCACCAGCACTGCTCTGCACTCAGAGCTGCCTCATCTCGGCTGACTTGTCCAGCTGAGGCCTTCTGATCCTGGCTGCTCCCACCAGGGCCACCCCGCTCAGCTGTGCAGCTCCGTGTCCCTTGGGCCCCTTGGCTCATCTTCCCTTGTGGGGCAGCCCAATGGAGCCGTTTGCACCAGTCAAAGACTTGCATTTGAGCTCCACTGCCTCATCTCTGTGTCTCCTGGACTGATCTATTCTTCACATAGATTCTAATGCTTCAGATTTCAACTCTAAAACATCAGCAAAAGAAGCTGGATGCTTTTCCTGACCTGTGCAACTGCTAGCTTTCTCTAGACAATTTTAAATCAGTTTAAAAAAAAAGTCCTACTATTTTCTCTATAAAATATTTATTTGCAGGGCAGTTAATAGAATTTTATTGAAGACTAGATCTTGTGATGCTCCATTTGCAAAGTATTTCAAAATCCTTATAAATAAATTGTGTTTGACAACTGTATAAATGTAATTAGCAGTGTGGCAAACTGCATGATGTCTTCATGGATCATTTTACTGAGCAAAGAATATGGACTCTGAGAAAGAGAGAGGGGCATAATGTCTGTTTCCAGACACTTCACTTAAATATCAGAGTGCTCATGCATTCATAGACAGTGAAATCTGAAGACTTTATATGCATTTCCTAAAAATTGTTCCTAAAAAATCCTCCAGATTTCTGCAAGCTACACAAAAATGCTTTTGTACCTGGTCATGACAAGCAAAGGTCCTTAGCTTTGCCTGAACTCTGAAAAAAACAGTCATGTCAAAGAGTCTCTTTTTTTTCCTGTTCCATATGAACATCTCTTCCATATGTCTAATACTCACTTCGTCTAGGACTTTTATAATTATGGCCAGAGTCAAAGTAACAGTTCATTTTTCTGAAATATTCTTTGATGTCTTCCAGAAAATTCTAAATATTTTTAAAATACTCACACATGTCTGCACATATAATTTTTATACAAAATTATGAGTCATATATATCATTTATAAAAAGTTATTTCATCCTAGCAGCAGAAATTGGTCCTAGTTGCAGAAATTATAGTTACAACTATAAAGGGTGTAATAAAGTATTAGAACGGCCTTTCCCTTTCTAATATTACCTCAAATCATACAGCTCAAAAGCGGCAAATAATTAAACTGTGTCTTCCCTTATTAGAGAATTTATTTTAGGGTTATCAACAAGTCACGTCACCACTAGCTTTGTGCCTCCGCCAACCTTTTTAGCTTCGTAGCTGTAGGTTTGGCTAGAGAAACAACTCCCTTTCAAAACCTTTCTGGGAAAGAAAACTGCTGCCCTTGCACAGCAGCCTGCGGTTGAGAAGCTCCTCTCCTTTACACAGACGTAGCCCCCATTGGAGCAAGTCCGGGAGCTCCCCAGAAGCATGTGCATCAGCTCACCCCTTCGGGCGCCCGCAGCTGCACGGTTGTCCTAGGGGGGCTCCTTACACGGGCACCTCTGCTCCACGACAGCCCTGAGGAGCAGAGCTGCTCAGCACCACCGCTGAGACCGCCCAGGCTGCCCCCGTCAGCGCTGCCTCTGCACGGGCACCATGCATGGGATCAGACAAACACCCCTGTTTCCACAGGCAACCTCATCACCAGTCATAGGCTTCTGGGCACACAGATTTTCCTCTCCCATTCCCTTCCCAGTTCTTTGCTCTCAAATATTCTGTTCCAAATTTTCTTTACTATTTTTTTCTACTTCTGTATCTCTCTTAAACAAAAAAATCCAGAATGTTACTGTTACCTCTAATTCCTCTTGCTAAATGATTGTTTTCAGTTTGAGTCTCCTAGTTACCACCATTTACAGTTAGAAAGGATGAATACACATGAGTAATAAACCTACCACATGCATCTTCTGAGCTCTATACTGTTTGCAAAAATGTTTACTTGACACAAACACTGACAGACTATCAGCCAACACAATATACACAAAACTCATCAGTTACATTTGAATTGTTAATAAATTCAACTGCTAAATGCAGATCTTTCATACAAAGAAAGCTGGATAGATAAAAATGCCCCCTTTAATCACTATTCAATTTTAGAATGTCTCTGGGTGGAAGTGACAGAAATTAGCTGCATTCAATAAAAGCAGTAGGGAAGGGTTAAACAGTGAAACAAGTTCACTTTGGCCTCTCATTTCCTGACTACAGCTTATGTACCTCTACTCAGGTTCTCAGGTCAAGGGACAAAGCAGGCAATCATGCAAATGACTGCAGTGCAGCCCTTTCCTCCCATCTGCCTGCAAACAGAGAAAAAGAGAAATCAAGTTAAATGCAATCACTGTTATTTCAGTCATCTAATTTATCTGGAGTTTCTCACATCTCACCATAGTTTCAATGATCATAGCTACTTCAAATACAGTTTCTGGAAAAAAAGTAAAGAGCGAAATAAGCTCCAAGGACTACAATGAGCACAGGAAGTTGTACGGTCCTTTTATAAGTGAGCCTTGGTGGAGATGTTAGCTTGTAAATGACATACCGTTCGGAGAGAAAAATAAAGCTACAAGGCTTTTAAAACACTCTTGCTACAGCTCAACAAAGAAACGTGTAAATGCCTATCATTAGCCTGCACCTTTTGCTACAGAAATAGATTCAAATTGTTTTGAAATAAAAGGATACATATAATTAAAAGGAGAACATAACAGTAATAAGCAGGAAAGTGCAAAGTTGCAGCATTTACCACAGAAATACATGCATTAGTAATTCTTTGCTTTCTCCCTTATTATGTGACATTCAAATTGCCCACCCAGACCTTGGTCTTGTGGAGTTAGAGGTTGATACAAAAAGGCTACAGAGAAGTTAGGGCTGGAGGAGGCAAAGTTCCCTACCAGTGTCAGCAGGAGATCGCGAGAAAGGCAGGAGAAGGGTCCTCAGCCCAGGCGCTTTGACAGTCCCTGCATCCACTAGATCTAACAAGGCCAAAGGTATCAACATGGTGGTAAAAGTCTTGCACGAGAGAGCGGCCAACACTGAACACAGGACCCTCAAAGCTGAGCTGAGTCAGCCGCCAGATTGCTGAGCTCAGCGGAGTCTCTGTTAAAGGCGATACCATGGTGATGTCTGCAAGAAGCACTGATTTAGTGGCCTCTGCAAAGTCAGATCCCAACACCTTTAACTCCCATCACTATTTCCTTAATAAAAATTGAATAAGAGTGTAACAAAGAGGAAATGACAGGTTTCTCCAAGCATTCCTGAAGATAGACTTTACAATCTTGCCCAATTGGCAAATCGAATTTTATCCTGCACACAGAGGCCCATGGGCTGGATCTGGATCATCCCCCAGAAAGAAACTTTTGTGATCCATTTTTGCAGCACGATTACTCATGTCATGCCTGGTGGTTTTTAGGTCAAAGCAAATAGCTTAGAGGTATGCTGTCACAGAGAAATTTTAAAATATTCCTATACATTATGTTTGGGATGAAGGCACTATCTTTTGGATATATAGGTGATTATCTGCTTGATCCACAAGGGTACAATCTGCTCTTAGAAAATCCTCTAAGACTCATTTCTACAGCCATACAAGAAATACAGTCAAGCAATGATGAGGAAATAATAATAATAAAAAAAAATCTATTACAATACTTATAAAAAATGAAATATATTTGAAAATATATTTGACCATCCTTACCTGCTACCTACTGATTAAGCAAGCAAACTACCCAAGATATGTACTGCTTATACATTACCAAACACCTTGTAGTGGTTGACATTAGAGGAACCAAATTAACAGAGCAGTCATACTGGGTTTTCGTAACACTGCTGTAAGCGAAACCTCTCCAGGTCTCCCGAGTACAACACAACATTTCGGTCACTAGTCAGGTGAATTTATGAGCTACACGAAATAAGAACTTCAGGGCTTCCATCATAGAACAGAAGGCGAAGCATTCCGGTTATCACTTAAGAGGCAACAATGTTAGATTTACATGTGCACTGTAAATTTAGGCCAGATTCACAGGAAAGCAAAATTCATCACATTATCAAATAGCATGGGGAAATGGAGAGTATTCCAATTAAATGCATGTATCTGTACTCAGCCAAACAGAAAGATCTAAGCAGATAAGGACTCTTATGTTTCTGTACATCTTTTAAAGCCTTCCGTCTGATCTACTTATCAAGCGTGTCCAGTAATAACAAATTAACAGAGTGGAGAAATTCCAGAAAAGCAAGATAGTCCCTCATGCATCAATGTATATCTGTTATTTCCGAGTCCCTGGATTTGTCCTTGGTGGATCTTTTATATTAGCAATTAAATTACATTATTTTTGTCTGGCTTAGATGTAAGTGGAAAAGCACCAACTGAAATAAAAATTACTATCTAAACAAGGTAGAATGATAAAGGTTGAATAAGTCATTGAACAACACAGGCAAAACATACTAACAATATGGATGTGACCTTTTCATGAGACCTACCAGCCACAGAAGGATACACTCATGTACCTTTGTCTTCAGTGTCAGTTTGTGCAAGGTCTACGCTGCCATCTATGTTACACTATGGAAAAACGTCCTCAAACATCTCAAGGCTGTAGCTTTCAGCCACATCATTACAGATAATGTTACTCTTTCTGTGTGTTCAAGGAAATTAATTTTTAGTGGAAAAAAAAGTATTCAAATTACAAGATTTTTACCTTTAGAAGAAAATGGTATTGAGATTATAGGAAGACATAATATGGAGTCTATCAAGCTTTCATGCACAAAAAGGGACTGCAATATAACACACCTCTAGAAATATTTCACTTCTTATAAAAAACAGCAAAAAGCGACACTAAATTTGGGAAAAGTGTGTGGGAATGAATGATATTTAATATAGACACATTCATTTATTAATGAAAATCAGAGGCCTTCCTGTAAGTTACAAGGGAAAAGGGAAAAGGATTCAAATAGGATAAGGAACAAGTCGTGATAAAAGAAGTCTTTGGCCTTTTTCATTTATTTATTTGATCTATTTATTCCCTCTATCAGGGCAAGTACAACAATAGCCTTAAGACCTCCCTCTGCCCCTCTGCGCAGCGGGGAAGAGCGCGGAAGGAGATTTCTGCCGTTTCCGAGCACCCTGGTGATGAGCGGCAGGATCGCTGCCTGCCGGCCACGGAGACAGAGAGCGCAGCCGGAGGCACCGGGCACAGCAGGAGGGACCTGCTCCCGACCCAGATCTCACCTATTGCAGCTCAGCGGCCACAGGGCACATGCTGCAGCTCAGTTCATGACATGCAGTATTAACCACTTCGCCTGCGTGTGTGGCTAAGGTGGAAGAAATGGTCTACGCCAACTCTGTCAGGTGTGCTGCTAGCGCGGGATGGAAGAGCTTTTCTGCAAACCTACGCGCTACCGTTCATCACTGGGATGAAACCAAAACCTTTCAGGATTTTCCATAAAAGGGACTGACATCCTGGAACAGCCAAGGGTGGACTGTATTTCAAAAATCACATTTTAAAAATGCAAGTAGCAAAGTCTTGTGATGCGAGGCAAGGATTTGACTGCAAGTGTCTGGCATCTGAGGGAATGGGCTACATGAGTCCATCTCTAGGTAATTCCTGTCCTGGATGGGAAAAGCCTTTCCCATTACTTCCACTATTGGTGAAACTGGCACAGCACTACAAATGGTTTTGATTATTGCAAATCAGCATTTTCTAATGAAAAATCATTCTGTCAAAATTTCCAACCAGCTCTATAGATTACCTCAGGATTATTCAATAAGGCTACCTCTGAAAACATCCAAAGTGCAATTTCTCCCAGGATGTTTCCTCTGATGGATTTGGAAATGCCTTTGCATACATTACTTCTGAAGCAATGTTGTCACTAAATCCTATAAACAGACCCTGGAAATGTCTCCTTAGTGCTGTACGTCACTGGATAAAGCAATTGCAAGCCTTTTACAACACGAATTGATACTGGCCAAAGCCAGAATGTTAGTGATTCATGTAAATCAATGACTCCCAACCATATCATTATGGATTAAGGATGTGAGACAGAGCATTACCAGCAAGCATGCAGCACCTAGGAAATGGAGAAAAGCTAAAAAGCCTGTAAAAACTTCACTAGTTACAGAGTCTCTCATCACATATCAGGACTGATGCCCTGACATCGTGTCTACTCAAGCAGATAACACTACTGAGCACCATTAATGGGAAAGTCTGTATGTCTATGAAACACTTGCCTATTTATAAGTCTAGGAGCGTGCAGCATGCATTATTTATTTAGTTGTGCTACATGGTAATTAGCAGCGCAGAAGATTGGAAAGCACAGTTAGTTAAGAGGTTAGATGGTGTGCTCTGTGACAGCGCAGCTAACCCCTAGTGATCTGCCCATGGCATTAATGCCATTTGTAAGCGGTCTCTTATCTACTGCAATATAGTTAGAACAAGCAAAATGGGGTAGCAATGAGCCCACAGGGTTTTTTAAAAAGAAAGTCTTATTTTTTCTTTAAATGGACTTCTCAAATTTAGCAGGAAGAAAATAATATGCCCATTCTAACAAAATTAGTCTGTGACCTTTTCTAGATGACCCTTCATCAGTTTAGGGATTTGCAGGAAATGAACACACTAGAAATGAAGCCAGAAAAAAAAAAGTTTTTGTTTTAGAAGTCAGATCTTCCTTAGAAGCCAGAATTTTAGGTACCAATTTTAAATATTGCAACTGCCAAAAAAAATATTAGTCACCGAACAGTAGGATATTTTTATAGAATACCAGGAATTAAGGTTGGACTCATTCTTTGGTCTCTCATCTGGACAGAGACCAAGCTGGTGGAGAAATGAGGACACTGATTATCACTCTTGAAATTAGGATGAATCAGGTGTGTGGGCAGGACGAGTGAGTAGCTTGGCAAGGTGAAGACCAGAGAATTTTGGCAACTGAAGGGTAGAGAGAAGGGATGGATTTTCAGGATGTGTCCAATTACGGGAGAAGAAAAGTGCATCATGATACAGCAGAACGGGAATTCACATCATCCTTGGAACTATGAAACCTTGTGTTGTGTTCCCTTTTTCTGCAGGCAAGTGCACATCAATGAGAAAAAAAGCAATCCCACGTATAGCAATTAAAGTATACTTATGGCTCAAAATAGAGTCAGGTGGTGAGCCACCTCCTGCAGACGCTCATACAGTGACAGGGTCACACTGACCCGTGTGTGTGATTTTTCCTGCTTCTTGGCCAAAGAAATTTACTGCTTTTCAGCAACCCAGCCAGCTGAGGCATCCCGACCTCATGCTTCAGGTGAGAGCATAGAGCAACCTCTGGGGCTACGATCTCTAGGGCTACTGAGTCATGTTCCAGCTCATCTCGCTGTGCACCTACCCCGTTACCCCGCTGTAACTTGCAGGATGCTCCGCAGGAGGTCTGTGCAATCACAGCTACACAGCAGCAGTGCTAGCGGCGTTGCCTCCATCCCTTCTCATTTGTAACAAGTCTTTCCCTATAGCTCCCGGCCTAGCCAAGGCCCTTGACAGGAATGCAGAAACCAGCATCATGGGCTTTCCAATCCATAAAATTACAAAGAAGCTGGGAAAGCAATAGTAACTGTAGTTAGAAGTAGTTCAGTAAGTTGTAGTTCCATAAGAAGTTTCGAAATAGCAGTGGATTGGGAATCTGATGGACTGGCAGAGTCTGAAAGAAAAGACTTTTCTTTTTTTCCTTGCTTCAATTCAAACTAGTATTAATTCAGAGAAGCCCTGTGGGCCATATCATTAAGCAGAAGGTCAGACTAGATGTTCAGAGTGTTCCCTTTTGGCCTTATAATCAGTGAAAAAACAACAACAACAAACAAAGATGGACTTTCCAGACAAAACAAAAGACAGTTCATTTCCTGGACCACATTCTAGCACACAGGCCAGCCTGAAGATCTCTGTCTACTTCCTTCTTCCACTTCTCCCTGCAAGCTCGTGCTATTCGCAGGGCTCCAGCACAGAGCTCAGGGGCCTCATCTTTCTGGTAGATGTTCTGCCCTTTTTTTATCCTTGTACATCAAACCCTCACAGACCACCCCGCGCACACAAGGGAGAGGATTGTCACTTGAGAGATTGCACCGTAACAGGCTTTTCCTTACCCCGTTTTACTGTGTGGTTATCATAAGCTCCCCTACAGCACTGTGACATTAGGCAAACCGGCTTTCGCTTTCATTCATAAGTTACGGAAAAAGAGTGATGAAAAAGGTCACTCAACACTAAGTAATACCTCATGAGAAAGAGATCACTGAGTTTTTGCTTAATCTAGGCCAAACTTCCCTCCTAGGGCATTGGCAATGTTCTAGCTAAGACAGTGTCTGTCTTTCCAGGTTCAAGCAGTTCATAACCCTGCACTGAAGCTCATTCTGTAGCAATGTTGGGCAGTCACAGTAGGGCAGTCGGGTTATTAAGCGACTAGAGCAATAGGCTACAGACCTGGACATGCCACATCTTTTCTGAGTGACCCTGAGCTAATCTCAGAAAACCAGTATCTTTCAGCATAGGCTCTTGAGCCTGAAATGCTGGTCTATGTTTCTCTAAACATCCATTTTCTCCTCATTAGGGAGTAACACTGCTGCCTGTATCCTGCTGAGGTTAAGAAGCTTTGCTCATGGACATTTGCAAAGTGCTCAGACCCTCTCACATTACACAGCAAAGCCTTTTCCGTCCCAAGGCCAAAACAGCCTTTTAGCTGGTCATATATTATCCTCTTTTTTTTCCCAATAATAATTCCCAAAGAAACACAGCCAATGTGGCTATGCTTTATAAGAAATGGAACCATGAGTTATATTCAGACACAGCACCCTACTATAAAGTATCATGAAATGATTTACTAAACACTTTTAGAAACATTAACATATTTCCACAACAGATCTGATTGGAATTTTCATTCCTGATTTGAGGATGGAGAAACTGTAATTTGCCTAAGGCCACAGCGAGTTTGCAGTGTCAAAACTATGATTATGAATTAGGAAATCCTGACTTTTACCTCATTGTTTGATGTAAGAGTGGGTTGCCTTCCACTTAGAGCTGAAACTACGTGCAAGCGATTTTTCATTCCTACTCAAAATGCCTTAGCTATTTTTAGGACAGATGAGTAGAATAAATATCATCAAGGATTTTGATGGCATTTTCAGAATTGCTTCCTAACCAAAAAAAGAGAACCATTTTGACAAAAATATATTCTCAAGTCATTCATCCAGGAAGGTGTTAAGACCTTCTGATATTGCTATAATGAAATAATGAAAAAAATACCACATGAACTAGGTTAGGAAAGCTGCTGCTGTACAGTTATGGCAGTTATTCAGTACAAGAAATCCTAATGGCCACATGTGCAGTGTAGTGGCAGAGCTGGACTGGACCAAGAGCCGAACTGTGCTGTAGTGCAGCAGAAACCAAGCAATTCAAAATGAGGACAGAAAAGCAAGGCAATGTAAAATTACCACAAATACCCCTCAATAAAGAGTGAATATACTATAAAATGCCTCAATGGGATCTACAGAAATTTTACAAAGCACCGTCCCCACCACCATCACTTGGGGTAGAAGAGCTTTGTGGCTGGGGCTCTCCTATGAGTCAGGAGACGTGGGCTGGAGTCCTCACTCTGCTGGGGACACCAGGCTAAAGTCGCCTATCCTTTCTCCACGCTGCTCTCTTTCCTATCTATCTTGTCTATTTAAAACACCAACTTACCAAGACATGAGTCTCCTTCATCTGTGTTTATGCAGTGTACAACATGATGGGTCTAACATCTCAGCTGGCCCCACCACATGGTCCTTTCCTCCATACACGTGCTCCCACAGTCTCACCAGCACATTTTGCTTCATCCAGGTTACCCCAGAGCCCTCCCCACTTCCCTGTCTAATTGAGAGTTTACTGTAATCACCTTCTCCTCTCCTTGGCTGACTGTAAGACATAAAATTCAGAGTGTTACTTGCTGAAAGTCACGGAAGCGCAGGGCAGGTGCAAGCCCAGAACTGAGAGCTTCCCCGACCTCCCCAATCAGCAAAGGAGCATCTCTCCCCTCGGGAGCTGTTCTTTATCCTGACAGGCAATAAGTTCCTGTAAGTATTGCTGCATTCAGTAAGACCTGCCCTCTTGGGCAGCTGCCACAAAACCTTTTGGTCAATTGGTAGAGCACGTCAAAATAGAAAACGGAAAGGATTATGCAGCAAAATAAAAATGGCATATGTGATTCAGAGAATAAAACAGAAGTTTAGGGAGGAAGCAGGATATGAGCTGCTGTCCTTGCTGCCTCTCTCACACAGCCAGCGTGGGCTAGTAGGGAAAGTGTCTCCGTTTCCAGCCCCCGAAAAGCCAGCACTGAGGCCACATGGCTATTGCGGCACCTCTGAAGAGCAGAGGAGAGCAGGCAAGGGGCTCCCTGAGGCTGCAGGCTGTGCCAGCTCCACCGTTAGCTGTTTGCAACCAGCAAAAGGCTGCAGGATGTAGGGGAGACAAGCACAGGGACAGCAGGGGATAACGAGTAATTGAAGGCTTCCCTTGCATTACAGTTTTGAGTATCCAGAGTAGCATGTGCTTCTCAGAAACCCAGCCAAGAGCCACTGCTCTGAGGAGCCTGAAAGCCTGAATTCAATAAAAATTTGCCAATAAGCGAAAGACAGAATACAAATCCTCTGCTCAACTCAACATCTGCCACGTGCTTATGAATGTCCTTCACAGCAGGAATGCAGCACAAGTCACTGTAAAGTGTGAGGCATCAGCAAATACTCACTATACCTCAGGAAATAAAAGAGGAGACTCCGTCCACCCCAAAAATGCTCTGCCTCCTAATCAAAAACACTAAAAAGACAGCACTGTCTTCGTCTTTTTCATCAGAAGTTCAAATGTGCAATCCTCAGAAATCTGGTATCTTCCATATTTTTATTTGCTAAAAAAAAATAGAATGGCTTTCCTTCTTTAGGCATAGTATATGGGAATCACAACCAAAAGATTTCTAGTCTTAAAAACATGCAGCTACTTCATTGCTTTGTCCAGGGAATCTCTTTCAACATATACCAGTGTGAACAGTAATCTCCAGCAAATGCTGGCTGTAGCAAGGGATTTTCTGCTCCACTACATCTAAACATCTCTGAGCAAACACTGGACAAATTGCACAAGTAAGGGGTCAGTGCCATGGTGAATATTTCATCTAGACAGCACAACAAAATCCAGCCTGGAAACAGAAAGGGAGAAAAATCACTTATCAATTATTCTTTTATAGAATACTACTTGTACTTTAATAAAATATTGCAGAGTGATTTCTCTTGCAATCAGGAGAGAAAAAAAAAACTCCACTCTTGGCAAACTATTTTTGGGAACAGAAAATCTCATTCTATTTTTTTTTTAATTCCTGCTTAGAGGACTTTTGTGATAAGGATGTAAGCACTGTAGCTTATTAAAAATTATACAATTAAGATTTATTTTAAAAACCTACAAGAATTGATTTTTTTTCTACTAAACTTTGCCTTTACAGGCAACCATTGTAAAGTCAAATTTATCTCTCTTACACAGGTAATTTTCCAATTTGTAACATATGCATTAGCGCTTAATTCTGGTATAAACTTTCTTATAGACACATTCAGCCTTCTTGCCATTTTTCTGTCCTGCATCTAGCCCTGTCATTTTGTCTATATTTCCAAATTCTTCCCCGATTTTTTACTCATTTCCCACTGAAGTTAACCTTCCCCCCCACCCAGAGTATATTGTTCCTAGTCTTGCTCACATTCATAACTTTATCAAATATCTGAGATATTTCGTGATTTATCAAATCCCACTTCCTGCAGCCTGGACATCTACAAGTATCAAGAAAGTCAGGTTAGACTTCAGAGTTGAATATCAAAATTTGATAATGAAAATCTGAAAGGATAAGTCTCCAAACAGCAATTATTCCCTACCAAATATATTAGTTTTGTATAACGTTATATTTTCTCCAAGCCTCACATCCTATAGGGACTTGTCTCATGATGACTATTTGCTCAGCTAACAAACAGATTTATGAATTCATGTGCCATTGACAGTGCATTTCAGTTCATATTGCTGCCAGTTGTTTCCTTCTATATAACACACATTCAGACCTTCCAAATGTACCATGTTCCACTCTCACCTTTCACCTCTCCCAAGGTCTCTTCAAGACTGCAGATCCCAGCTGTGAGGATGATAATTGTATTTCAAAAGCACATCCTGCTATGGCAGATGTGAAATAAACCTCCACTCCTTTCTGCTCCAGAACTTGCTGATCCGCCAGCCCTGTAGAAGTCTTAGCCTGAGTGGTGCCAGGTTGACTAGACGGGGAGGATAACACAGCAAAGAAGCAGGATTCTGTTCTGGGCAGTCAGCAAAGCCTCTTGCCTTCAGCTGCTGAGGGTGAAGAAAGCCAGGACAGCAATAACCGTGCTTATTGCTGTGTATAAAGCATTTTGAAACAGTTGGTTGGAAAACATTATATAAATGCTAGCTAAGTATTCTTAGACACTGCTCCAATTTATGGCACCTTTTCGTTCATAGAAGTTATGCACAAACCATATACTAAATCAGTCAGCAATATTTTTGAAATTGTAGGATATCTGGAAGATAGAAACTCAGTTGCCTTCTCCTGGGAAGGGAAAGGAATGATCCTGATTCTGGCAGTAAACACTTAACTGCATCTCTTTACAGTTGCTACCAGAATAAAGGAACAAATATTAGCATACTTGGACTCTGCACAGCAGCAGCATGGTAAAGCTCTATGGGATATATTATCCAGTAAAGCTGAGTAACGCACCTGCCTGCCCTTTAAGTCTATAGATCTGTGAATGTATTTTATGAGGAGGAAAAGCACTTTCCAGGTGGCATAAGGATTCAAAGCAGGATGGCACAAACGCTCAGGCAGTCCCCAGGCTGGCACTTCACACTGGAATAAGCCATGGCCCACACAAAGATCAAATAATCTCTGTTAAAGCTACCTGCAATTGAATAATTACAAACACAAGAGCCGGTATTCTCAACGAGACTTAATTTCATCCAGCCTGAAATCACATTACCAACAGCTGACCACAGCACAAACTTCAGGGAAGAAGACTAGAAGCAAGATGAGTATTTCCTCCATCATGTCCTTCTGACTGCCATCCAGCAGTATCCAGGTCAGTCAATTCAAGGGCCGTTGCTCCACATGTTCTCTATTAACAGGCTAATCCTTTCCTGAAAGCATCCATGCTTCTGCCCTCCACACCCTGTGCCAACAAACCAGAGCTGTGCCCCCGTGCCCCCTCTCTTGCATCACTGCACTGTGATCTCCAGTCCTCTAGGAGAGAACGGGGCAGCAGTTTGGATCCTCCTGCTTTCCGTGTCCTACAGGAAAAGCAGGAGGAGGCTGGACATGTTATGCAGCATGCCCAAACCACAGGCTGGGGGAATTTCCTGCTGTTTTGTTCTCTAACCCAGAACACAAATAACCAACAGAAAAAGAGCCTTAATTGTGCTAGATTGCTGAGATTTCCAAGAGGCAAAATGAGAGCATCTCCTGCTTCCAGTCCCAGGGAGCTGCTCTCCCTGTGGGACAGCCATGCAGTCAGTTCCCATAGGAAGCTGCTTTCATGGGAAAACTCACAGAAGATGAGATCCAGCCAGCTGAAGCTGAAATAAGGGCCGAGAAGGCTGCAACCGCAACCACTGCAAGGATTTCTGGAGGGCTGGTACAACCTCCTGAATGCGCCACCATCCAACAGGAAAGGCACCTGCTGTGGTGCCAGGTCATGGATATTCCTCAGCAATTCTCTTCCCTCTCCCATTTATCAGCAAACAAGTAGGTTTGCCTACTTGGCTGATGCTACACTCATCCCAGTTACTCCTGATATAAAAATACTTTCCCTCAAGAGGGAAGTACAGGCTAAATGACACACATTTACATGGGCAAGTGAATCTGGGGAGCATCCTGTAGCACATCCTCACCCGTTCCTTTGGGTATGAACACTTCATTCAGGGGCACTCTGGGCCATAAATTGGAGATGACAGCAAAGTAATCAGGAGAGTATCATACTGTGCCTCCTGATTCTCTTGGGCCTCCACTGATTGTATAGGAGAAATTCAAGCAGACATAGAATTAAATCATTTCCCCTATGCTGGAAGAGCAGAAGCTGTTCCTTAAATGACAGATTGCTAACAGCTCCCTTAATGACATCACCCAATATGTCATAAAATTTCCTGCCAACACTATGTTTTTTTCTTCTAGCCAGAGCATTCTCTGGCTGTGGAGCAGAAGTTTCATTGACAAAATGTGGCTCAAGAAATAACCTTCACAGGGTTCTCTGTCTGTAAGAAGCATCACCCAAAAACTCACTGCAAGAATAAAATTATCTTTCTTGGCACTGCTTTCCTGGAACAGAGCCCCATATCAGATTTTTCTAAGTGTTTGTGACTGAAATTATCCATCCACCACCTCTGCAGGTAGCACTAAAAATCACAGCTCGGGAATAATAACCACATCTTTGCCAGATTACTACTCTTGGGTGAAAACTCTTATCTGCTCATTGCTTTCATGCTTGCTGGAAGGAAACTTTTCCCAGATGGATATTAGTGTAGAAGAAATGAATAAACTTGTAGTACACCAGCAAGGATTATTTACCTGATGTTTCACTTTCATCCCCCTTCACTCACAGTCTCATATCAGCCTTTCTATCAGAAACACAAATAAAATAACAAACGGGGCATATGTAGAGTGAAGAGCCTTTGAGAATTTCCATAAGACAATATTCTGGTTTTCCTCCACTCTTCAGACACCAAGGATGTAATTCAGAGCAGTGCACCACAAATGACTGCCCATTGGCTTTTAGAATTCTAGGTGGAAACCATTTAGGAGCATCAATCTTACTGCACAAATGTTACTTAACTGCATATCCCTATAGCTCAGAGCTAGCTGGATTTTCTTATGAACATCTATGTCATGTCTTGTATGAGAATTAACTTACTTGTGTAGGCTATTTTCAGAAAAGGTAGTTACAGTTCTAAGAAACTTCCTTAGTAGGTGGAGACAATAGTGAAGAAGGAGAAAGTCCTTTATTTAGACTGAAACTAAGTTCTGATTTACTGGAAAATACTGAAAGTCTCTGCGATTTGATCCTTCCAATCAAGGGATTTGATCCTCCCAGTCAAGGGAGAGGGTTGTCCCTCTACAACTATCTGCAGAAAAGCAATCTTGGCTGCTGTTCCTCTAAGTGATTTTGTAAATAGATCCTCTTCTCTCTACACGCTGTCTTTCTTTCGTGCTGCTATCTATCCACTCAAAGAAGTCATAGCTGAACAGGCAGAACACATAGAGGAAGGAGTAAAAAGGGAAATGTTAAATCTTGCAGGAACTTAAACCTCAGTCCTCAGCTGAATGCTCCCAGGATGTGTTTTGAGTATGTTTGGTAACTCCCTGGGTATCAAATGCACCTCTCTCTGTACGAACTGTGCTGCTCCCTGCAGCCGTTCTTGCCAGGAGAAGGCAGCAGGCCAACCTGCTGTGCATGCCCAAAGCCACTGGTCTGAACAATCTGTCACTCATGTAAGTTCAAAAAAGAATCACTGTGGTGGCACTCACTCGTACTGTTGAGTAAATGAGCCATGAACTATGTATCTAGATATGCTGCAGTTCTTTTTTGAGATATATAAATAAATAATGAGGCATTATACTCTGCTGAATGCTAACGAGAACAAATAAGTGAGCAAATAAACCCTGGTTCTGTCAGTCATTCTCTCTGTATCACAGCATTCCTCTCAAGTCTGCCCATGACCATCAAGGCCTTAGTATTTGGGTTCCTGAACTGATGCTTTTCAAGCTATGTCAAGTCAGTTAGGTCTTGCTATCCAAGAAAAAAGCCTAGTTTGGCCAAATGTGTTACATCACATGTATTTCCAGCACACAAAATGAAAGCCTTAAATAATGCCAATGAATTTTGTTCTTAATTTGAGAACTCAACTGCACTGCCATGATTGCAAAGTGACAGATGTCAAAACAGAACAGAGTCCCTCATTAATACAGAAATAAACATACAGAATATGTTGTCTGGAACGACAACCCAATGTGTTTATATATGTGTGCCACTATTTATCATCCTACAGATGGTTGCTCACAGTGACGTACATCTACAAATATGCTTAATTTTGCTTTCTCCTACTTAAGTAATTACAGGTTTTCATTGTTTACCCTGATTACTGGATTACAAGAGGATCCAGAGATCTCTGCATTTTCGTAAAGGTGAGGGGTGAACTTGTACAAAGCAGACCCAGAATTTGCATGCGAAGCCCTGCAATCAGTTGCTGGCAGGGATGTACCCAATACTTGCACAGCACCTTTTAAGGAGTTATCTCACTCTCCTTTTTACAGATGAGAAGCCTCAGAGAGTTGAGATGACTTACGCAAGGTCACACAGCAGGGTATGTTCAGCACATAGTTACTACTATTGCAAATTGGGTACCTCATCAAGCTCAGGTTACTCACACCACTCAAATAAAATTCAAATAATAATTATTATCTTTACTTCAATTTGCACTGCAGTCAAGGCTGGAGGCCACAATCAAAATTCAGCTACACTGGGCTCTGTTCAAATATAAAATCAAATCTAGTCCCTTCTTCTGAGGGCTTATAGTCTCACTAGGGACATTATTCAGTAGGAACACAAAACACAGTGGAAAGGGGGAAAACAGTAATCTGAATGCAAGGTTTCACATTGCTTTGGATAGCAGCAAAATTTGGGAGCTTATTATTACTTTAATTACTTAAGTGGGTAAGAAATATAAACATGTTACTGACAGCCACTTGTCTAGTTATTCATGTAGCAGTTTATCTTCACAGACATAACTGGCCAGACACCTCATTTTCATTCCTACAGTCTTGATTACATAGACACAGCAATAGGCTCCAACTCTTCACTCTTTGGGGGACTGACTGGCATTGCACTATTCCAACTCCAGACTACCCTCTACTTGCTGAAGAGTAATATTATACTTAATTTACAACCCCCTCTCTAATCTGCAGCAACTGCAATTCTTGCTGTAGCCCTTTTTATAGGTATCTGCTTGCGCATTTTATGGCATGTGACAATTTGGTATACTAGCTATAAGATATGGAAATCATTTCACTCATGCTACCTTTATTAAATCTGCAGTAGTATAATATACATTAACTCCCACCTTACTGTCTGTCACTGCATCCTAATGTGGCTACAGGCTAGCAATATATTATACACCAAATGACCATTTAGCCATTCCTTTTTAAAGACCTGCACTGTGTATAAAATGGATTGTACAAGATCACTTTATGTTTATATCATTAAGACAAATTTTCCCTTGTTGTGGAGTCACACTGTGTTTCATCTGACTGTACAGCAGGATATAAACATCCCAAGTGTACAGTGAGATTTGATATAATGCCACACGATATAAAAAATAACGGATTCTCTAATGCAGAATGGCATAGGCACAATGGGATTATTCACAAGAAGAGGCTGCTCAGTATCAAGTCAAGATTGCTGGTCTTTAGAAGTTAACCTATTAGTGTTCTGGGACAGTCCTATGCCAAATTACACGTTACGTTACAATGCAGGTATTTGTAGAAATTGTGAAAAACTGTACCAAGTACACAGCGGAAATATTTGATGATTGATATGTCAAAGGGGTAGGCATCCGTGGTGGGCTTCAGTTAAGCCATTCAGTTTCCATCCCCTGAAGTCAGAAGTTAAGGATATACTTAAATCTGATATCTGATAAGAATACACTTAAACTGGTGCAAAGTCTCTTGAAATAAATGGACATCTTTTCACTGACCCTACCAAACCACTGATCAGCATAATAATACTGTAACAGACTCTAGAAGAGCTTTAGAAATCACAGTTCAAATACATTATTTTACAAAACAAAAGAATCACCAAACCTTTACAATGACTTTCCTTGCTCTTATTCTCAATGTTACATCCACATACAATGTAATGACTTATCACAGAGACCACTGAGAATACAGCAACAAAACCCAGTGCATTGAAGAACTTACTTAAATAAAAGGCTAATGCAATTTAATTTTAGACTGTTAAAACTTTTCAGAAAATGATGATGTTACATATATATTACTTCCTGCATTTATTCCTGTCTGACAAATATCACTGAAGTTCAGCAAAACTAAGATATTTAATGGTTAGAACCTGACATTGAGTGCTATGATAAATGGAAGCAGTAAATAACAACAGCTTTGTTCTTGTCAATAATTGTTTTGCAGCTCTTATACACTACCCACTAATCTCCTTCAGCATCAGATAATTAAAATTCTTTTGTCATATTTCTGATTCTTGCCTTTATAATGCTGTGACTTTATTTTTATCCCAGATGAAAACAGATTAGGAAGAACTTGTGATCACTGGTATGTATTTTTTATTTAGAATAAAATACATATGTAATTATCCCTAAACTCAGTTTTATAAACCCAAGACACAGGCAGGCCTAAACTGAATAAAATCCAATGCGAAAGCATAGACTATGACTACATTAGCAAGTAGCATAGTGCCATAAAGTGGATCTGTGAAGTGAAATGCTTGGTGCTTAGCACCTCATATCCACAGGGCATGTGTTTCAGAGGCTCCATTCTGGACTAGCTCCTGTCCAGCCCTATGGTGAATGGCAGAAGTGGGTGATGTGCACTCCTGAAGAGCATCTTCTGCTTTAGTTTAGTCAGCTCAGAGTCCTATTTTCACTCCAAGACTGCTCCCCAGTGTGAACCAACTTGCTCGAAGCAGGGACAAAGAGGAGGTTCACTGCACAAGCGCACTCCTGATCCAAACTCACACATTGCTGGTGACACGCATGGATGCTCCCCTGGCAGATCACTGAGGCACACTCAACTCTAGGCTCTCTGCAGTCTTACCCAGACCACACATCAGCCGTGCCCCCAGTGCCGAGTGGCTCCATACAGCAGAGCTCATACCCAGGGCTCCCGAGGTGCTGGACCCAGGCTGGTTTCATCGTCACAGAGGGTGGGATTCGCCTCCAGATAGAGAGACCTAAGTGGAAGACTCTCACATATAAGCTAAGAATATAAGTTTGGCTTCAATTTACTTGCCAAGACATTGGTGCCTAATGACGTATGAGCTGTTCCACAGTCTGAGACATCTGTGCAAACACAGATATGAGAAGGGAACTATAGAAAGCCTGGGTCCCTCTGGAAAGCAGTTAGAGGTGAGACAGGCAGTTAAGGCATTTCAAATACCATGAGAGATCTGAATGTAAACAAAATATTCATGGTTTGGCCTCCATGGACTACACCGACTCTATCTCCATCGACCAGAATGAGAATTTAGACACTGTACAGACCCCCACACTGAATGGTTTCATCTGCGACTGACCTCTGTCCATACAGAAGCATCTGTACTGCATTCATCAGCCCTCTGCTTTCCCAAAGGCTTTATTTTCAGAACATTACAGAACTGGATTGAAAAAAAATGCAGACAGAGCTTGGGTCTGACACCACACCTGAACAAAGACCCTGAATAGTACTGACTTCAGTACAGAAACACTCAACTGGCCTTGCAAGAGCCACTTCAGGTCTGCCAGGGCTTGCAGGGATAGCAAGCTAGTCCTCTGACAGTAGTCAGATACCTCAGTCCGCATCATTGGGTGCATCCCCTGTGCTGTATCTATGCACACCTATTATCTATCTGATGAAGTCCAACTGCTCTTTAGTCCCAATAAAATAAGCTCCCTGTAGAAGTGCATTTTGCATTTGGCCCAAACTTGATTTAGGAAAAAGCAGTCCCAAGGGGAAAAAAAAAACATACACTTCCTTTCAGGAAGAGGCAAATGCAGTTACAGGTAATCAGGCAATCTCAGGTTTGCCTTGCCACAATTCCTTTGACACAATGCATAATTAAAAATTAATGAAGTGTTGTGTTGTATCTTTAATATTTTGGGATCAGGTAGGAAAACACTGAATTCAGGAACCCTAAATTTAAACTCAGATACTAATATCTGCAGAACTATCACTACGGCTGTAAAATCCTGACTGTACTGTTTGTGTTTATATGCCAACTCACAGTGCGTTTTTTCTGCATAGTTTATAGACAGTTGTTCAATCCACTGAACACTTGTTTATCCCATGACAAAGTGCTCTCTGTGTCTCCCAAATGGCGACAGAAGAAAATATTTGAGAGCTATAAAAGGAGGCAAAAATAACAGAGCACGGGATTCAGCACTGCTCGACTTTCCATCCTGCCTGAGTAGAGACGGCTGGTCAGCTTGTTCCTTCTATGGTGTGCAATGCATTTGACACAGACTTGTTCACACCAAAAAATGGAGCATCCAGTAAAAAATAAACATGTGGAAGAGGTTTTACATGTCTCTTAACTGAGATATTTAGGAAGATCATTTACCTAGCAGCTGGGGGTCACAAAATGACTGTGTGAGTTGAGAGATGACAAGGGACAACATCTTCAAGGAACTTTGTTAACAAAACTATATCTTAGGTCAGTCACAGATCTGATAATTTGTAAACTGTTTTTTTTTTTTTCCCAAAACCTTGATATTTTAGAATAAAGTGTCTTTTTTTTCACTACTTTCATCCTTAAACATCAGTGCTTAGCTCATTCATGAATTTTTAATTTTGTTAAAGGAAATTAAATAACCAAGTTGCATGAAAAAGGTGACTGTGAAGGGAAAATGTGAAGCACATTGGTGAAACAGCTGTTATTTGTGACACTGTTTTACTGTTTTGCTGGGAATTTGAGCAAAATAATGGCTTGTTTGGTCAGCACAGCAGGCAGGAGTGGAGCGGAGTGTGGGTGGAGCAGAACAGAGCCCCACTTGACAGATCGGCAGACGTTGGTCACTGTCTATTTTTAATCCTAGAAAGTACTCGAGTAGGAGTGATAGTGTTTAAAACACAGAACAAATGAGACTAGAATGGAAAAGGACATGCACCTAGATGAATTGGTTCTGAGAAATGAAAACCAGAGGAACAGCGCATGCTGCTACAAGCATCTCATCGTGTAATCTCCTTCAGACACTCATCAGTTCCCAGTGAACAGCTCAGTATTTTGCCAATTCAATTCCCATAAGCTGCTGCAGAACACTGCTGCTCTAATAATGAGAAACTTTCTTTTAATTTCCGGGCTGAAGTGATTTATATCCAGGTTATATCTATTTGTTCTTGTCCCACTGTTAGCTCCAAGTTTAAAGTCATTGTTTTTCAACTTATGGTCCATGAACTCTGGAAGGCCACATAAATGATTTCCAAGGGACTTCTAAAAGATAATGCAACAAGGTAGGCCTAACAGGCTGTGAGTTGCTCTAGCGTATGTAGCATCATCTTTGGAAAAAGTTTAGGAGCCCACAAAACAGCTAAAAGTGAAAAACAGTGGCTTAAACAGTATTTATCTGATCAAGTCCCCCTTTTCACTCATTTTTACTTGTCCTCAGCTGTGTGGCCTTTCAATTTGCCCTACGGAATTCCACCCTGCTTCCATCGCCTTGCTCCTCAAGGTCACCAAGACCTTTCCGTGTGGTTTTCCAGGCTTCCTTTGCACTGCACCGTGAGGGCATCCGCCTGACACTGAAGTGTCAATTTAGAAATTACAGCGAGTGAGCCAGCTGATGCTATTATACTACGTCAGGGACTCAATCAAATGCAAAACGTCACACATAAATTAAATGCAAGTGATTAGATCTGGTAAGTTTGGACTAATATTAAAGAGGGGAATTTCAGAAGAGAAGCGTTGTTATTCCGAAGCCAGACAGCCACTAACAGACAGATTTCTAAAGGAATTCAGTTCCGATTTAGGCATCTGAATGGGTTCTGATTCTTATGAAAATCCAGCAGAATGAGGACAGTCCCTGCTGCAGCATTGCTGTGCTTCCTGATGCCACCATCTAAGCAAAAGCAACAAAAGAAAATGTGGCTTTAGTTAGAAATGGGGCATCCATCCAGTATTTTTTAAACGGTCCAGGAGTTAGCCATGTAATTTCTATTAGCTACCAAAAGGTGCCTAGTCAGCCTGTCTGAAATTATATGCAAGTGAAAAGTCTTGGTTAGATTTCTCCTCAAATTTAATCTTTGATTCCTCTTGTCCTGTGCAGAAAAAGTCAGACCTGGAGAAAAACTGCTAGACTCCTAATGAAAAAAAAAACATATTTTTCTAGTGTACTGACAATGAATTGCCATTTCAAATATTTTTTTTACTAAAGCTGCCATAAAATTTCACCAGCTAGGAGGCCTAAATATCAAAACATAATATCAAAATATCAAATATCAAAACATAACAAGTAACAATTAACTTTTTAAAAATATATATTTTAGTAAAATAAAACCACAAAATGAATAATCTTCTATTCATGGAAAGTCTAATATGTGGAATTAATCTTAAAACTTTAACTCTTTGGGAAGCTATACTGAATGTCTCTCACGTAAAGACTCAATGCAAGAGTTTTAGAAAATAATGTTCAAAGATTTCTTAACTGAGTTGAAGATACTTGAGAAAAAACTCATTTTGAAACACACTGCCTACATCACAGAGAAGACTCATTTAAGATTTTTATGCTCATGGGCCACACACTCCCACTAACTCAATGTCAAAAAGCTTTTCATGGTTTATTCTTCAATATTTTTGCTTGTTTTTTCCTTCTACAAAAGCTTACAAACATTTTTCACTTTCAGGGACCAAATATAATTTCAAAATTAACTACAACTCATACAAATTTTTCATCCATAGACTTCTATTATTTAAAACTATGAAAACAACAAGTCAGAAATGAGTATGCAGTATGTGACACTCAATTACCATTAGAAACTGATTCAAATTGAAGGAATAAATCCCATACTACCTCAAGTTTCCAACTTTTCCCACCTCCCCATTTTGAGACTTTGTTGCAGATAGCCCTAAATTAAGATGTGCCAGGGAACATTCCCAGGTCTGTGTTATCAAATAGTTAGCGTTGTCCCACAACACGTGCCACAGGCCTGGTTTTGGCCTGTTCCAACTAATGCTTTTCCAAAACGTTGCCAGAGGACAGTCTGAGACCTCGGACATGCCAGAAACAGTTCCCAGGAGGCAATTTCAGAACAGTGACCCAGTTTTGGAAGATAAAAATGTGTAGTAGTGTGGACACTGGCCAGCGTGTGCCCGCTGACTGCACCAGAGGATGGTTCTGGCTGTGCTCGACTTACGGGTCTCAGCATTGCCATTGGGGTGACGGGATGACCTGTGTGCGCTCAGCTGCAGGAAGAGCTGCGCTTAGCTCTGAAGACTGAAGTCTCCAAGAATGGCTCCAAGAAGCACAGTATGCTTTTTCACACTGTCAGCTGTGTAGTATGAGCCTCTCCAAGACTCTTTCTGCCCACACCAGGAGAGATTCCCCATCACAAAAAGTTCATCACGAGGGGTACGAGAACCAAGTTCATCATGAGGAATAAAGTACTGTGAGACTGCGGTTCCAGAGACAGATGTAAAACATGTGATGGTCACATTACTCACATGAGATTATTTGTCTTATTCGGTGAACTTTTACAAGAGAGGCACAGGATCATCAACTTTTAGCAGCAAACAAAAAGTCCTTCCAAGGTTTCACAAATGGCATCTTCTAAACAGCTCAGAGAATATCTGTATTTGACCTTGCAAATATAGTGTGTCTATCCTTCTTCCCCACAAACTTCTCCTTTCGGAAAGACAACCAGAAAGATAAGGAAAGTGAATGTGTGACACTCATCTTTGTAATAATTTATTTTCAATCATTTACTCTGTAGTTCTCTTTCTGATGCAGTCACAATTACTTGATTGAATAATATTCTCTGAAATAGCACATGATGTGCTTGTGTCAAAGAGGCTCTCCACAGAGGCCTCAGCTACCTTTTAAAATCAATGAAATTCAGAAATTTGCATCTGTCTTCTCAAGGAGAAAATAAAGAAACCTTTTCCCTTGGTATGTATGACCTTCTCATTCTAAGGCCAGCTTGTTTCAAGCCTTCTGCATCTCTGAATGCCAGCATGAAGATGGATAATACCTTTCTCAGAAAAGATAGATCTTAAAGTCTATTATATTCTCCTTCTTAAGGATTCTAGCCATAATTCTGTCTTAGTAATTGGGACTTGCACACTGTTCCACACAGTAATGCATATTCTAGCTGTGCACTCTGTCATGCTGCCACTGCATTTTTAACAATGCTGATAGCAACTGATGTTATCGAATTCTGCAGACTTTTCAGGTTTTAAGCGTGTTCATATCTTTTTCTCATTTCACTATTTCCAAGCAAAAATGTGTGTTTATTTTTTCCTTTGTGCTGCCTCACTACGGTGACCCTGCCATTCCTCACAGCTGGATCTTGTTAGTTTTCAAATATTGAGTCCACACTGTCTGATCATGCCACAGATTTTCTGTCCTGATATGTTTGCTGTCTTTATGTTTGCAAGATCAAAGCTAATGCGATTTATACTGCACTGCTAAAAGAAGTTCACTTCTCAAAAGGTAAAATAGCCTTAGTGCTTGAAAATCTGGCTTTGTTTTATAAAATGCCTTCTACCACTGATAATGCCCATATGATTCTCCTGATCCCTGCTTCATTTTCTCACATAGCAATTTTCTTCATTAAACTTCTAGAAGGAATTTTTAAAGAACTCAGCAGCAGCCTTAGTCTATGTCAACAAAGCTGCTTCCATTTCAAGAAAGCAGATCTCCAGCACCAGCTGCTTTTGAAAACCCCACTCCAATTTCTTTTTCCCAACTATATTCAAGTCCTTAGTTCACCACATTTCAATAGGGAAAATTCTCCTCCTTCACATTCTGTCCCATCTCCTCCCTCCCTCCCTCCCTCCCTCCTTCCTTCTTTCTTTCTTTCTTTCTTTCTTTCTTTCTTTCTTTCTTTCTTTNTTCAAGTCCTTAGTTCACCACATTTCAATAGAGAAAATTCTCCTCCTTTATATTCTGTCCCATCTCCTCCCTCCCTCCTTCCTTCCTTCTTTTCTTTCTTTCTCTTTCTTTCTTTCTCTCTCTCTCTCTCTCTCTCTCTCTCTCTCTCTCTCTCTCTCTCTCTCTCTCTCTCTCTCTCTCTCTCTCTCTCTCTCTCTCTCTCTCTCTCTCTCTCTCTCTCTCTCTCTCTCTCTCTCTCTCTCTCTCTCTCTCTCTCTCTCTCTCTCTCTCTCTCTCTCTCTCTCTCTCTCTCTCTCTCTCTCTCTCTCTCTCTCTCTCTCTCTCTCTCTCTCTCTCTCTCTCTCTCTCTCTCTCTCTCTCTCTCTCTCTCTCTCTCTCTCTCTCTCTCTCTCTCTCTCTCTCTCTCTCTCTCTCTCTCTCTCTCTCTCTCTCTCTCTCTCTCTCTCTCTCTTTCTTTCTTTCTTTTCTTTCTTCCCGCTCATACCTTTTTCTTTCAAAATAAATGGAATTCTTTTTCAAATTGCCTGGATAATTTTATGCTGCTCCCTTGATATCTCACTGTGCTGTTATCTGAGTGTTTCTTGAACTGTGGGCCACAACCCCCACAATGTTCAAAAAAGGCAGTCTGGAAAGTTGTAAGACTGCAAAATTATTATTATACTCTGAAACAAAAGAAAGAATCACTTCACCGTTCCTAAAACACCTTTATCCTTTAAAATCAAGTTTTTGCTATCAAAATCTTAAATCACTCATGTAAATAAATGAAATGTACTTCATACATAAGACATTTTACCTAGGTCCCCTAGGAGCAAGACTGAAGTGCTTGTATTGTCTGTCTGGTTGTCTCCCTCAGAATTTTTGAGCCTGATGGCCAATTTCAACCAAACTGCATTGCCAGTAGGGGTTTCCAAGACACTAAACTTCTGCAAGTTCTTGAAAAACAAAACAGAGTAACAGGAAAAAGCAGAAATTCCCAACAGTGAATATCCCACCAGACAAGGATAGCTCTTCCTTTAACAACCCAAAGGGAGGGGACGCTGAGGACACGTGTCTGCACAGTGCTGCTCCTCACAGCGCCCACCTTTCACCTTCGTTGTCATCGCCAAAGCTTGAAACGTGTGAAAACGATTCCTTCAAATAAGGCAGCCAACTCAGAAAGGCTGCACAGCCACACACACCACTCATTTCATCCTGAACTCATCTTCCAAGCTGTTCTTCCCAACTCACTCTGGGACATGAATAATTCCCAAAGCAGTTTGGCAGTTCTCATCTCAGGGACAGCACAACTCCCACGAGGGAGGAAGGCCCCGAGGATCCCTGCAGTGCCTGGTGGGAAAGGCTGGGATGGAGGACGGGTTTAATCATCCGATTAAAGTTTAATCATCCAATTCCTCAGTGCTGGAACTCAGTTCAAAACGAGCCTGGTGCTCACCGCTCCAGGCTTTGCTCTCCGCTGCCTCAGGCCTTCTGTGCGTCTGTCGCTTTACAAAAAGAGAACGCGGTGGGAGCGAAGGTTGGCAAGAGCGCCCGCGAAGGCCTCTTGTTTGACAATATTAAATTAATAATGAGAAGAGCTCGCCGTGGTCACTCACCCTGTTTTATGCCTCACTGGCTCTTTTGCTTCCGGTGAGTTAGGACATGTCCCTTAGAAAAAGAGGCATCCAGTCCTATTTAAAGACCTTACATGACAAAGAAATCACTGTAAAGATGATTAGCTAATTAAACTTAAGCAGTTGTAGTAGAGGTCATGGCTAATATAAATTTGTATAACTTGGGCTTCCAAATACTGGATCCACCAGGTTAAGGAAGGTGGTGCTACTTGAAAACACTTCCCTGTGTAGGTCTCTGCACATCACAATTGCCAACTTTTAATCTGATCTTGAATAGGAAGAAAAATCACCCTTTTAGCTCATCTTCTTTCATTTATTTAAATAATTGCTGAAAGCTTTTCCACTTGATACTTTAAAGACAATCTTGGCAGCCATTAGAACTGGACACAGTGAGCGCAGTGGACAGGGGTAGCCCAACAGCCCTATTTCTGGCACACACGCTCAAGGATCACATCATGTTTTTAGTGCAGCGCTGTCCTGAGGGCTCACACGTGTCCACCACCAGCACTGTTTCCTTTTCTAAATAACCAGCACCCCCCTATACTCTGATTCTCAGAAGTTTCACCCTGCATTTGGTACAATAAAATACAGGCTGTTCAAGCCAACTCAAGTTAATTAGGTCATCCTGATCAGTCTCTGGAATTATCTATCCTTGCTATCATTTGTTGAACAATTTTTATGCCATCTGCAAAATCATCAGTCATAAATTGGTATCATTCTTCCAATTAATAAAAAGAATACTGAAGAACAGTGGGTTATGAACAGATCTCTGACTCCCCTAGACATCCTGTTCAAATGCTGGCATGAGACTGGCTTTTTCCAACCTCCTGAAATTTATCTCAGAACCAAGATCCTACAACCAGCAGTAGCAGAGATTCTGAGAGCATCAAGGTCAAGCCCGTTAAGACTCTTATGTAAAAGTCACCTGGTCCTGCAGACTTATTTCAAGTACAAAGGCAAACAACAGAGCTGCAATGAAAAATTTCACCTTTTCATTCTGACACAGTACCCTTTTATAAATGAACTTTTAATTAGGGCTTGTAACCTTTCACTTAAGACTATTTTGGGTCTAAAAGACTGGAAATTGGTCAGTGTGACAACAGTTTTTAAACAGGTCCAGGAAAAATCTGTGAAACTATAGAAAGCCTGATATCTGCCCAGGGCAAACGAATAAGAACAAAAGAATAAGACAAAAGAATACACGGGCACACACACACAGATGGTATTTTTGTTATATGAAAGGAAGCAAAGAAGATAGGACCAACACAACTATTTCAAGTTATGTTTTATCAAGCTGCCAAATGGACCAAACTACTGGAATTCTCTGAAGAAGCCACAGTGTATTGTGGAAATCTGGAAAACAAAGTCTGCTTAGATTTCCAAAAGACATTTGATAAATCCATCACTGAGAAGTCTTAAAAAAGAAAAAAAAATCCCTTAAATTTTAGAAGATAAAAAGGAATGTCCTTGCAAGGATAAATAATTGGAAACAGATGGTAGAAGAATAATGTCAATTTTTGGAGCAGAGACAGGTCACTGGTAGAGTCCTGCAGGGATCTGTGCTGGAACTTCACATATTTGCAAATGATCTGGAAAACAGGGTGAATAGCGAGGTGACAAAGTTTGCAGCTGATACTCTTCAGAGGAGCTTGGATAAGGGCTGACTGTGAAGAAAGACTTCACAATATTAAGTAACTAGTCAATAAAAAGGCCAATGTAATTCAGTGGAGATGAATATATATGAAGTAGATCCTTTAGAGGCGGTGGAAAACTAACTTTACATGCAAAATGTGCTCCAAGGTGACTCTTACCACTTCAAGAATGAGATTTTGGGGTTATAATAGGCATTTCTGTAAAAATATCAGCCCACTGCTCACTAACAGAAAAAAATATGAACATTAGGAATTACTGGGAAAGGACTGGAAAATGAAAAATAGAATATCATTATGCCACTGTATGAAATGCTGTTTTAGCCGTATCTTCAATACTGTGTATAGTGCTGGACCCACCAAAGGATACAATAGATAGATAGGAACTAGTTCAGACAAGGGCAAGGATCACCAAGCAAGGATAATCAAAGGCATGGGTCAACCTAACAGCTAAGGAATGAGTTGATAAGGACTCTTCAACTTTCTAAAACAGTAATTGAGGGGGATATGACAAAAGGTCTATCTACAGGAATGGCACACGGAAGCTGTTTACGGATCTGTTGTCCACAGTCTCTTCCAATACAACAGCTAGGGGATATCAAAGAAAATCACAGGTATAAGGGCCAAAATATTAAAATAAAATCCTGTTGACTCTTCCCACATTATGTATTAAGTTGTGGAACTCTTTGCCTTGGGATACTGTAAATGCTAAAGGTTTACACAGATTCACAAAGCGACCACACAAAGTCATAAAGAGAAATTCCACCCAGAGCTCTTAAGTGCGAAGGGTCTGGTGCAGGAATTCCCTGCACAGGCAAGTGCTGGAGGGCAAAAAAAGCTTCTCCTGCTCTTATATTTCTCTGCAGATACGGTGACTCTTGGCCACTATAAGAAACAAGATACAAGGCTAAACGAGGCTTCAACTTGACACAGTGCAGCTGGTTTAGTTCAGCTCTCCTCTTATTCTGGGCATGGACTTAGGGATCTACTAGAAAGCCTACATATTTGTTTTCATGCTATTTATCCCTGGGACATTTCTATGTCTTTCTTTGCTTTCTCTGCTTTTCTCTTTCCTGGAACTTGTAATGTCACTGTCAAGGAAAAATAAATGACAAATGTCTAACAGTGAAAAAGATCATAGCAACAGAACCAGAGTGTTTGATTTATTTAACTTGTACAACAAAAAAAATCAAGAAATGTCTTCATGGGTTAGGTTCCTTGCTACCTTTAGATGCGGGGTAGCAAAGACCAATATTACTTTGTTTCTAACACTTCCACCAGCAGTACAGTGATGGAGACTACACAGGTTGTGCTCATGCAGCTGCTCAGATTAGGTAAGCGTAGGTGCAAGTACTTGTACATATGATTTTGAAATTGCAGAAGCAGAGGCTAGGGGCTGGCAAACCAGGCTGTCAATACAAGCTCTCAATATATAAAATGTACACTGATAGCATTTTGCACACAAAACAAAAAACAGTATCAGCAATTGCAAAATCACAAGGGAGTCTAATGTAAGTTGTTCTCACATGCACAAACGAAATATTTTTTTCTATGAATTTTCTGCTTAATCATGTCAGAGACATGATTAGATAGAGACAAGGACTCAAAATGCCTGCATCCGAGGTGATACTTATCTTTTCCTTACATAAAAAACACCTTTTCAAAATGAGAGCCATATCATGCTAAGAATTTATAATGACTCATGCAGGACAGCATGTGATCACAAGGTTTCTTTTAAAGAAACGAGACCCTAAGCTTTTATACACAATCCTAAATGAAGCACAATCCCAAATCGAAAAAGTGCTTCTGAGGAGATTTAAACTACGTCAATTATCATATGATTATAACTGAATGCTACTAAAGTAAATAATAACAAGCAAAATCATAACTATACTCATATTTATTTTACTACTTCAAGTCCAATATTCTTCCTGCACAATGCAGAACTATATGTATATGCATATGCATATGCATATGTATATGTATATGTATATGTATGTGGCATTACTATAATGTAATTTAAGAGATAAGTATCTCAAGCTTATTATTGCTAGTTACTTATATTCTCAAAAGAGTAAGGTAAAAACAGAAATGGGTGATATAGCTCATAAGAAACCTATCAGAGCTCACTAAAACTCCCTTGCCCTGCATGTTTTATTCAAGTTGTACTTATATCCTGCACCATAGCTTTCTTTTTCACAGGATGCAAACCATACCAGTGTGTTTTTCTGGTAGCTTTCTTTCTTTATGAGGTGATGCAAAAATGAACAGTCAGGTAAATTGTAAATTAAGTTACAACACTGAACAAACAACAAAGTAAGCCTCTTTCAATACCCAACATTGTTTTAGTTCTTCTTCTTCCAGGACATTCATGTACAGCAAGAAGTGAAAGATGGCCAATGACTGTCTGACTGTAAATCTATTCCCCTAAAAAAGAATTTTGGAGAATTAGAATTAATTTCCATTTTGGAAGTAAGGGGTCTGAGAAGTGCTTCAGATTCTGCTATTGATGTAAAATTCCTTTTTGTTGACTTCAGTGCAAAGAGTACATCTCTCAGTACTGAAGGTGATGCAAACTGCATGCCATTTTGCTTGCAAGCACATTCGCAGTGCAAAGCTCATGCAGTGAGGTGTATCCTGGTTGGACTCATATGGAACAACACTATTCATTGGTTTCTAAGTATTATTATACACTTGTACAGAAATGCAGTAATCAGATTCATTTACATCCACCTTGCACTAGCTTCCATTGGCATAAGGCAGTAGAACCATATAGAAAAACACTGTCTCTCTGACATCAGAAAGTATATGGGATCTAGAAATTGGGCTGTCGTGCTGCACACAGGACATGAACGAAGTAGGCTGAGGATGCACCAAGCCAGTGAATATTCACATTACCCGGTAGCAGCAGAGCCCCACGGAGAGGAAAGAGCTGAAAGCAAAAGTCCTTAGTGGAGTAGAAGAAGTGTCAGTGGTGCACAGAAGATGCACCTTGCTCTTCCTGGAGCCAAGTGACATGGCTGGGTGCAAGAATCAACACTGATATGAGAACATGTGCTGATGAAGAGAAAAAGCAGCCCCAGCCTCACGCAGGGTTCCCAGTGGAAGGACTAGGAGCCCAATGCTATTCACACTGGAAAATCTAGCAGCCTCAAGTGACTGCAGGATCAGTTCCCAAGGGATAAAGAAAAAAAAAATTGCAGAAACTTAAAATATAGTAACATTCATAAATATGAATATTTATAACACACATATAAAGAGGATCACACATAAAAAATAGAGAAAGGCATTTAGTAGAAACAAGAAATTTCCACTAAGCCTTATGGAGCAATTGGCAAATTCAGTAATGCTGGAGGTATGCAGCAAACAACTGTGAATTTCTCTGAAACTGAAATTAGTGTGGGCCACTTAAGGAGACTGAAGACGTGACTGTGAACCCACTTTGGAGACATTTCACTCTGCTTCCCCAAAAGCTTATTCCTGCAAAGCCCAAACTTCTCAATTTCAGGGTTTTATCAGGAGGATAGAGAGGAAGGTAGGATTTTATTTCAGACAAACTTTTTCCCAAATTGTTAAAGAGCTGATCTTTTTCCCTCTCAGTAAAAGTGATTTCATGACTATCACAACTCTAGGTACCATTCTGGTCCCCTCCTCAGCCTCCCAGCAGCACAACAACCTCCAGGTCTCTACAAACCTGTCAGGAAAGCTGTGGCAGAGATGCAGACAGGGATGTGGTGGTGCTCTCCCTCCCTTACCATGCACTTTCCCAAGGCAGACACTGGAGGTGAAGGGGAAAGTCAAATGATAACAAGAGATATTTGAGTTAAAACTAGTAGCTGAAATGATTTTTCCCCGCTTCCAGCATACGGAGGAATATAGACCTTGCAAATAGGAGGCACAGGACTCAACGAGAAACTCAGATGTATACAACCCAATGACCTCAGCTGCCCTTCCACCTGGCCAGCGGACGCTACCCCACTAACCTCACTGAGCCAAGGTAGGTTCTGCTGTGAGGTGGAAACCTGGTCTAGGGACTAACCTTCAACAGGCCGTTGACTTTGCCCTCCGTAACCAGCTTGAAGTGTCCCTACAAGCTCCCACTCCCATTTTCTCCCGACCTTTCTGAATGACCAGGTCCTAGAGGATGGGTGTGGGCTGCCGATGCAGGGATCAACACGTGAGCCGTCCCCGGGGCACAGGGGCAGTTGGAGGCACCTGGTGGAGTTTGGAGGTGCCTTCCCGCCCAGCTGCGCCATGTCCCCAGCGCGGGGGCCATGGCTGCTGTTCGGGAGGGTGCGAGGGCAGAGCTGGGGGTCCAGCGATGCATCCCCGCTTCTCCGGTGGCACCGTGCCGGAGTGACCCCCGTGGAGGTCCTGTGCCCTTCCCCCCGGGACTCCCACACTCACCCGAGGTGAGCTGCATCCAGGCACAGATCTTGTAGACGGTGGCTGTGTTGCAGAAGAAGAAGAGGATGAAGCAGACGATGCAGGCGATGATGAGCATCATCGAGAGCCCGATGAAGAAGGAGGCAGCCTTGAAGGCTCCCGAGGGCAGGCTGGAGAAGTCCGTGAAGCTGCCCCGGCAGGTGAGTTCCCGGCTGAAGCCGTTGCCGATGCAGTAGTGGAAGAGCCCGAAGTAGCCCGCCTGCGGCGTGTCCACGCCGTCCCCGATCCAGTAGGGCTGGATGAAGCACACCACGTTGACGATGGCGAAGCAGATGGTGAAGATGGCCCAGAGCACGCCGATGGCGCGCGAGTTCCGCACGTAGTTGGTGTGGTAGATCTTGGCCGCCTCCTGCGCCGGGAGCATCCCCGCCGCCGCCGAGCCCGCGCCCGCCGTCCCTGCCGCCGCTCCGGGCATCCTCGCCGAGAAGATCCCCCCCTCCCCTTCCTCCTCCTCCTCCTCCTCCGGGCGCCGCTGCGTGCCGGAGCCCAAGCCCCTCCGCCGGGCTCAGCGGCTCCGCGGCAGCAGCAGCAGCAGCAGCAGCAACATGGGCCGCCGCTGCCGCCGCCTATCGCGGCTCGGCGCTGCCGGCCGCCGCGCACCGCC